>VWZI01020941.1:42778-55992 GCA_013396835.1 Psilopogon haemacephalus | reverse complement strand
AAAAGTTGAACTATAATTTTATATATATGTATGCATCACAGAATCACAGAAGATTAGGGCTGGAAGGGACCTCAAAAGCTCTTCTAGTCCAACCTCCCTGCCAGAGCAGGATCACCCAGAGCGGATCACCCAGGAGAGGAGATATGATAAGATAGCAAGAGAAATTCAGTATTTGGGATAAAGGCTTTATTAGAAACGAAAGAAAAAAGTTGAACTATAATTTTATATATATGTATGCATCACAGAATCACAGAAGGTTAGGGCTCGAAGGGACAAGGGACCTCAAAAGCTCTTCTAGCCCAACCCCCCTGCCAGAGCAGGATCACCCAGAGCAGATCACCCAGGAGATACAATAAGATAGCAATGGAAATTCAGTATTTTGGATAAAGGTTTTATTAGAAATGAAAGAAAAAAGTTGAACTATAATTTTATATATATGTATGCATCACAGAATCACAGAAGATTAGGGCTGGAAGGGACCTCAAAAGCTCTTCTAGTCCAACCTCCCTGCCAGAGCAGGATCACCCAGAGCGGATCACCCAGGAGAGGAGATATGATAAGATAGCAAGAGAAATTCAGT
Source organism: Psilopogon haemacephalus (assembly GCA_013396835.1). Classification (NCBI taxonomy): domain Eukaryota; kingdom Metazoa; phylum Chordata; class Aves; order Piciformes; family Megalaimidae; genus Psilopogon; species Psilopogon haemacephalus. Next base: position 55,412 of record VWZI01020941.1, on the reverse strand, counting down.
ATTTGGGATAAAGGCTTTATTAGAAACGAAAGAAAAAAGTTGAACTATAATTTTATATATATGTATGCATCAGAGAATCACAGAAGGTTAGGGCTAGAAGGGACCTCAGAAGCTCTTCTAGTCCAACCCCCCTGCCAGAGCAGGATCACCCAGAGCGGATCACCCAGGAGATATGATAAGATAGCAAGAGAAATCCAATATTTGGGATAAAGGAATGATAGCAATGATAAAACCTCTGTTTCATCTAACGTGTCACCTTCTCCCACATTCCCTTTTCACGGCAGAAGAACTTAAAACTCCTTAATCCTGTCTTCACAATGGAATAATGCAGAGGATATCTCTGGATCATATATAATGCTGACTTATTTAACTCAAAGCCAAAGTAAATCTTTCCAGAGTGAGATTTTTTATTTATTTATTTTTTAAAAAGTTGTATGTGTAGTTTATACTCTCATGTTCTGTCCTGAACAGCACTAACTTGGTCTCATGAGACTTCTCAGTGGAAAGGATTAGAGCGTGCTTCACAAACATTACAGCCCACAACATCCTCATGATAATATCTTTCCTCTGCCTCTGCAGACAAAGTAAATGCACACAGTGCATCTCATGCAGGAAGCAAAGTGACAGATGATGTGTGGAACTCAAGACTCCTGGACTCTTGTCAGATGAAAATCTTTCCCAAGAATGTGCAGAACCTCAATTCTGGGAGGAAAAGGGAGCGCCAAAACAAGCAAAGAGATTGGAAAGGGCGCAAATGAAAACGTTGGGAGTCGGTCTGCTGGGTTTTGTTATTGCTGCTTTTGAAATTCACACCACATTACATGATTGTCTGCCAAAACATAATGGTTTCATATCACAAAGTCACAGAATTGTCAGGGTTGAAAGGGATCTCAAGGATCATCCAGTTCCAACCTCCCTGCCATGGGCACAGACACCTCACAGAGCCATACCCACACACCTCATACCCAGCCTGGTCTTAAAAACCTCCAGGGATGAGGCTTCCACCACCTTCCTGAGCAACTTGTTAAATCCCTCTGCAGACTTCTTTGGGACTCCTGCTGCTCACATTTTCCTTGATATTCACGGTTATCTCCAAGGCATCCATATTGTATTGTGAGGTTTAATGACAAAACTGTTAATTTAAAGAGAGGTTTAATTACAAAGAGAGGTTTTATTGCAGAGAAGTTTAATTACAAAAAGAGGTTTAATTACAAAAAGAGGGTTTATTACAAAGAGTGGGTTTATTACAATGAGAGGGTTTATTACACATGTGTCTTACCATCCTCATGGTGAAGAACTTCTTCCTACTGTCTAATCTAAATCTCCCCTCTTCTAGCTTTGTTCCATTCCCCCCCAGACATATCACCATCTGCCACCCTAAAAAGTCTCTCAGCAGCCTTCTTGCAGACCCACTTCAGATGCTGGAATGCCACAATAAGGTCTCCTTGCAGCCTTCTCTTCTCCAGACTTAACAACTCCAACTTTCTCAGCCTACCTTTATAGGAGAGGAGCTCCAGGCCCCCTGATCATCTCATGACCTTTCTCTGGACACGTTCAATAAAAGCACAATTTCTCACACAACTGCACAAACCAGGACAGAAAAAAAGCATCACTCAGGTATCTCACTGAGTCCCTCACTAAGTTAGTTCTTCCAGCTTCTGCTGCTGCTAATAATCACAGGATGCTGACATGTGTATACAAGTGCCTGCCAATCTAAGCAAACCGTAGCAAGCACTGAGATTATTTACAGTCCCAAGATGTTGACAGGCTGGCTCACAAGCCAACGAAACATTACTTTCTTTTCTAGCTTCAAAGCCTGAAGGGAGGACAGAGAGTTCTGTGAAAAGCAGTGGGATGCTGGAAAGCTAAGGCATAAGCTAAGCTGTGGGTTAGAAAGCTGCTGGCCATCATTCAGGAGGGGATATCACAGGATTTAGCTGCTACAACGCATCTGGCAGCAGGGTGGTTTTCTACACAGGCTGTAAAAAATAGCCTGATGGTTTTGGTTTTGTTTTTTTTTTTTCCCTTCTTCTTAGGGGCCTCAGGCTGGTGCCCTGCTGTGTGCCATTGTGGAACAAAGATAGAAATGGGTAGAGGTTAGGAATAAGTTCTTCACCACGAGGGTGGTGAGACCCTGGAATGTGTTGCCCAGGGAGGTGGTGGAAGCCTCATCCCTAGAGGTGTTTAAGGCCAGGCTGGATGAGGCTCTAGAGAGCCTGACAGAGGAGAGGAGAAGNGCCAAGCCAGGTTGGAAGAGATCTCCAAGATCATCCAGTCCAACCTATCACCCGGCCCTGGCCAATGGCACTAAGTGTTCCATCCATGCTGGACTCTTTCAAGCAGTTCCCTGAGGTCCTTCTTGACCTGAGAGGCCCAGAACTGGACACAATATTCCAGATGCAGCCTCAACAGGGCAGAGTAGAGGGGAAAGAGAACCTCTCTTCGCCTACTAAACCACTCTTCTAATCCACCCCAGGATGTCACTGGCCTTCTTGGCCACCACAGCATTGTTAGTAACCTGTTAGTGATATTTTAATCTTTTTTCTTTTTTTTTTCCCAAAATTACATGCTCATAGTAGAAATGACAGAAACATAAAAACACCCGGAGATTTCTCTAGACCTCCTATTTTGTTCTCCTCCTTATTTCTTTAGCATGCCACATGCTCTTCTCACTCTGCCACTTGGCTTCCATGGAAGGACAGTATTTTATAAGCACATCTCACTATAGGCAGCAAAGCTGCACTGTAAATTGTATCCGTAAATATTGTGGTGAGTGCAGAAAAATTTAGTTACCACGCTGTAAATACACAGGGACTCCTTCACTGTCAAAGTAATGTAGCTCAACCACAGTGGGCAGGGCTTGCAGCAGATGACTTTGGCTTGCAAAATGCAACCATTAGAGCAATCAGATCCCATTACTTGCAGAGAGAATAAACCTCCACACTGACACACAGGACTCCAGGGATGTGCAAATGCCTTTATTCAAATCAACCCAAAACCGTATTTAAAAAAAGTTTCTTCCACATTAAAAGTTACTTAAAGCCCACTGTGAACTGAGGAAGGGACCAGGATTGCAGTTACTTGGCTATTCCCATTTTCTCCCGTATGGATTTTTCCAGGGAGGGATTGATGGGGTTAATTGTTTGCATTGCCTCAGTCTAGACAGCAGCCAGATTAGGATCAAAGCAGATGCCAGCTCCCATTTGGTCAGGCATGCAAACATCACTCAGCTAACTGTGCCAGCCAATTGCTGTGGAAGAGAAATTCTCCGTGCTCAGTGAATAATTCTCTTCGTTTATCCATACTGATGTCAGCACATTATTCCTTCGCCTATTGATGGGGGCAGGAGGAGCAGCAGAAATACAAAGGCAAGCTTATTAGTTAAATAAAGATGTGTAAGGCTGCATAACCTTTCAGAGGGATGTGGGTAAAAAAAAAAAAGGATGGCCCAGAATCAGGTACTTTTGAGCTAGAATCACAGAATTATTTTGGCTGGAGAAGTCCTCTCTGATTAAGTCCAATCATCAACCTAACAGCACCATGGCTATTAAACCACGTCCCAAAGTGCCATGTCCACACAGTTAGGTGAGGTCTTGACCTTTTCTCCAAGCCAACTAAGTTACAATATGGCAGTTGTCTTTTCCAAAGTGCTGGACAACTCTGGGGATGGTGTGATGAATTCCAACGTGCTGTACCTACAAAGCATTAAAGGAAGGAGAGGTTCTCACCAGGGCAGGTATGACCTAGTGAAGAAGTTAATAAAGAGCCATTTTTATTGCTAGAGGAGAACAGGTATCTACATAGGCACAGACACATGTACACATATTTAGACAGAGCAGCCCAACAATTGAGGCTGCTGCTGCTGCCCAGGTGATCCTACTTTGACCAGATCCTCCCTGCTTTGATGAGGTAATTGGCCTGTGATGACACAGACTTGCAGCAGCTGGGTTCAAGCCAATGCTACTCCTAACGGTGCTGAAGGAGGATTGCTGACACAGCAGCATCACTGTGGTGTGGGATGAGCCCTACCCAGGTTAAGGATCACAAAACGTTAAGGGCTGGAAGGGACTCTGAATCATTCAGCCCAAATCCCCTGCCAGAGTGCCAGAGCAGGACCTTTAATTATTTTTTTTCTTTTCATGATAATTTTCATTTCTATTACACTTTTAATCCCCCTTCTCCCCCATCTTCCTATTTTCCCCATCTTCCTACTCCCCTTTTCCACCCCACACTGCATTTGCCCCCAAACCCACATCACCTGGGTTCTATCGCAGCCTCCTCCCACCCCAGGTGTGACCACTCTGCCCTCCCTGCCCACTCCTCTATTTAATCAGCCCCAGGAAAGGCACTCTCCAAGTTTGCCCCTCTGGGCAGAGAGATCCTCCTCCCATCATCAGTGGTGAGTCCCCCATGGTGGTGTGCACTGGGTGAATGGTGGAGGGGATCAAAAGGCCGGGGGTCCTGCTGGCCCCCCAGTTTGTTAGGCTAGAAGCTTGATGCTCACTGTAACATCACCCACAGGTGGTGGCTGGGTATGGAACAGGTAAATAGTCTTTGGGCCACTGCGAGCATTTGAAAATCATGGAAAAGAATCATAGAATAGTTTAGGTTGGAAGGGACCTCCATGTTTCACCAGCTTGGAGACCAGGATGTGGTGAGGGACAGTGTCAAAGGCTTTGCTCAGGTCCAGGTCAATTCCATCAGTTGCTCACCCCTCATCTATTCATGTTGTGACCTGTTCATAGAAGGCCACCAGGTTTGTCAGGCAGGATCTGCCCTTGGTGAAGCCCTGCTGATTGGCCCCAAATCCTGTTGGCTGTTTACATTTCCCTTTTTAAAACACATGCCTGTATTTTCTATAGTACTACCCAGGCTGGAAGGGACCTCCAGTTCCAACTCTCTGCCATAGGCAGGGACACCTCCCGCTAGAATAGGTTGCTCAAGGCCTCATCCAGCCTAGCCATGAACATCCCCAGGGAGAAAGCAGCCACAACCTCCCTGGGCAACCTGCTCCAGTGTCTCACCACCCTCACTGCAAAGAAATTCTTCCTAATGTCCAGTTTAAACCTCCACTCTGCCAGTTTAAACCCATTACTCCTTATCCTATCATTACAAGACCTTATAAACAGTCCCTCCCCAGCCCTTCTGTAGGCCCTTTTGGATACTGGAAGGTGACTATAAGGTCTCCTCAAAGCCTTCCCTTTTTCCTTTGTAGCCTGTCCTCATAGCAGAGCTGCTGCAGCCCTCTGAGCATCTTGGTGGCCTCCTCTGGACTCTCTCCAACAGTTCCATGTCCTTCTTGTGTTGGGGACTCCAGAACTGCACTCAGTGCTGCAGGCGGGGTGTGTAAAGGGGCAGAATCCCCTCCCTTGCCCTGCTGCCCACAGCTGCTCTTGCTGCAGCCCAGCACACAGTTGCTGTCTGGGCTGTGTGTGCACACTGCAGGCTCATCTTGAGCTTTGCATCACCCCAGACCCCCAAGTTCTTTTCCTCAGGGCTGCTCTCAGCCATTCCCCACCCAGCCTGGAGTTGTGCTTGGGATTGCAGCCACCCAGGTGCAGGACCTTACACTTGGCCTTGTTGAAATTCATGAGGTTGTCCTGGGCACAGCTCTGCAGCCTGTGCAGGTCCCTCTGTGGCACACAGCTTGGTGTCATCTGCAAACTTGCTGAGGGTGCACTGATTCCTCTGCCCATGGCACTGACAAAGATGTTAAACAGCACTGGTGCCAGCACTGACCCCTGATGGCTGCCACTTGGCACTGGTCTCCAGGTGGACATTGTGCCATCGATCACCACTTTCTGGGTGTGACCATCCAGCCAATTCCTTCTCCAGCAGTGTTCCACCCACCAAGCCCACGTTTTCCCAGTTTGCTGACCAGGATGCCACGTGGGGCAGAGTCAAACGCCTCACTCAGGTGCATCCGTTGCCCTTCCCTTGCCTTCATCACAAAAAGCCCGCAAATTCGGCAGGCAGCTGGCAGCGGCATGCGGCACACCTTCCTCTGCCGGCGCTCACCCTCCAAGGAGTCAGAGTCCCTTTACTGAAGGAAGGGAAGTTTGTCCGGCCCCAATTCTGTAAACCGCTGTCACAACTCTCCCCCTGCTCCAAGGGATCCTTTCAACGGCGCAGAGACTGGGGGAGGGCGGGATGGCGGCTGCCCTTAGTCCTCTCAAGCACCACCGCTACCAGCTCCCCTCGCCCCCGTGCACCTTCCGCCTACGCCGCTAACCCCAGTGCCGCGCTCATCCCCGCGCCTGCGCAGTGGCGCAAGGTCGGCGCCGCTCCGCTTCCCCTTCCGCCCGTGCCGGGGCTCCTGTCAACATGGCAGCGGCGGGCGTGAGGCGGCGCCGGTGCCCGCTCTGGCTGGCAGGTAGCTGCCGATCCTGCTGGGCTGGGAGCCGTGGTTTGGAGGGGCTAAGCAGGAGTGATCGCGGGGGAGAGGGGGGGAAGCGATGCGGGGCAGGGAGGAAGGAAGGCTGAGGAGGTGGGAGAGCGGTGAGGGGAAGGGGCGCGCAGGCCGTGGGGCTGTCAGGATGCCGTGGGTGAACACTCCTCGCCCCGGGGCGGTTCGGAGGTCGCTCACGGTTCGCTTTTTCTTGCCTTGCAGTGTTTGCCTACGTGGTGGCATCAGGCGCGGGTTTTGTGGTGGATCTGGATGAGTCGTAAGTATTGGGGTGCTTTGCTTTATTGATTAAGTACTGCCTCTTTGCGGGCCCGGGGTGTGTGAGGCCAGGCCGACAGCTCTCTGCAGCCTGTGGTCGTCGAGGCAGGTGAAACTGGGATTTTATCTTAGCAGGAAGATTGTGGCCTGTACTAAGTAGGTGCAGTTAATGGGAAGTGTGGCCAGCAGGTCGAGGGAGGTGATTCTGCCCCTCTGCTGTGCTCTGCTGAGAGCCCACCTGGAGTAGTGCATCCAGTGCTGGAGCCCCTGGGACAAGAGGGATGTGGAGATGCTGGAGGTGTGCAGAGCAGGGCCCCGAGGATGCTGAGAGGGCTGCAGCAGCTCTGCTGTGAGCACAGCCTGAAAGAGTTGGGGCTGTGCAGGCTGGAGAAGAGGAGGCTCCCAGGTGACTTTCTTGTGGCCTTCCAGGAGCTGAAGGGAGCCTAGAGAAAAGCTGGGGAGGGACTTTTTAGGCTCTCAGGGAGTGACAGGAGTAGGGGGAATGGAGCAAAGCTGGAGGTGGGGAGATTGAGAGTGGAAGTTGTTGAGCATGAGAGTGGTGAGGCCTTGGAATGGATTGCCCAGGAAGGTGTTTGGGGCCACATCGCTGGAGGTGTTTGCAACCGGGCTGGATGAGGCTCTGGACAGGCTGATCTATGGCAGGATATCCCTGACTATGGCAGAGGGGTTGGAACTGGATGACCTTTGTGGTCCCTTCCAACCCTGACTGGTTGTATGATTCTGTGATAATGAAGCTGAGGAGCACTTTAATTTTGCAATTTTTAGTATTTTTTTTCCCTCTGATCTGTTATTGTGGCCACTTGATAAAATGTGTCACTCTTCTTTGCCATTTGTCTTTTTGGGAAGTGTGCTTCTGGATTGATGCCTGCCCCAAAGGAAAGCTGGTTGCATTTAACCAAATTCTTCCTCAGAGCTTGCTGCGTAGCTGCCACAAGGTGCTGAGAGGATAAATCCATTCAGGCATGGCCAAAAAATGAGGTCTGCGTGACCAGTTCGTGACTGCTTGAATTGCCTGTTACACTCCAGTGTAAAAATTTGCTTTTACAACAGATTTAGCCCTCAGACTGAAGATGTTGAAAGGGGTAGTCCTGCCCTTAACTTGGGCTGTGTGGTGTCATTGGTGGTGTACTGCCTTACTTTACCAGTCTGGTTATTACTATGATTGGACATTTCTATGATTACACATTTGCTGTTCCTACTAAAAAAAATAGCTTCCTAGAAATGAAATAAATACTTAAAAAAAAAATTTTCAGCTCAGCAGGTTGATCTAACGTACTGCAAAGCAACATAATCATTTGCATGAGGCCTTGAGCAACCTGTTCTAGTGCCTATGGCAGGAGATTGCAACTAGATGATCTTTGAGGTCCCTTCCCACCTAAAACCATTCTATGATTAGGATTTAAATAAAAGGTGTAGAAAAATACTTGCTAGTAATGGAGGAGAAGGTGGCTAAAGCCAGATGGTTGCTGTATGATAAATTTAAGCCAGTCAAAAGTGATGTTTTTGTGATGGTTCTGTTCATGATAAATTATACCATGGAGCTAAACAGTCAGGAAACTACTCACTTTTTTTAACACGTTGCTTTATCACCTGGAACTGATAATCATAGGACTGAAAGAGGTGCAGTGGAATTATGGGGGAGAGAATGGGAGTGTGTGGAAGGCGTACAGAAGAGAAACATCAGCATCTCTGACTGCTGTGTAAAGTGTTGTGAGAAAGCAGCAAGCACAGGAACTGCCTGAACTTGTTTTTCAAATCATGTTTTTGGAAGCATGTCTCATACTTTCAGGGCCTGAAGATAAAGAGGCTAAATGAATAAAATGGATGCACCCAGTTTGAGGCAGGTGGGAAAGGAGATGAGGAGGAAAAGAAATAGCAGCTAAGTTGTCTTAAGGCCCTTGGAATTGTGACCTTAGATGTCTTAGTCTTCATGCTGGTTTCCTTTAACAGTTAATAGTTGTGTGGTACATGGATTTTGTGGAGGTTGTGGTAATATTTGAAGCTGTAGTGCCAAATGTTGAGAAGTTGTGTACTGGAAACAAGTAATTCTGATTCCAGGATTTGTGAAACCTGTCATCTTTCCACCATGTGATTGTTCCTATGTCGGCTGACAGACAGAGAGGATTGCAAATGACACCAAAATTCTATGCTAGGAAATGTACTACAGGACCTAGAAAAACAGCACCTTCAGAAAATACTTAAATACCAGAACTAGAGTAAGTTGATATAGTTGATGTTGTTTTTTTTTTTTTGTTACATTTCAGATTCTGGTTTCTGTGAAGTTGATTAAATAGTTGCTTTTAAATGATGGGTACAACTTGAAATTTGTCGTTGTAAAAGCTGCAGTGTTTTTAATGACATTTCAGGCCAGAGTTACTAGTTTCCACTGGAATGTTCTGCTTCAGGTGTTTCTTTTCCTCTTTTCTTTGCTGTCTGCTGAGTTTCTCAGTGCTTTAATGCTCTGTGCAGTCTCCTAAACAGTCATACTGTGGCAGGAGGAGAAAAGAAGAATGTTTTGTGATAAATCCTTCTTTTACACACCAGAGATGATTTACTCTTAAGCTGCATCATGAACCAGGATCTGTGAATTTAGGAGCTGCTTTCTGCCTCTTGCATCATAACCAATTATGTGAACCTTTAATTGGAAGTTGGCTGGAGCTTCCTTAGAGCTCTCAAGAGATGCTATACTCTAACTAGTTCTGTCATTAGGTCTCTAGCACTTAGGATGGTGAAGTAAATTTAGCAATGTGGTAGAATAAGAAATTTTGTGACTTAGAAGTGCTCCCTTCCTGTAGCAGTTTCATGTTAGTTGCTGCAAGTGCCTTTCCTGGTTTATAAGCATTCCAGCCTTGTTATGCCATCACAGACCAAAAAAGATTGGAGTTGAATAGGGAAATATTGCCATTCTAGGTTTCAAACACTCAGAGCTGTGTTTCCAAGCCCTCACTTTCCATGTTTTATGATTCTATTTGTTTATTTCAGACAGTAAGCCATCATTAGTGTTTCTTGGAGATCATTATGGACTGTTACAAATCTGTTCAACTTAAGATAAAATCATAGAACCAAAGAATGGTTTGGACTGGAAGGGATCTTTAAAGGTCACCTGATCTGACCTAATGTAGTAAATGTTCTGATTCTGCTTACTGTCTGTGAGCCATTTACAGGCATACTGCAAAGTGGGAGCTAATGTGTCAGACTATAACTTTTATTAGTTGTATCTTAATTTAAGAGTGTAGTTCACACACTGTAATTATTTATATATATTCATCTCTTTCCACCATAAAAATGTTAAAGTAAGAATGTTGTAGGATGCATTTTACATCATGTGGCATTCCTCCCAGTTGAATTACAAAGCTCCTTTGTTACAAAACCAAACCTTACATTAAAAATCTGGCATATTTCCTTCTCATCAGAGGAATAGTTAAATAGTGCAATTATTTCTGTGATCTTGTAGTGATAAGAGTTCAGCCAAACATATGAACAACATTTAAAGATGTGCCAAGGAACTTTGATTTATCATATCCCATATTTGATTTAGAGGGTTTAGCATTTAGTGACACGGTTAATATATGAATAGTCAGTTCATTAGGATGTCTTTTGTCTAGCATTGAGTGTTTTGTAGTACCTGTGTATCTCTGGAATTTATTAGTAAGTTGAATAAGTTGCTTTCTTGGGTGCAATTTTGGTAAAAACTGTAGTATAACGTTCAAAGAGGTTGAACTAAAATTGCTTTGCATGTTAGCATTAAAGGCAGTTTGGTTAGTCTGTGTTCAGTAAAGCCAAGGTGAACAGTGTAAACCAGGGCTCTAATAATGTCTATTTGGCAGTCTACAAAAATGCAACATTTTCTAAACAGTCAACAAAAAAGATTTTTTTTTTTTAATAACTTGAACTGCTGCAAAATACTTTTTCTGCTTGGATTACAAATCTTAATATTTTTTCGTGTGTGCTTTGGTGTGTTTTCTGATCTTTTTACTATTTTCCTGTTTTGTTTGGGAGTTTTTTGTTTATTTATTTTGTGTTGGCAGATAAACCTAATTGGCACAACTCTGTAATCTTATTACTGAAATCTTAATACAGAAAAATGATCATTTCCTTCTTTTCCTACTACTAAAGGAACAAACCATTTCTTGTATCTGTAGTTTTGTACCAATTTAACTGCAGACTTTGCTTGTTTCACACATGCACTTCATGTGTTTGTTTCCAGATGCATTATGTTGATTTCATTTCTTTTTCCTCTCTCCCAGGTTTAAAGAAAACCGTAAAGATGATATTTGGCTCGTAGATGTGAGTATATAAGAAAAATGGCAAGACCTGGTGGTGGAAATCAAAACATAAAGTGTTAGCAGGGCTACACTCTGCAGTAAGGCTGCCTCATCATTTGGAAAATTGTTTGTACACAGTGCAGAAAATTTCATTGACAGTAATTTTACTGACAGCATGGATAAGTCTGCATTGTTCAGGATGAACAAGGAATTAGGCTGACTATTGGATTCAGACAGGCTTCATCCTATATTTTACAGTCCTTAAACAAGGACAGCAGGTTGCCTAACACAGTCAGGAAGTGATAACCTCTATTTACAATTTTTATAGCTCTGTTCTTTAGTTACCTCAGCTAATTTGTGTTCTACACATTCAGCACTACAACATCAAATGTGTGAGAGGCTTCATTTACATTTCTAAGTTACTTGTAGAGATCCAGTGCTCCTTATTTAGGAGACAAGGAATTATTAAAGAGATTGAGTATGTCTGGGAATGCCCATCCAAATATGAACTGCAATTCTCAAGTTGTGTGATTCAGATTTAAGATTTTTGAGTGGGGAAAACTGCATCTGCTGATTTCGATCTGGTCAGTTAATGTATAGGAAGAGAAAATCCACCTCTGTCAAGTTGTGACCTGAGCTTGTTAGACTAAAACATTGATATCTTCCGTACTGTTTTCGCTGTGATGTTTCAACAAGACATAGACAGAAAGGTGAAATGAAGCCAGTCAGATCTGCTTGGCCCTGAGAAAAAGGGATCAATTTTATAGTGTGCTTGTATAAAGGTAGTTGCAGCCAGGGGATGTATGCATATTGCCCTTCCTTCCAAAGGGCTCCCCTATTTGACAAGGAATTTTGTATTCCTGGGTAGATTGATTACATCATCTTTCAACTTCCAAAGACAGACAAAAGCATTCCAAAGGTGTTTCGTGGTTATTTTAGTATTTTTGTGAGGTTTTTGCTTGTTTTGTTTGTTTGAGTTTGGGGTTTAATTGTTTGGGGTTTTTTTTGTTGTTTGGTTTTTTTTTTTAAGAAGAAATTGTATTCTAGTGCAGAAGTTGAATGATTTCTTTCCAGACTTGTGCTTTCTTCTTGAAAGCAGCACCAAATTACAAAACCTGTTTGTCACTCCAGCTTTGTAATTAACTTGCAGTTTTATTTAGACTTGAGGAACACCACAAGTGGGAAATAGGTCTTGTTAACCTGCTTATGGCTTAGTCATACAATCAAATTCTCTTAATTATGAATCTTCATTAACTTCTTTTGTGTTTGTTTGGGTTTTTTTGTTGTTTTTTTTTTTCAAATCAAACATATTTACTTCTCAGTTTTATGCACCTTGGTGTGGCCACTGCAAGAAACTGGAGCCTGTGTGGAATGAAGTGGGCATAGAAATGGAACGCATGGGCTCTCCAGTGAAAGTGGGGAAGATGGATGCAACTTCTTTTTCTAGTAAGTGTGATTTGCTTAGCAGTAATTTTGTGACAACCTCTTTTTTTTGAAACTGTTTTTTTTTTTTTTTTTTCATTAAGTCACCTTCTGTATCTTAGCAAGTGCAAACAAACAGTGATTGTCAGTGGAGGACAATTTCCTGATCTTTTTTCTTTCTACAAGTGACAACATGCTGTAGTAGGTACCTTTTTTTTTTTGTCAGACTTGTGTCTGCTTGTGTAGGGAATTCTACCAGACA
>VWZI01020941.1:19135-42752 GCA_013396835.1 Psilopogon haemacephalus | reverse complement strand
AGTAGGTACCTTTTTTTTTTTGTCAGACTTGTCTGCTTGTGTAGGGAATTCTACCAGACAAATGGAAGGTAAAAGCTTTTCAAAGATTGGCTTTTGATCTGCTTCTTAGAGTGCCCTTATCTTTATGTGGTGCATCTCTTGACAGCACACAATTTTTGGTTCCTTGTATTAGTCTTGGACAAGTGCTTGTGCTCTTTCTGCTGTTCTTTTCAGGTAGTCAGTTCTCAAGATGTCGCACCAGAAGCCTGCTGAAATCAGTGAAGTGATTGGTGTTGAGTGAATTTCTCTCTGTAATTCTCTTCTTGAGGAGCCAATGTCAACTATTTTAATGCTTTCTTCTTTGATTACACCTTTCATATGTGTTGACCTTTTCAGAGAAAATCTAACACTTTAGGTAATCAGATTTGGATAGACAGGAGAGGCTTGCTGCCTCCTTAGAAGTATTTTCTTAGTTTTAGGATGCTTGGTTCACTTTGGCATTAACATTTCTTTCAGGTATTGCATCTGAATTTGGAGTGCGAGGCTATCCAACAATTAAACTGTAAGTTGATGTTCCCCATTAAATTTTTAGCAGTTACCTGTTCTGCCACTGATTTCATGACAGAAAAAAAAGAGTGCTCTACTGGATAGAGTGCCACAGAGATCTACAAGAATGATGAAGGGACTTGAATATCTCTGAAAAAAGGCTGAGAGACCTGGGGCTGTGTAGTCTTGAGAAGAGAGAGGCTGAGAAGGGACCTTATAAATGTCTACATATCTGAGGGGTGGATGTCAAGATGAAGGTGCCAGGCTCAGTGTGGTGGTGCCCAGTGATAGGACAAGGAACAGCAGGTACAAGCTGGAACAAAGGAAGTGTCATATCAACACAAGGAGACACTTCTTTCCTCTGAAGGTTCTGGAGCCCTGGAACAGGCTGCCCGGAGAGGTTGTGGAGTCTCCTTCTCTGGAGACTTTCCTTGATGTGTTCCTGTGTGGCCTGCCCTAGGTGATGCCCTGGCTGGGGAGGTTGTGGTAGATGATCTCTGTAGGACCCTTCCAGCTCCTAACACTATGACTCTTCGACTGATCTCTAAGCAGTATAAATGCTGAATGTTTGGGGTTTGATTTGGGTGTGTGGGATATTTTTTTTTTTTTTTTGGTGGTCATAAGTCCCAAATCATCTTTGTGTTTACAAAAGAAATTGCTAGAAAAAAAATATTAAGAGAAGAATATGTATTATTTTTAAAAGTCATTAAGTCAGCCCTTGTGTAAATAGATTTCCCTTGGTAACTGCAATGTGTTGCATTATTGACTTTTCTGTTTTGCTGACCACTTCTGTTATCTGAATATTTAAAAAATGACCTTGCTTATCATGTGCTAAAAGATAACTTGAAGACATGTGAAGGCTGATTTCAGCCCTGCTCTTTTTTTTTTTTTGTCTTCCCTAGTTTAAAAGGTGACTTGGCATACAACTACAGAGGACCTAGAACCAAAGATGATATAATTGAATTTGCAAATAGAGTAGCAGGGTGAGTACCCTCTGTTGTGAGATGGGTTCTGGTGGCTTAAAACTTCTCTTAAGATTTTGAGCTGGGCCAAAAATTCAACCTATTTAAAAAATACGTAGATGCCACATGGCTGCAGGTGTTCAAAGCTGACTTGAACCTTCCCTATGGGAACAGGCTGAGGAAGCTGGGATTGTACAGCATAGAGAGGAGAAGGCTTTGTGGAGGCCTTAGCAGCCTTCCAATACCTGGAATGGGCTGCAGGAGAGCTGGGAAGGGATTTTACAAGGGTTTGTAAAGATATGATGTGAGGGAATGGACTGAAGTTTGAGGAAGGCAGATTGAGACTGGATATTAGATAGATATTCTTCCCAGTGAGGGTGGTGAGACACTGGAACAGGTTGCCCAGGGATGTTAAGGATGCCTCCTCCCTGGAGGTGTTCAAGGTCAGGTTGGATGAAGCCTTGAGCAACCTGGGCTAGTGCCCAAGGTAGGGAGATTGGAATTAGATGATCTCAAGGTCTCTTCCAACCCAAACTGTTCTATGAATCTTTGACTTTGATGGGTTTTGAGCAGCCTGATGTAGTGAATGGTGTCCTGCTTATTGCAGGACAGCTGGGCTAGATGATCTTTAAACGCCTTTCCAACTCAGTTCAGCCTGTGATTCTGTGGCCAGTAAATCCCATGCATGTTTCCCTTACAGCAGCATTTTGGACTGAAATATTATATCCAAATATAAATGTGCTATTGGATGAACACACTGTTATTTTGGAGGGATTTTAAGAGATTTTGTGTTCAGTTGAAACTGAAATAATAGAGCGAAAAATTAAAGAAATTTGCATTGGAGAACTCAGTTTGTGAAAACAAACCAAAAAAAAAACCCAAGCCACATAGCCTTGGCTTTGGGATTTTTATTTGGTTAGGTTGAGCAGCTTGCAAGAAGTGATGTGATTATTTCTCTTTTTTTTCCCCTCCCCCCTAGACCTCTTATCAGGCCACTTCCTAGCCAGCATATGTTTGAGCACGTGCAGAAGAGACATCGTGTACTTTTTGTGTATGTCGGTGGTGAATCTCCTTTAAAGGTTGGCAGCTCAATTAAATGCAGTTATTTCTTTGACCTAATCGTAACATTTAGTTTAAAGCACCTTCCAAAAGACTGAAGTGCATGCTTGCAATAGATCCTCATTTTTTTTTCCATGTTGCTTGAAGTGATTTTGCAGTCCAGTGTCATCTTTGAAGATAAGATGTGTCACAGAACTTTTCATTTGAAGCATGGGAAAAGTTCAGGAATTTTTAAAACAAACATTGTTTGTATTTTTGCAGGAAAAATACATTGATGTTGCTTCAGAACTAATAGTTTATACATACTTTTTTTCTGCCTCAGAAAATGTGCTGCCTAAGGTAAGCTGCCTCAGTTCCTACTATTTCCACAGAAAGGCTCACACATGTAATTTTACTTTTTTGGTGGCAGAGAGGTGGCTTTGATAAATTTCAGACAAGTTTGAGACTAACTACACTGAAACGTTCTAGGGGGAGTTGTCCCTGCCTATGGCAGGGGGGGGGGAGCTCAATGATCTTTGAGGTCCCTTCCAACCTAAACCATTCTATGATTCCATTTGATTTTTGAGTATGTATGGGGAGAATACAAACTAAGCTTTAGTCTGTCATTGCTTTCCAGTGTCCAAATTATTTGTTGGGTCATAGAAATGATATTTAGCAGAAGATAAGGCAGGACTCAACACTGACTGTCCAAGCTGCTCGACTTCCAGTAACACTTGTTGCTCCTGGCAGCCTTTTCACTAACTAGTTTGGGGGTCTGTGGCATGAGGTCTTGAGTGACCTGATCTAGTGGGAGGTGTCCCTGCATAAGGCAGGGGGTTGGAACTGGATGATCTTTAAGGTCGCTTCCAACCTAAACCATTCTATGAGTCTATGAAGTTCCACTGGTACCCTGATGATCAGAGAAGTTATTTTCACCTCATGCAATACAGCTGATCAAAACATAGGTCTGCTCAGGGATCAAATGATGCAGTCTACTGGCTGCACAACCCCTGTGTGGCTCTTTTTGGCAAGAGGGAAATTATTTACAGTTAGCCACAAGGGTGGAAAAAATTGCTACTGCTGTTATTAGTCTGACTCCTGTTGCTGATGTGGTGAAGCAAAATCAAGTGGTTTGGGGTTTTATTTTCCATTTATTATCTCTATGTGGGACAGATAAAAGTCTACTCTGTGCCTGATAATGCATGACTTAGATTAAGAACTAGCATAATTTCTTTTTTTTTAAGGCGCCTGCATTTTCCCATCTCATTAAGTAGAAGTAGCTTCATTATGAGTAGTGCATTGTTAGATTTCCAGAAGCCTTGTATCAACTGGAGTGTTGCCTTTTGCACTTGAGCCCCAGCTGAGCAAAAGTACTGTTCACTGGTGCAGTGGAAGGAAGCTGGAACCCTTTGAGATTCTTTGTTCACAGTAATGTAAGCAGCAAACTGGTTTTCACACCAGATAAAGTTTCCCACTAATATCACTTAAACTGAAGTAGTGATGAAATGCAATATTCTATGGAGAGAAGCAAAGATGTTATGGAATCACTGGTTGTTAGTTGTAATGAGGCACTGTTAGGCTTTGTTTTGTCACCTTAGGTAATCTTGTTCTAAGCTTTAGGCATCTGTAGTAAGCCATAAGCTGTATGTGGACAATTTGCTATTTAAAGCAACAAAACTGTGTTTTGGGCAAGGAAGAGTTCCTTGTCACATTACAAACCTGCTGCTTTTGCATTTGTTTCCAAGAAGGGTAATGCAGAATGATTACAGAAGGCATGTCATTGGAAAAGGCACTCAGGATACTGTTCGTCAATTTCCCAGAAATACCAGGAAATTAGACAAGTCAGCCATCATCATCATCATCAGAACTGAGCTCCTAAGGCAGGAGCTTTTTTAATCATAAATGCTGTTAGAATTTTATCTCAGAATGGTAGTGAGCAGTAAGGAGCAGATGGAATATTTCTTCTGTGGAAATTGATTTAAAACAGAATCATAGAATGTTAGGGGTTGGAAGTGACCTCCAAAGATGGAGTCCAACCCCCCTGCCAAAGCAGGATCACCTTGGGCATCCAGGTGGGTTTGGAATCTCTCCAGAGAAGGAGACTCCACAACCTGTCTGGGTTGCCTACTTCAGTGCTTTGTCACCCTCACAAGAAAGAAGTTCTTCCTGATGTCCAGATGGGAATTCCTGTGTTCCAGTTTGAGACTTGCTGGAATTCTGTGATTCTGTGGATACCACTGAAAAGAGTGGGCCCATCCTCTTGACCCTCACCTTTTAGATGTTTCTAAGCGTTGATGAGATGCCCAAATACATTTATGTTGTGTTACACTTTTAAGATGCGGAGTCTGATAGATTTATTTTTAGTGAGGAAATAGAACCAAAAGAAATAAATAAGCAACAGAAAATAAACAGAACCTTTAAAAATGTACTTCTGCTTTCCCCATGGATTACATTTCCACATTGTAATGTTGTTTGCTTCTTTAAAAATCTTAATCTTTCCTGGACTAATTGAAACTACCTCTTTCAGTATGTGACATTGCCCGAATTGCCTGCTGTGGTGGTCTTCAAAGATGGAACTTACTTTGTTTATGATGGTAAGTAAAAGTGGATATTGGCTTAGGACAAGATGTTTGAACTATGTGTGAAGAAGCTGGAGCAGTTGTGGGATTTTTCTTTTTGAAGGTTATGTTGAGCTGCTGGGAAATTCCCTACTTCTCTGATCAAGAACAGCTTTTTTGTGAAGGAGAAGAAAAAGAACTAACTAGTTCTCAGGGAATGAAATGCATTTGAGAAAGAATTGTTTTTAGCAGCACTGAAGCAGAAATTATGGTGTTTGCTCTGTGTTAGCAGATGTAGCTTCTAAGACAGCTTTATGGAACCCTGCTCCAGTTCCAAGCCATTGCCCCTCATCTCAGTTTAAGAGGGAGCAGATGCTTGAGAAGGTCCAGTGAAGGGCTACAAGGATGGTTAGGGGACTAGAGAGGCTGAGGGACCTGGGGCTGCTTAGTCTGGAGAAGAGAAGACTGAGAGGCATTTAATCAATGTTTATAACTATCTGAGGGCTGGGGGTCAGGAGTGGGGGGACAGGCTCTTGTCACTTGCTCCCTGGGTCAGGACAAGGAGCAGTGGATGGAAGCTGCAGCACAGGAGGTTCCAGCTCAACACTAGGGGGAACTTCTTGACTGTGAGGGTCCCAGAGCACTGGCACATGCTGTGCAGAGAGCTTGTGGAGTCTCCTTCTCTGGAGCCTTTCCAGGCCTGTCTGGATGTATTCCTGTGTGCCCTGAGCTAAATTGTCTGGTCCTGCTGTGGCAGGGTGGGGTTGGAGTGGATGATCTCTTTGGGTCCCTTCAATCCCCTGATACCCTGTGATCCTGCAATGCTATCACTGTACAGGTACACACATGTACTTACATAGCATAGCATGGGTTGGCTTTTAGGTACACCGCTTATTTACTAAAACATCTACTCTTGGTTTAGATTGTTTTTAATGAAATGGAATTTACATTGATAAATGCATCACTCAATTATTCTGCTGGTTAAATTACAGAGATGCAGTAGTACCACAGCAAAATACTCCAGGTAGGCCATCAAGGATATTCTTTGAGATGTCACAGAAGGGCATCAGTCTATTGGCTTGCAACCAATCATCCTCCAAATAAAACTTCACTCAGTGGCCTCCTTGATCTGCATTTGATTTGGTTTTACTTTTTTAAATGGCACAGGGAAGGAAACTTTGTCAAAGAGAAACAATTCTGAATTGCTTTTTGTTATGTGACCTGTTTGCTTTTTCCACACCTGTCAAAACAAACACAAGACTTGTAACAACCCAGGCTTCTAATTCACTTTGTACTAATTTTACTGTCTTATAATGCATAAGAAGCATCTTTGTAAAACAGACAAGTAGTGCAGATGTACTGTAAGAGACTGGATGATATTTTATGTGCAACTTACAATTGGGCAGAAAAGTGCAGTATGCCACAGTTATCTTCTGGCATAGGGTTGCTTGTCCTTGATTTGGGTAAAAATAATCAGCAAATAACTTCTCATGCTATGCTGTAATACACTTTTTGTTCAAGAACTGCAAACAGCTTCAGAAGTTTTAAGACTGAAATTTCTGGGAAGGTGTGAGACCTTGTCTAGCAACAATAGAGGGAGAAATGGGGAAAAGTATTCTTCTGCAGTAGTGAAATAAATTTGGTTTCCCACTTCACAACAACAAGCAAACTAATACATTTTTCTTTTTGTTTTCAGAGTATGAAGATGGTGATTTGTCATCCTGGATAAACAGAGAACGATTTCAAGGTTATCTTAATGTAGATGGCTTTACACTTTATGAACTTGGAGATACAGGTGAGATGCTGCTACCACTAAAGTCTTTTCTATCTCTTCTACTTATCAGTACTAAAAATTGAGGGGCGCCAGGAAGTCATTTTTTAAACCCCCCCAAATTATTTGTAGTTAAAATTGGTAGTGCCAGTCTCTGTTTGGTGTTGGTGAGACCTGTTCTGTTAACTAGAAGCCTCATCCAAAGCCTACATTAGTCCTTTCCTCAACAAAAAAATTAATGTGTCTTATCCTGTAGTATTAACACAAAATTTAGTATGCCCTTTAATTTGAGGGCAGCTTAAGTTTTGCAGAAATTGCCTAAGAACTCTCAGAGGACATTGAGAAGTGTTAAGTATGGGTGGGTTTAGGTCTTGTATCTAATGGGTTCAGATATCTTTAAAGAGATCTGGTCAATGTTTTTATCTTCTTAACTTCTTTCTAAAGACAGGCTTTTCATAGAATGCTCATGGTGTGGCAGTGATTCACATCTGAGTTTATTTTCACTAGCTTTAAGAAGACCAAATTGCATCTAGAAGAGGCTATTTGGCCTTGAAGTTGGTTTATACTCAAAACCAAGACCTGTCTCTGGAGATGTTCTCATCTCCTAGGTTGGAATATTTCCCATCTGGGAATTCATGTTTCCTTTTTAAATGGTTTCAAGTATTTTATTCCTTATTTTAGGAAAACTTGTGGCTATTGCAGTCATTGATGATAAAAACTCTTCGGTGGAACATACCAGGTACAGAATTGGGTATTGGTGACAGTGTGGGAGAAGTGTACTGGTATGATAAAGAGAACTTGGGGAAGTTTTTTAAATATGAAGAAATTAATAGCTTGAACTTGTGGATTTTCTCTGACTTATGACTTCAGCCTGTGGCTCTGTTGCAGCACACTGCAAGTTGAACGAGGGTGATGGGAGCTCCTGTATTGCTCCTCTGCCATTTGGTAATGAGGTCACAGGAGCAAAGAAAGATCACAAAGCTTTCTAAAGCTGCTGTGTCACCTTTGAAGCACAGACAGGAGCAAAGGAGTTCTCATGACTTTGAGATGAGCTTAGTAAGCTTAAACAAATGACTGTTCCTCAGCTCAGTTGCATTAAAAACAAATTTAGTGATGCCTTACGTATTAGTTGTCTGTGGAACTTATATTAAGGAGGGGCATTTCTGTTGCATTGGAGTTTGCTGAAGAAACTGAGAAGAAAACCTTCTTCTATCCCATTCTGACTGCACGCATAGACTAAGAAAGGATTTTAAGTGCTGGGTATGCTGTTTTCCCAGACTACTTTGGATTTTCTTCAGAATCATAGTGCTGCATCTTCAGGAGGCAGAAGATGGAGTGAAACATCCTGAGTGTCTGAGACTCTAGCAATAGCCTTTGAACCCTTAGAAACCACAAAAAGTGTTATTTTTGTTAATGCAATAGGGAATCCATCTTGCTGATGAGGTATTGTGTGCTGCTTACTGGAGAAATATCAATGTTTATTGTTTGTGTTTTGAGAGAGAATATCCCAGTTTATAAGTGTTAACTTTTCTTTCCCCTCCAGACTAAAATCTATTATTCAGGAAGTTGCTAGAGATTATCGGGATCATTTTCACAGGTAGGCACACCCTGGTACCATGATGAATGACCTTCTGCATTAACCTGCCTCTAAAACAGCAGTAATTTTTTTTTGTTTCCTACATGAAAAAATGCTAGAGTGCCTGTTTTTTATGTTCATATACTGGCATTTAATAAGACTATTCTGTTAACTGAGTGTGTTCTGGGATGCTGATTGTCTTGTACACTCTTCTGGTTTTTGATTGTATTGCTGAATATGTGCTTAGTTACAGGAGAAGTATTTAAGGAAGAACTTTCACTGAAAACCACTATTGAATTTCCTTGTCCATCATTGTGTCTTCCACTGCTTCTCTTTCAGGGACTTCCAGTTTGGCCATATGGATGGAAATGATTACATCAATAGTTTATTAATGGAGTAAGTAAATCCTTGTTTGAATTTTTTTCTTCTGCTCTTGTATTTGGTGTTAATTAATTCAAAACAGTAGAAGAAGTAGAAGAATTCCTGCCTTTCATGGGTTTTTAAAAAAAAGGGCTGCCCTCAGAATTCAGTATGTAACATAGTAGAAGTTTATTAAATTAAACTGCATACTTGAATATTACAAGTTTGGCTGACTGCTAATGCTGATTGACAAAGCTTATCTTTCAGGTCTAGTTTGTTAAATTAACTTCTCTATTAAAACTGTAACTTGTGTTTTCCTTTGTCAGATCTACAGGGCATTAGGCAAATGTAAAAGTTATGTCACTTTGTAACTGGAAATGTAAATAGAGGTTAAGCTTTACCTGTGATTCTGATTTCTGGGAGAGGCACATTTTATTCTTGATGCATTTTTAAGAGAAGCAGCATAAAGTGCACAAAGGATGCTGGCTGTGCTTGATACATACAAGACATGTTTTGAAATAGGAGTAGTTTAACAAGGTGCTTGACATTTGCCCTTAATGGTCATTGTCTAAAAAATGCCTAATTAGGGAGTTAAGTTGCTTGGCATTTACAGTTGACTTATTGTTCTCTGGCCTTTGGAGTGAAGGAAGGGAAAACCAGAGGTCGATATGCCAGCTCTGTAAGTTTTCTAAGGCCCTCTCTTGGTGATCAGAGCATGCACAAATCATGTGTTTGTGCTCCTGAAGACTCTAGGAGCTTCACAGGGACTCAGGAGGCACAAGATTTGGATTTCTGTGGAATGCCTGTAGATTAACACCTGAATATAATGAGTCTAAAAGCAGCTGTCTCTCAACTAAAGTTAAGTGATGTGATTGATCTAGTGCTTTATACCTGCCAAAAATGAGACCTTCTTCACTTTGTTAATTGCTTCTCCTGTGCAAGCTCTTCTGTCGGACTTCCTGCTGAGATGTTTCTGCCTGTTTATCTGGAACAAAAGTGTTTGCTTTTTTGGCTAGGCAAGTAGATTTATTTTGATTATGAAAAAAAAAAAACTGCAAAGAATAACAGACTCCTAGAATGGTTTAGGTTGGGAGGAACCTCCAAAGATCATTTAGTTCCAACCCCCTGCCATAGGCAGGGATACCTCCCACTAGAACAGCAGAGGAGGGAGATGAGGTCCATGGGAGGAAGACAATGAAGGGGAAGAAGACAGATCTGCCACATTACAGTGAGCTAGTGGCAAGATCTGTTCAGTTGGGTTGTTGAACATAAACTGCAAAAGGCCCGGTTTTTAGAATTTATAATACAAGAAAAAAATTCTCGTTGAGCTACTCACAGAGTTGAAATTATTTTCTAAACAGTATGCATTTCCAGCAGAAGGGGAAAGCAGCAAGATATGTTCACTGTTCTAAGTAGTTGCTATTTGTGTGGCTGCGTGACTGGTAGGAGTAAATTCCCATCGCAAGTTCTTCAAGTTGTCCATTAGATGGCAGCAAGAGCAAATAGAAAAAGCCACCTGAATCGGGAGAAATCTGTCCGTGAATACTTTTTTTTTCCTTAGATGCAAATGACACCAAATCCTGTTTCTTCACAAAGGACAAAATATGTATGATTTGTAGAGGTAGAAGCAGTAATTGCTGATAGAAGCACACTTGAGAACTTGACTCTAAATCCATTAGTAGACATTACAATTTCTCTCTGCAAGTCCAAGTGACCACATGCTGAAGAACTTCTTCCTCAGATCCACTCTAATCCTGCTCTGTCTCAGCTTCAAGCCATTCCCCTTCTTCTGTCTCTAGACACCCTCATGAAAAATCCCTATGCAGTCTTCTTGCAGGTTCCCTTCAGGTATTGGGAGGTAGCTTTAAGGTCTCCCTGGAGTGTTTTCTTCAAACTGAGCAACCCCAGCTCCCTCAGCCTATCCTCGTTAGAGGTACTTCAGTCTTTGGATCATCCTCGTGGTCTTGCTCTGAACTGGCTCCAACAGTTCAACGTCCTTCAGCAGCACTGTGGCTGTGTAGATTGAGTTTTTGAACTGTGCTTTTGCCTTTGCAAGGTAAAGCACTTCATGGGTTATGTTAATAGTACATTTCATGTGCGAGGTTACTGTCTGTGATCTCTTGTAAAGTTGTAATGTACCTGTGAGTATGTGAAATTCAGTAAGCTTCAAGAGTATTGCTTACACAGATGTGAAGGAAAAAAAAAATGCTAATGAGAAACTTTTTTGTACCGTCCAAGTTATTCTCTTCCCTCTTGCCTTTAAGAAAGTACTGTAGGGAACACGCACAGGGTGAAGCTTATTGAGTGCAGTTGTGAATGATGCAGGAATTCTTTGCTTTGCAATGTTTTGCACCATGGTTCTTCAAACGTGTAACCCCTCTGCTTTATATTTCCAGTGAGCTGACAATCCCTACTATTGTCGTCTTGAATACCTCCAACCAGCAGTATTTTCTGCCAGACAGACACATTGAGAACACAAAAGACATGGTTAAGTTCATTAACAATATCTTGGATGGTACTGCTGAAGTAAGTCTTTGCTGGGGCTTGAGATATGTTGGTTGGTGTTTGTTTTTTCTTCTTTCTTGCTCTGATTGTTATGCTGTGTGACTTAACCTTCCTGTCCTGGCTGTCTTTGTGTGTTGGGTTCTGTCAGTGAGTATGTGGTGATGAATTCTCGAGGTGTGCCATTCTTTGCTCTTCTCACCGTGGAAACTCAGAGAATCACAGAGTGGTTGGAAGGGACCTCCAGAGGTCATCTTCTTCCAACCACCCTGCAGTGAGCAGGGATGTCCTCCACTAGACCAGGTTGCTCAGAGCCCTGTCAGGCCTGATCTTGAGTATCTCCAGGGATGGGGGCTCAACTACCTTTTTGAGCAACCCTACCTTCCTGGGCAAGCTGTAGAAAGCCAAGTTCTTTTTTTTTTTGTGGTTGTTCTTGTTCAAAGCATGTTAGCTGACTTCTTGATCTTCCTTTTACTGCTGTCACTGGTAAATGATGATTCTTACTCATAGAATCATAGAATGAACGGGACCTCTGAAGGTCATCTAGTTCAACTCCTTCTGCAGTGAGCAGGGACATCCTCAACTAGATCAAGTTGCCCAGAGCCTGGTTTGCTTTGAATGCATTGTTTAAAATGGTCTTTATAGTGCATAATTCAACTGTGCCCTTTCTTTGGGTAATTAAATTAGTTATTTTGCATATTAATAAATCCAGTATCTTGATGATTTAAAAACCAGTGGTAGACTTGCTTTGTGTGTTGCAGACCAATACAGGCTTACCCCTCTTTCAGCTCTAAAACTAAAAAAGTAACTGTCTTCTGTTAAAGCAGCAAAATTGATAAATCCATCAGGAACTGATCACTTGGATAGGTGTTTCCTTATTTCCTCAGTGTGCTGTGAGTTTGACAAGGGACTATGTTGCGTGGATGGGGGAAGAGATCATGAATCAGGAATGACAGCCTTCAAATGTGCCTGTAACCAAGTAACAGGATGCAGACTTTCTGAACCACAGTGAAATTTGAGACATGTACCATTGACCTGCCCCTCCTTGCCGAAGTGTTGAGTTATTCACCATGACATTATCAGTATTTTCTGTAAGGGCCTATAAGTAGCTTTCTCTATTTCATCTTTGTGGGTTTTGTTTCTTTTTTTTTTTCATTTGAAGGGTCAAATGCTGATCATTTGACTTCCAAAATGTAGATGTATTTCTCTGGTAGTTCAAGACAAGTGGAAACTGGTCCCTGTTAAGCAAAATGCCTTTGGTTTCATGTGGTTATTTTGAGGACTGCTGCATTAGGTGGCAATGTAGGTCTAGGCTGTCATTGCTTGACACAAGTTTTCTGTATTACACCTTCCTATCTTCTTACTTGGTTTTTGGATTGTTCTTGCTGCTTCTGTCATAGTCCACAAATAGATGTGCATTAGCTGCAGGGAAATTTGGAAGGCCTGCATGATTTTATAGTTCTTAAGTCAAGGCAGTTGGTAGATTTTATTAACTGTTCATCTGTGGTCTGAGAGTAGAGGAGCAGCCTGCTGTTAAAAGTTTGCAGTGATTGTTTCAAACAACAGTGGGAGAATTTTGCATGAGCCTGTTGAGATGTTTATCCTTACTTGAGAAGCTGGGAGTGTCTGGGCTGCATGAAGTGCAAGAATAATTGCTTTTCATTTCCTTCTAAAGGGACTTAAGGTTGCGAGGTCTGAAGAATGAACTGTTGGGATCATAACTGAAAAGTGTCAACAGTTTTGACATGGTTCCATTTGAAATTGCAGGCACAGGGTGGTGATGGACTTCTGCAACGAATCAAGAGAGTAATCTATGATGCAAAGTCTACTGTAATGGTAAGGTCTATTGTTTATTCAATTAGATGATGCTCCTGTCAATCAAAATGTATGTATTTGCAGAGGCTTTAGAAGTATTTTGATGTGAGTTTGTTTGTAGTATGTATATATTGTAAGTATTTATAACCAGGCTTAAACCAAATTAACTCCTTGATTAAGATATTCAATAATATCTTCCCTGGTGCTTATCATTCAACATGCATTAATTTAACATTTTTCACTCTTACATTAGTCTAACATATTTTAAGGGATAGAATAATGGCACTTCAGCATCTTTTCCTGGAGCTTTTGGCCATCATTTCAGATGTTCTTTCATGTTCTGAGCGATGTTATCATTTCAGTCTGTTCCAGTCCTCTGTCACCCTCACAGGCATGAAATCTCTCCTTATGTTGAGGTGGAACCTCCTGTGCTCCAGCTTATACCTATTGTTACTTTTCCTATCACTGGGCACCACCAAAAATCACCTGGCACTTTCATCTTGACACCTACCCCTCAGACATTTACAGACATTAATAAGATCCCCTCTTTGCCTCCTCTAGACTAAACAGCCCCAGAGCTTTCAGCTTTTTTCATAGGAGAGTTCTTCAAATTCCTTCATCATCCTCATAGTCGTCCATTGGACTCTCTCCAGGAGATCTCTGTCTCTCTTGAACTGGGGAGCCCAAAAGTGGACACAGTATTGCAGGTGTGGTCTCAACAGGGAAGAGTAGAGGGGGAGGAGAACCTCATACTTGTCTTGAGGCACCCCAGGATGCTATTGGCCCTCTTGGCCACAAGGGCACGTTGCTGTCTCATGCATAACTTACTGCCTGCTAGGACCCCAAGGTCTTTCTCATTGGAGCTGCTTTCCAGCAGGATGACCTCTTGTTCTTCCTCCTGTGCCATAAAAATACTCTTCAGTGGGAAGCTGTCTAATAAAAGAATGTTCCTACAGATCCTTTATTGCTCAGACTAAGTTTTGAGACAGAGACACAAATGAGAGATGAAACTGATTGCTTCAAAGTGTTATTTTAATACTGTTAGAACACTTCAAAAAAAGGAAGTGAACAGGATACACAGTAGGCATGCTGACATTTAACTATTCCAGTGCCACGTTGTCCCTTCAAAAAAAAAACCTGAGTGGCATTTTGGATGCTTCTGAATAAATGTTCAGAGTAACAAGAGAAGTGCTGTGGTAATTTAATGTATTCACTCAGAGTGTTGTTTTACTTCACATTTTGTGTTTCAACAGTCTGTGTTCAAGAGTTCACCACTTCTGGGATGCTTTCTCTTTGGGTTGCCTCTGGGGGTCATCAGCATTATGTGCTATGGAATCTGTACAGCTGATCCAGATGGAGGGGTGGAGGAGCATGAGACAGCTAAAAAGGAGAGCAGCGATCGGGAGCTCACAGACGAAGGCACTGAGGAGGAGCAAGAGGAAGAGAAGAGCGGAAGAGATACAGAACTCTCAGATGATGAGCTTCAACAGAAAGACCTCATGGAAAAGAAAAAAGACTAACTCCTTTAGCAAAAGTATTCTCTAGAATTTCCAAAAATTACTTATTTATTGAAGGTAGTCATTTGTTGATCACCATCATCATCATAAAAGAGGACCTTTTTGTTTGCATTATGGTAGTTTGGGCTTGCATGTAACTCCAATTTTCTCAGAAATTGACAGGAAGGAAAACAACCCATGGATGTTCTCTTGATTGTCTTTCATAGATAAACAAAGAGCAATTGAAACTGCAGAACTTTGCAGGTACAGTTCTGCACTGTTTGGGTTTGTTTTTGGGTTTGTTTTCTTTTTTGAAGAGTTTTGAATTGGTCATTACCAGAACAGTGTGATAAAGGTAAAGCCACTTGACCTTGGCGTATATGATGAACTACTCCTAATACAGCCCAGCTAAACACAGAGTCACATAAAATTAAGGCTGAGAACTAGGAGATGAAGAGAGCTGAAAAGCCTTTCTCAGCCTGGTAGCTAAAGACAGTTTAGTTTCCCCAGAAGCCACATTCTACCTGTCGCACATGATTTTGAAGCCAAAACCAAGCAACTCACCCAAACCTTTTCTATTTTCTCAACTTTGGTGTCAATGATCATAAATTAGAGAACTCTTTTGCCAGATAATAATATAATTAGTGACAGTCGGGAATGTTTACTTGATACACAATGAGGGAGTTGTTTCCTAAATTAAATGTTTATTAGTTCTTTAGCAGCTGAAGATGTTGGCAGGCTACATTATAAACCCTCTAGAACACAATGGCCTGTTGAATTGTTTTGTAAGTGCTTAAGCAACTTACAGTGCTGTAATGGGTTAACCTCCTGTTTTCCTCCAATGCAAAAGTGAGAGGAAGGTAATGCCCACACACAATAAAACCCCTTTGGGTTGAGATAAAGAGTTAAATACAAAAGGAGATAATGGAATGCACAATTACTTTAGCCTGTTTCTGTTTGCAGAAAGCAGCAGCAGAAGTCAGCCACCTCCCACCCACCCCTCCTGACCCAGTAGGAAAAGCCCATACCCCAAACCCAGAAACCCAAAGCAGCTGCTGGAACGGGGCTCTCTCATCTTGCCATCTGAACTTCAAGCCCCATAATACTTTGCTCCAGCCAGCACTTTCCATTTTGAAGCTGGCTTGATGGCAGCATGGGGTTGAATACCAATGGTAGTTTCAACTGAACCCACGACAAGTGAACTTTAAGTTTTCTGAATCCACAGCAGAAGCTGATAAAGAAAGATGTGAATAGAAACAGCCTTTGGCTATTCTGCATGACTGATGATAAGCTGTCTGAACGAGGTAAACTTGGTTTACAGCCTTTCACTCAGATTGTTACAGATCTTCAAGGTGAAATGTCTGTTTGAGACTGTTACCCACTCCGAAGGAGGGAGCTAATGGAGCATAATAGCTCCATTAACTGACCAATCATAGAGATTGGTCAGTAAAATGCATTTTTTTCTTACCTTTTTCATCATGTGAGTCACTTTTATTGTAATCTTGTGACTGAGAAAAGGACTCAATTGTGTCCAGGGTTAAACTCTTTGAGGATGAGCAGTGCCAAGCCTGTGAATTTATTTGGACTTTAGCAATTTGGACTTGGTGCTGACAGTTAAAATGTAGGACTGTTAAGGCAGTAGTATGTTTTTTTATTGTCTTTTTACCTACAGTTTTAATTTAGGCTCAGGCTAGTGTGAGGTGTCCCTGCCCATAGCAGGGGGGTTGGAACTAAATAATCCTTGTGGTCCCTCCCAACCCCAACTGATTCTGTGATTCTAGCAAGCAGCTTTTGACTTAAACAACCTGAAGTCACTGGAACACCTCTGTTCCTTCTATGGTATGTAATTTTTTTTTTCTTTTTAAAACAGGAATCTTGCTGCACTGCTGAGAACTGTTTCAACTAGTGGTTATTTTTTGTTAGTGTTCATAAACAGTAGTAGCTAAGAAATCTTCTGAGGTATGGACCAGAATATGCTGAATACTGTGCAAGAGGCAGATCACAGTGTGGTCTGTTAAAACTTTAACACTTTATAACTTCTAGGCTTAGGAGGAGAGCATGTGTCTTAGTCACTGCTGAGCTGCAGTATCAAGCAGATGTGTACTTAAGTGTTGAAAATGAAACCTGAGCTGTGCTGCCATTTTCACCAAATCTTTCTCCCAACTTTATTCAGGGAGAGAAATTGCTCACAGACTGGGTGTCAGAAGTGAAGTGAAATTAAAGGGGTTTGCTGTGGTAATTTAGAAAGTTGTCTGAAGGAGTCTGGCATTTTATTTTTTTTTTCTTCAGTCTCTAAAGATTTCTTAAAGCAACTTCCCTGTAATGATTTTAAATTCACAAAGATTTTTTTTTTTTTTTAAAGTGTAAGCTTTCTGGGTTTTGGTTTTTGTGTTGTTTGTTTCTATGTTTTGTTGGGGGGGGTTTGTTTTGTTTTCTTTCTCTAATAAAAACCTATAAAAGGGCTTGTTTCCTCTGCATAATCTACACTGTGTTGAACTTAGGTGCTACACCTTGTGTTGACGGCCACCCCATTTCCTAGGAGGCTCACTGTAAGCTCACTTCAGGCCCCGAATAACTACAGAAAGGCTCTCCAGCTGAAAAGTGAATTAATTCAGTTCAATACCTTTTTCATCAATATTTGGAAAATACTCTCTAGAGGTAGAAGTTATTTACTTGTCTTTTGTTTAGTGGGTAGCACAGATTCTCAGAATGGATTGTGTTCGAAGAGACTCAAAGGTTATCTTGTACAACATCCCCCAGCAGTCAGCAGGGATGACCCCAACTAGATCAGGCTGCCCAAGGTCACAGCAAGTCTGATCTTGAATGTCTCCAGGAATGGGGCCTCGGCCACATCCCTGGGCAGCCTGTTCCAGTGTTTAACCACCCTCATGGTGCATAACTTCCCCCTGACGTCCAACCTAAATCTGCCCTGCTCCAGTTTCAAACCATTGCCCCTCATCCTATCACCACAGGCCCTTATAGGCAGTCCTCTGGCTTTCCTGTAGGTCCCTTTCACATGCTGAAATGTAGCTTCTCTTTCTCAGGCTGAAAAGCCCTTCCTTTAGTCCTGCTTCATAGGAGAGCTGCTCCAAGTCATCTTAGTGGCCCTCCTCTGGACCTGCTCTAACAGGTCCATGTGTTGGGGCCCAAGAGCTGGACACTACTCTGGGTGAGATCTCAAAAGAGCAGAGCACCGTGGCAGAATCACCTCTCTGGCTCTGCTGGCCATGCTTCTTTTAGTGCAGACCAAGATGCCATTGGCCTTCTGTGCTTCAAGTGCACATCGCTGGCTTCTGTCCAGCTTCTCAGCCACCAGCACTCTCAAGTCCTTTCTGAAGTCTTGAGTCTGCTTCCCACAATGAGCTAAACCAGTAACGTGGCTGTCATTAGCCCCAGTTAAATCCAAAACAGTGGTAAACTTGTAGTGCAATGATGGCGTGTGTAACTAATTAAAAGAGATGATTGCCTGTGTTGTGTTCTGGTGTGTTTGGGGATGTTTTTACATGCTTGGTATTAGAATGCTCCCAGTTTCTGCAAAGTCCAACATGAGGTGGAATCTGAATTCAAGATGACATCGTTTTGATGACTTTGATGCTGTTGATGCTGGCAGCAGACTGGGGAGGGACTGTTCACGGGGTCTTGTAATGACAGGACAAGGGGGAGTGGGTTCAAATTGGCAGAGGGGAGATTTGAATGGGATGTTAGGAAGGAGTTCTTCACAGTGAGGATGGTGAGACACTGGAACAGGTTGCCGAGGGAGGTTGTGTCTGCTCCCTCCCTGGAGGTGTTCAAGGCCAGGCTGGATGAGATCTTGAGTGTCCTGATCTAGTGGGAGGTGTCCCTGCCTATGGCACAGGGGGCTTGGAACTGGATGAGCTTTGAGGTCTCTTCCAACCTAAACCATTCTGTGATTCCTGTTTCTCTTCAGCTGGGGAGCCCGGAAGTGGACAGAGTCTTGCAGGTGTGGTCTCAGCAGGGCAGGGAAGAGAGGGAGAATATTTACACCAGTAGACCTGTTGTGTTGAAGATGGCAGAGGAGTACTTCAGTAAAAGGTTTAGCTTGCTCTGTTACTGGCCAGAACCACTTTACTCTCTTCCTCTTTTGTCAGCACATTTGAAGTGGCTGTACTTGAAGGAGCAGAGTGGGTGGAGAGTTGCGGTGGTGACAGCCAAAAGCTCAAGTTGTTCAGAAGGTTACAAAACCAGAACGTGCTTCCCTTTAGCTGGTAAAAAGTACAGGTGCTTCAGCATCACCATGATGATGTATCATAAGGTGAGGAGGCAGACATAAGGTACAGAGGTGAGCAGACAACAGCCTGTGGGGGTATTGCCTCTGCTCATGCACGCTCGTTTAAAGCTAGGACAAGGCCACTCCATTATGGGGACAGTGAGCTCATGGTCACAGATGTAAATTGGTGTGTTCCTGTTGCTCCTCGAGCAGTGAACTCGCCCTGTCATGTCTAAATTAGAGTGCCGGCACGGTATGGAGCATTAAGTTCAGTTTCTGGCCATCTTCTAGGCAGTTCTAGGCAAGTTACTTAGGCCATAGCTTCATTACATTGCAGCTTTAATGACAGTGCTGGCTGGAGGAATTTCTGTCCTCATGCTTTTGTGTGCTGGCCTTCAAATTATGGCCACACAAGCTGCTGGCAAGCAGTGCTCTGGAGTGGACAAAGGAACTGATCCACAAGAGTACAACAGCATGCCAGGGGTGCAGGATGAGAGAGCAACAAGGCTGTGGAGGCAGCAGCAGAGTGGGAAACCTTTAAAGCTTTTTATTTTGTGACAAGACGACTGTGCTGACTTAGAATCACAGAGTGCTTTGGGTTGGAAAGTGCCCTAAAGATCATCTAGTTCCAAGCCCTTTACCATGGGCAGGGACACCTTCTGCTAGACCAGGTTGGTCAAGGCTTCATTCAGCCTGGCCTTGGACTTGGTATTTATTTCATCCTTTGCTTGCTTCCTCTAGAAAGCAAAGGGGCTGAGCCCTCACAGTGGAGAAACTGCAGGTTGCTTTCTCATGGTCCCTTTCCTAGTAGCACAATAATGTTTGTAGTGTGTCAGCCTCTCCTCGACAAGGAGGCAGTTGGAATGGGAGAGGAAAATGCTTAAGCCTCATGATGTTGGGCAAAAGGCATCTCTTGCAGAGAAACTGCAAGTTGCTTTCTCATGGTCCCTTTCCTAGTAGCACAATAATGTTTGTAGTGTGTCAGCCTCTCCTCGACAAGGAGGCAGTTGGAATGGGAGAGGAAAATGCTTAAGCCTCATGATGTTTGGCTTAAGCATCTTGCAGAGGACGAGTGGGAAGGATGCACTTCTCAGAGGGTTACTGTGGGCAGCCACTGCCATAGTGACAATGACTCACTGGGTTATATATACATCAGTAGAGAAATTTCTGTGTTGCTGTTCTGTGTGTGCATTTCAAACCACAGAACGTTGGAAGTCTTGAGTCCAGACTCAGCAAAGCTTTTTTTTTCATTTGTGCAAGTAACTAAGAGAGACAGGAGCTGCAATGGAGAAAGGGACAAGGTTTTCACACTTGCATTTTAGGGGAGAAGTTTGTTTCACACGTAGGAAAAGACAAACCCACTACAACAACTGACATCAGACCAATCTGTCTATCATGTAGCAATTGCAACTTTTTGGGTAGAGTTTTCCGTATGAGAATCCTAGAATGGATTAGATTGGAATGGACTTCAGAGATCATCTACTCCAACCTCCCTCCCATGAGCAGGGACACTTCTAAACTAGACTCGGTTGCTCAAGACATCATCCCACCTGGCCTTGAACACCTCCAGGGAGAGGGCATCCACAAACTCTCTGTACAGCCACAGCCTCACCACCCTCATACTGAAGGACTTCTTCCTAAGATCCAGCCTAACCCTACTCTCCCTCAGCTTAAAACCATTCTGCTTAGTCCTATTGCCAGACACCCTTGTGGAAAGTCCCTTCCCAGATTTCATGTAGGATCCCTTCACTGGAAGGCAGCTCTGAGGTCCCCCCAGAGTCTTCTTTTCTTCAGGCTCAGTAACTCCAGCTCACTCAGCCCATCCTTACAGCAGAGGTGCCCCAGTACTTGGATCACCTTGTGGCCTCCTTTGCACTCACTCCAGGATCTCTGTGTCCTTTTTGTGATGGAGACACCAGAACTGGACACAGTATTCAAGGTGGGGTCTCAGAAGAGCAGAGTAAAGGGGAAACTCAGAGCTTTATGAGGCAGATAGAGTGAAGAACAGTCGCAAGAGAAGATCAGCTGGAAAATATCTGCAATGGTTTGTTTTGGAAGCACTTTTCCCAAGTTGGTGGAGAATGTTGTGGTTGTCAACACTGGAAAAACAGAGGATGCAGTACCAAATACTGCATATATCATGTTCCTAGTAACTTGACACAGAAGCAGAAGGAGCCTTTAACCAGCAGTGTGGCTGATGACTACTGACAGTCACTAGCTGGTTATTTGCCCATTATATCTACTAAGATTTTGCCATGGAATCATGGAATTCCAGGTTGGAAGGGACTCCAAGGGTCACCTGGTCCAGTAGTGTAGCTGAGCTGAGATGGCCCAGCATCCTCTCAAGGTGTCTTAAATCCAACTGTAGGGGAATCCACTGCTTCCCTTGGGAGGTGATTCCAGTGCCTGATTGTCATCATGGTGCAAAATTTTCACCTGGATTCCAATGGGAATCTCCTCAGCACTACCTTGTAGCCATTACCTCTTGTCTTGAAATGAGCAGGATATTTTAATATAAAAAAATAAGGGGAAAGCTTGAAACCAGTAAGTTAAAGAGTTGAGATTTAACAGACTTAGATGCAGCAGAAAAAGAAAAAAAAAAAACAAACAATTTTGAGCCTTCCTTTGGGGAGTTGCATTTCAGTGCTCTGTTTAGAAAATAGAGGTTTTTTTTGATTGGCCTCTCTTGAGTTTTCTCTCCAGTTAATGAAGAATTCCAGGCTTTCTTTCAGCGAAGACCATGCAGATAAACATTTGCTGCTTAATTTTGTCTTGACCTTGGATGCTAAACATGGTGTTGCAAATCGCTTCTTGCCCTCTAGCCAATTAGTAATTTCTGTGATTAAAATGCTGGATGTGCAAACTTCTCTGCTGCTCCTGTGGTTCACAGAGTTAATCTTCGGATCAGCAATTTATATCTCGTTAATTAAAATACAGATGCAAAGAAAATATTTTTCAAATTAAAAAAAAAAAATAAAAAAGACTTTTTTTTTTTCCCTTCCTGCCTTTCTCCTTTTTTTTGTTGTTTTTTAATATCATTTTGAGTGAAATCCAGAGAAAGCAGATAATGATGTGACCCAGAAGTGAGTTGTTCTAATGCAGCAGCATAATGCCCGTGGAAAACAACACTTACTGTCAAAGAGCACTTAATAGGTTTGTTCTCTTGGCAAAAACCTTTTCAGCTGAGTATGACAAATGCTTCTTTTTTATTTTTTCAGTGCCATAGTGACCCTCTGGTCCTCATCTTGCCAAGATGCGTTGGTGGAGACACCTTCCTTCTCTTTGTTTGTTAAAGTAAATGCCAACATAGAAACAAAGTACTGGGTCCTGTGCAAAGGATAAGCTCTGGGGGTAGTGCTCCTAATGAAAAGATCTCAACTTTCTTGTTTTAGCTATAGAATCATAGAATGTATTGCCTTGGGAAGGTCACCTAGACCAACTGCCTTGCACTAAGAAGGGACATCTTTAACCAGATAAGTTTGCTCAGAGCACCATCTGAGTGGCTCCAGCAATCAAAGGATGCCAGGGATTGCAAGGGACCCAAAGAGATCATCTACTCCAACTCCCCTGCCACAGCAAGACCAGACAATCTAGCTCAGGGCACACAGGAACACATCCAGACAGGCCTGCAAAGGCTCCAGAGAAGGAGACTCCACAACCTCTCTGGTCAGCCTGTGTCAGTGCTCTGGGACCCTTCCAGTCAAGAAGTTGCCCTTGTGTTGAGCTGCAACCTCCTGTGCTGCAGCTTCCATCCATTGCTTCCATGCATTGCTCCTTGTCCTATCCCAGGGAGCAAGTAAGCAGAGCCTGTCCCCCTGCTCCTGACCCCCAGACCTCATATATTTGTAAACATTTATGAGATCCCCTCTCAGTCTTCTCCAGACTAAGCAGCCCCAGGTCCCTCAGCCTGTCCTCATCAGGCAGTGCTCCAGCCCACTCATCATCCTCATAGTCCTCCAGTGGACTCTCTCCAGCAGATCCCTGTCCCTCTTAAACTGGGGAGCCCAAAACTGAAGGCAGTGCTCAAGACGAGGTCTGAGTAGGGCAGAGTAGAGGGGGAGGAGGACCTCCCTTGGTCTGCTTGGTACACTCAATGCATCCCAGGATCCCATTGGCCTTCTTGGGTTCTCCACCACCTCCCTGGGCATCTTCTTCCAGTGTTCCATCACCCTCATGGTAAAGAACTTCCTCCTATTGTCCATTCTTAGTGCTTCTCTATTCATCACAAGATTAATTCCTGGTTAGTCTGAATTAGACCTGTTGAAGTGTCTCACCACCCTCATTGTGAAGAATTTCTTCCTTAAGCTTCAGTCCATTCCCTCTCGCCCTATCACTACAAGCCCTTGTAAAAAGAGTTTTCCATGCTCACTGTGAATCATCTTTAGATGTGGACAATATATAGAAAAAAAAAAATGAACTGTTTCTAAAGCTGAGAATGTCAGTGAGAGGCAAGATATGAAGCTTGAGACGAAATTTATCAGTAATAAAGTAAAATTTCATACCTTGATTCATAGATTCATAGAATGGTTTGGGTCGGAAGGGACCTTGAAGATCATCCAGTTGCAACACCTCTGCCATGGGTAAGGACTCTTTCCACTAGCCTCATCCAACTTGGCCCTGAGCATCTCCAGTGAGGGGAACATGCACACCGTCCCTGGGCAGGTAAGAATGATAATATGCTTATTTAAATTAATATCTATGTCCTTTCAGTATCATATCTTCACACGAGGGTAATATTAAAGGATTATTTAATTATCCATTCTTTAAGTCTTCTGAGATTCAGGAT
>VWZI01020941.1:2752-19108 GCA_013396835.1 Psilopogon haemacephalus | reverse complement strand
GGGGGGGGAGGGAGGGGGGAGAAAGAAAAATTACCCTGATGAATAAAAAGAGGAGAAGATATTATAACTGTCAATCATTTGTGTAATTTGATTTTTTTTGCCAGCATGTGACTCAATTGTTGGGGATGTTAACGGAGGAAATATAGATTATCTTCCCTGAAAATTAGATTTAGAATACCCTGGGTGGTCTGCCCCACAGAAAATTGAAAGAATCTCTCTGTGGTTAGCACTGCATTTTTCCAACCAAAAAAACCCAAAAAACCCAAACCCAAAATTAAGACAGTTCTGGACAGTTGCTTGTGAAAACAGACCATGGAATTTAATTGGCATTTCAAGTCTTAATCTTCCAGCAGTGCCTCTCTGTTGATATGGCAATTCTAGTAAATGCCAAGGCTCTGAATCTGACCAACTCTCTGTGCTAATGAGGGATCGTAATAATTAACAACCTAATCCAGTCCTCCTACTGCAAGGCTACTGAAATATAATTACGTGTTTAGAAACAATTCAGCGAGGCAAAAACAATAACAACAACAACACAAAATGAACAAACAAAGTGTTTTTCCAAAGCCTTTCCTAAAATTAATGTGTTCCTCCAATGCTTTCCTCTCTGCAAATGTTCTGACCTGTTCCCTCCAGGATCCCTACTACTCAGACAGCCTCGATAGTTCCAACCAGCTAAAAAGAAGTCAGAAGTGGATTTGAATGCTTTATGTTAGAAAACAACTGGTCAGCAGAGTTTAAAATTCTAATATATATATATATATGTATTTGAGTGAAGGATGATTGTCAATTACAAGCCTTAACTGCTCAAAATGTTGGCTCATTCGTTTCAGCTCTGAAATCATTTCTTGTAGTCTAAGTTACAGCTCTAACATTGGTTGTGGAACAAACTCATCTGCTGCAAACCTCTTGTTTGATTTTTATGTTTTCTGAAGTGATGTTAGATACTAGGAAGAAATTCTTGGCACCCTGCTCCAAGAAAGCTGGGAAAGAACTATTGACAAGGGCTTGGGATGATAGAAAGAGAGACAATGTATTGAAGCTTGAGGAGGGCAGATAGAGACTGGAGTAAAGGAAGAAATTATTTCCAGTGAGAGCAATGAGCCATCAGAACAGGTTGCCCAGGGAGGTTGTGGATCCTCCCTCCCTGGAGGAATTCCAGGCCAGGCTGGATGAGCATCCTGGGCCAGTGGAAGCTGTCCCTGCCCATGGCATGGGAGTTGGAACTGGATGGTCTTTGAGGTTCCTTCTAACCCAGACCACTCTATGAATGCTCTGACTAGCATCTTTCAAGCTGTCTTTTGAGTAATTCTAACTAATTCCTTTCTGTAGACAGACAAAGAATGGTAAATTTCATTGAAAGTTACTCAGCAGTGCTTTGCCAAGTGGGCTTACAGAATGCTGAGGATTAATGCCATTTCTAAACAACAACAACAACAAAATCCTAATATTTTATTCTTTTTTTTTTTTCCTGCACCATCGAACTATTGTATATCAATGCATTTGTGGCCCATCCATCAATATTCTGTTTTTCTCCATACTGAGATACTCTACCCTTCATAGATTCATAGAATGGTTTGGATTGGAAGGAATCTTGAAGGTCATCCAGTTCCAATCACCCTGCCATAGGCAGGGACATCTTCCACCAGCCCAGGTTGCTCAAGGCCTCATCCAGCCTGGCCTTAATCACCTCCAGGGAGGGAGCATCCATGACCTTTCTGGGCAATCAGTGTCTCACCACCCTCACTGTAAAAAATTATCTGCCTTTAGAACACAAGCAGCAAACCCAGCCTGGAGAAGAAAAGACTCCGGGGAGACTTCAAAGCAGCCTTCCAGTATCTGAAGAGGGCCACAAAAAGGCTGCAGAGAGACTGTTACAAATTCTGCAGTGATAGGATGAGGACAAATGGTGTGAAATTAAAGAAGAGTAGATTTAGATTGGATGTTAGAGACAAGTTCATTTGGGCACCACCACACAGAGCCTGGCACCTTCATCTTGCCATGGTCTAGTTGACTGGATAGGGCTGGGTGATAGGTTGGACTGGATGATCTTGGAGGTCTCTTCCAACCTAGCTTTATTCTATGATTCTGTGATCTTGAGAGCCATCTCTGGACCCAACGATCTCTGGAGGTCCCTTCCAATCTTTAAAGTTAGAATCATAGAATCATAGAATCAGCCATGGGCAAGGACACCTCACACTAGACCAGGCTGCCCACAGCCTCTGCCAGCCTGGCTGCAAACACCTCCAGGGATCTGGCCCAAACTACCTCCCTGGGCAACCCATTCCAGGCTCTCACCACTCTCATGCTCAACAACTTCCAGTCTGAATCTCCCCACGTTCAGCTTTGCTCCATTCCCCCTAGTCCTCTCACTCCCTAAGAGCCTAAAATGTCCCTCCCCAGCCTTTTTGTAGGCCCTCTTCAGATACTGGAAGGCCACAATAAGGTCCCCTGGGAGCCTCGTCTTCTCCAGACTGAACAGTCCCAACTCTTTCAGTCTCTCCTCATATTTATTTCTGTGATTCTGTGATTTGGAGACGTTGATCAGATCCTCTCTCAGCCTTCTCCTCTCCAGACTAAACAGCCCCAGGGCTCTCAGTCTTTCCTTGACAGGAGAGAAAATAAAAGAACATAAAAATAAAGAAAATCATGGAAGGAATGTCTTTTGGTGAGGGATATAGGCAGAACGTAAAGGATGTGTTGGAGAAGCTTAATTAAAAGATCTAATAAGTCTCTGCTGTTCAGTATGGAAAATGCACTGCAACTCTTTTTGCACAAAAAGGGGAAAAGGAGAGCGCCAGAGGAGTCAGACCTGCATTTAGTGTCATAAAAGGCTGGGAGACAGAACAGAATAGAATGTGTAGTCTATGTTAACTATTTGGGAGACAGAACAGAATAGAATATGTAGTCTATGTTAACTATTTTCCAGAGGAGGTAAAAAATGGTTAATGAATAAATCGTGTCACAATGACAAACCAGTTCCGAGATCCGGATCAGCCCTCCTGACGCTTCGCCAGATTGCAGCCTCTTTGATGCCATAATGGAGGCAGTGGAATTCCAGCTGAAACGAGCAACCTGTTCTGCAGGAGTGATCTGTTGAGCCTGGTCAGTGACCCAACTTAGATAGCCATGCTCTTTGAGGTGCAGGAGGCTTTTATGAGGTGTTCGCGCTTAGTTACGCGCGGCTGGATGGGAATATCCCTGTAATTATAATGGCAGACATCAAACATGTTAAAGAAGAGGAAGAGAAAAAAAAATGAAGCAAAAGCATCTCAGGTTCTTTTGTTGGGATTAAGCCACGAGCTGTGTGTTATTAGCTTGCTTGTCGTGCTTAATGCAGGGTACAAGTGAACTGTGCCTGCAGCTTGCGTAAGGACCTGGCGTGTCGCCGTCCTCATCTTGTGTCCTGTGTTTTATAATCACAGAGTAAAGTGGGTTGGAAGAGGCCTCCAGAGGTCATTTAGTCTGACCTCCCTGCAGTAAGCAGGGACATCCCCAGCTAGATCAGGTTGCTCAGAGCCCCATCAAACCTGACCTTGAGTGTCTCCAGGCATGGGGCCTCAACCCACCTGCCTGGGCAACCTGTTCCAGTGTTCCACACCCTCATAGCGAAGAACTTCTTCCTAATGTCCAGTCCAAGTCTACCCTTCTCTGGTTTAAAACCATTGCCCCTTGTCCTAGTGCTACAGGCCTTTATAGATAGTCCCACCCCAGCTTTCTTCTAGGTCCCCTTCAAGTACTGAGAGGCCACTCTAAGGTCTCCCTGGTGCCTTCTGTTCTCCAAGCTGAACAGCCCCAAAACTCTTAGTCCGTCTTTCTATGGGGATTTATGAAAATTCTATTCATGAGGAGTATTCCCAGTTTTAAACTTTTCCTCTCCCAAGCCTAGGCCCTGGAATGTTTTCAAAGAGGGCAGTAAGATGCTCCAGGAAGATCTATCAACCTGCTTGATCACAGTGAGGTTGGTGGAAGGAGAGGTGTTGCTTTTGTGTCTCGACATGCCTGCGGTTTGTGCGCAGTCTGTTGGTTAACAAATGCAAAACCTGAGGTGTGGGGTTGGCCAGAGGAAGGAAAAAAAAAAACCAACAACCATATCCTTGGAAGAGAATTAGGAATAGGTTTGGTGACATTTACTTCTTCTGAAAACAAAATAAAACAAAAAAGAAAGAAAGAAAGAAAGAAAGAAAGAAAGAAGTAAAGAAAGAAAGAAAGAAAGAAAGAAAGAGAAAAAAAAGAAAAGAAAGAGAGAAAGAAAAGTATCTGAAGGGAGCCTACAGAAAAGCTGGGGAGGGACTTTTGAGGCTCTCAGGTAGTGACAGGACTAGGGGGAATGGAGCTAAGCTGGAGATGGGGAGATTCAGATTGGATGTGAGGAGGAAGTTGTTGAGCATGAGAGTGGAATGGGTTGCCCAGGGAGGTGGTTGGGGTCACATCCTTGGAAGTGTTTGCAACCAGGCTGGGTGAGGCTCTGGACAGGCTGATTTATGATAGGATATCCCTGCCCATGGCAGGGGAGTTGGAACTGGATGATCCTTGAGGTCCCTTCCAACCCTGACTGATTCTATGATTCTAAAAGAAGAAATGATAGTTGTATAAGAGGGGAACTTTTAAAAATTATTATTAGTCTCTCAGTCCTGGTTTTGCTGGAATTTTTAACAAGCTTTGTTCCAGTGCTGACATGTCTGTGTTCTAAACAAAATATTCTGCTGAACAAGTTCAAAAGCAACTGAAAAAAAACCAAACCAGTATTAATTGAAATATGGCCTCTTGCTGGGGGGGAAATTCACAGGTATTTGAGATTTGAGGTAAAATAAGAAAGAGGGGGAAAAAAAACCCCATAAAAGAGTACTTGTGTGATTAACTCTATGGTTTTCTACCTCTTTGCTGGAGAAGGGAAAGCTTTGCTGTAAGAGCAGCAGGATTGCATCACAGGAGATTTAAGAGGCAAGAGTTAAAGGCACTCTGACCCTGTCTGATGTGAAGCAGCTTTTCCTGCATCTCTGAAGGCTGCTTCTCCCTAGTCCTGAGGAGATGCTACTGTTACTGTGTGAGGAAGAGAGAAAGGAATTCCCTCATTAGATCTTGCACCTTAGTCCAAAGGCTGTTGCTGTGGTTCTTGTGATATCTCCTCACAGCTCATTTACAGCAGACCTGCACATGGAACAATGCATTACAGTGCTGATATTTCTTTTAGTTATGATTTTTTTTAATGTCTTCACTTTTTTTTTTTTTTTTTTTTTTTTAGTACACATGTGTTGTGCATGAAAGAGCAGGGCATGGTTATGTGAATAGCTAAATGAAATACCCAGCACTGAAATGCTGACTCCTTGCTTCTAAATTGTGAAGCATAACGTGATGGCTCTCCAGCATTAATGGGCAGAACTGCATTTTTGCTGCTTTTACTGCATTGCTGACACAAGAGATTGGTGTTGGAGAAACTGCCCAGAAGGTGCCAGCTACCCTTGCAGTGCCTGCTGAAAAACAATGCAAACAACATCAAGAAATGGCAGTCATTGTACTCTTTAAATGTTGGCTTGATATGGAGACATTAAAGTGCAACTCCAGATTCTTGTTCTTTATTAGGTCCTTGTTACCAGTGCGTGCACAACAGGAATGATTTCTCTTTCCCAGCGATCGAGCCCTGGAGGTCTTTGCATGCCTCTTGGCAATCAGATGCCACTCGTGTGTGAGTATAAAAAAAATTTGATTTGTGGGTTCGTAGACTGGTTTAAGTCTGAAGGCACCTTACAGATCACCTAGTTCCAGCCCCTATGCCATGGGCTGAGACACCTTCCACTAGACTGTGTCGCTCAAGGCCTCCTCCAACCTGGCCTTGAACAAGGTTCAAATTGGCGGAGGGGAGATTTGAACGGGATGTTAGGAGGAAGTTCTTCACAGTGAGGGTGGTGAGACACTGGCACAGGTTGCCCAGGGAGGTTGTGGCTGCTCCCTCCCTGGAGGGAGCAAAAAAACCATGTTCAATATTATTTGACTTCTATTAGACATATTTTTAAATTGCCTTGTAAATCTCAAAATGTATACTTAGGGCAAAGCTCAAAATGTACTGTTTTGAGACACTGGAACAGGTTGCCCAGGGAGGTTGTGGCTGCTCCCTCCCTGGAGGTGTTCAAGGCCAGGCTGGATGAGGTCTTGAGGGACCTGATCTAGTGGGAGGTGTCCCTGCCTATGGCACAGGGGGGTTGGAACTGGCTGAGCTTTGAGGTCTCTTCCAACCTAAACCATTCTATGATTCTAAGGGGGAGGGGGGAGGAAGAATCAGAAAAATGAAAGCAGCTGGTAGTGAAGATTTTAGGTTTCAAACAAGTTTCCATGTCTGTGCTCTTGGGTGTTCATCCAGGTTGTTCTAATAGTCACAGTCACACAGTCAGTTTTTGTGTGAGCTGGGGTTTGACCCTCTTTGCCCCATGTGTTAAGGACCATCCAATATAAAGATGTTTTCCCAGACCTGTACAGGTCAAAAAATATGAGAGGTTTGTCTTTATTAATAAATACCAAGATGATTTAACCTCTATTTGTTTTCTCCAAAGAAAGAGGAAGATTTGTACTGTTTGCATGGTGGTGCTTTCCCTTCCAAAGGAAGAGGAGAGGGCTCAGGGCTGGTGCACAAGGCTGGTGACAGACACTCTCGGCACCCTTTGCTGTTTCCCTTTTAATGTTTTGCTGTTTGGGTGATCATTAGGTGTAAAGAAAAAAATAAATACTCCATAAGCATAGGAAGCATTCAGGCTCATATCCCTAATTACTGTTCTTTGGGAAGATGACAGCACATTGCACTGTAATTATTGCTCAGCTGGATGTGTGCTTATGAGAAAGAACTCGTTTCAGTTTATTGTATAGGATGTTAGGTTGGCACTCTCTAATGTGTGGTGTTTCAAAACAGCAAAGAATAGGCTTGGTGCCTTCATTGGTTTCTAAGCCACTGTTGGAATATTGTGTCCAGTTCTCAGCCCTCTCAGTTGAAGAAGGACCTCAGAGAACTCCTTGAAAGAGTCCAGCACAGAGCCACAAGGATGATGAAGGGAGTGGAACATTTGTCTGCTGAGGACAGGCTAAGGGCTGGGGCTCTTTAACTTGGAGAAGAGGAGCCTGAGGAGTGACCTCATTCATGGTTATAAAGATGTGAAGGGTGTAGTCAGAAGGACAGAACCAGGCTCTGCTCAGTGGCTGTGGTAGGACAAGGGCAATGGATCCAAGCTAGAGCAGAGGAGGTTCCCTGGGAACACAAGGGAAAACTTTTTTGACTGTGATGGTGACAAAGCCCTGGAGCAGGCTGTGAGAGGTTGTGGAGTCTCCTTCTCTGGAGTGACCTCATTCATGGTTATAAAGATGTGAAGAGTAGTGTCAGGAGGACAGAACCAGGCTCTACTCAGTGGCTGTGGCAGTACAAGGGGCAGTGGGTCCAAGCTAGAGCAGAGGAGGTTCCCTGGGAACACAAGGGAAAACTTTTTTGACTGTGATGGTGACAAAGCCCTGGAGCAGGCTGTGAGAGGTTGTGGAGTCTCCTTCTCTGGAGTGACCTCATTCATGGTTATAAAGATGTGAAGAGTAGTGTCAGGAGGACAGAACCAGGCTCTACTCAGTGGCTGTGGCAGTACAAGGGGCAGTGGGTCCAAGCTAGAGCAGAGGAGGTTCCCTGGGAACACAAGGGAAAACTTTTTTGACTGTGATGGTGACAAAGCCCTGGAGCAGGCTGTGAGAGGTTGTGGAGTCTCCTTCTCTGGAGGCATTCAAAACCCACCTGGACGTATGCCTGGGTGACCTACTCTAGGTCACTGCTCTGGCAGTGGGGTTTGGACTGGATGAGCTTTGGA
Source organism: Psilopogon haemacephalus (assembly GCA_013396835.1). Classification (NCBI taxonomy): domain Eukaryota; kingdom Metazoa; phylum Chordata; class Aves; order Piciformes; family Megalaimidae; genus Psilopogon; species Psilopogon haemacephalus. The sequence goes on along the minus strand of VWZI01020941.1, from coordinate 11,276 downwards.
GGTCCTTTCCAACCCCTAACATTCTGCGATAGCAAAATTACTGGCAAGAGATCTCGCGAACCTGCAGCTTCTACGTGCAGAAGCTGAGAAACTCGATGTTAAAAGACAAATTGTAAAACCTGATTGAAAGCAGGATTAGGCAAAGGCCTGACTTAAGACAGCTGGGTTAGTTTACAAGGCAGGCAGCCAAGGTTCTGGCTACTGGCACTGCAGCATGCAGAGAATCCGTGCTTGTATGTAGTAAACTAGCCCAAAGCGTTTTTGCTGTGTCCTTAAAATGCAGTCCTATTTAAAAGCTGACTAGAAAAACTGGAAGGTGCTGCTTGAAATACATGACACCTGGGTGTGGAGATGTATTTTCATGATGTAATTAGGTTGTCATTCAATTTTTTTTTTTTTTTTTAATTTTCTTTTTTAAGGCTTAATGAAGTATTTTTCACAGTTGTGATAGTGAAGCGCCAAGACGGAAGGTGTGAGCTGGATTTGCTTTCTGTCTGCCAGCTGGAATTACCATTGCAGTAATTGGAAGCAGAGTCTTACTCTGGACCTCCAGAGATCATCCAGTCCAACCTCCATGCCAGAGCAAGATTTACCTAGGGCAGGTCACACAGGAACACATCCAGGAGGATTTTGGAATTCTTCAGAGAAGGAAACTCCACCTCGCTGAGCAGCCTGCTCCAGGGCTCCAGCATGCTCACAGGAAAGAATTTCCTTCTCATGCCGAGGTGGAACCTCCTGAGTTTCAGCTTGTACCTGTTGTTCCTTGGCCTATTACTGTGCAGCACCACACAGAGCCTGGCACATCTTGCCCCCCACCCCTCAGATATTTAGAGACATTGATCAGATCCCCTCTCAGTCTTCTCCTCTCCAGACTCAACAGCCTCAAGGCTGTCAGCCTTTCTTTGTAGAAGAGATGTTCCAGTCTCTTCATCATCTTTGCAGCTCTCTGTTGGCCAAGTGTAAGGTCCTGCACCTGGGTTGCTGCAATCCCAAGCACAAATACAAGCTGAGTGGTGAGTGGCTGGAGAGCAGCCCTGAGGAAAAGGACCTGGGGGTCTGGGTGGATGAGAAGCTCAACATGAGCCTGCAGTGTGCACACACAGCCCAGACAGCAACTGTGTGCTGGGCTGCATTAAGAGAGGCATTACCAGCAGGGCAAGGGAGGGGATTCTGCCACTTTACTCTGCTCTTGTCAGACCCCACCTGGAGTACTGTGTGCAGTTCTGCAGCCCCCAGCACAGGAAAGACATGGAACTGTTGGAGAGAGTCCAGAGGAGGGCCACAAAGATGATCAGAGGGCTGCAGCAGCTCTGATATGACAGGCTGAGGGAGTTGGGACTTTTCAGCCTGGAGAAGAGAAGGCTTCAAGGAGACCTTATAGCAGCCTACCAGTATCTGAGGGGGGCTACAGGAGGGCTGGGGAGGGACTGTTCACAAGGTCTTGTAGTGACAGGACGAGGGGGAATGGGTTCAAACTGGCAGAGGGGAGATTGAAACTGGATGTTAGGATGATGTTCTTCATAGTGAGGGTGGTGAGGCACTGGCACAGGTTGCCCAGGGAGGTTGTGTCTGCTCCCTCCCTGGAGGTGTTCAAGGCCAGGCTGGATGAGATCTTGAGCGACCTGATCTAGTGGGAGGTGTCCCTGCCTATGGCACAGGGGGGTTGGAACTGGCTGAGCTTTGAGATCTCTTCCAACCTAAACCATTCTATGATTCTATGATTCTCCAGTAGATCCCTGTCACTTTTGAACTGGGGAGCCCCAGACTGGTGTGGTCTTGGCAGGACAGAACCTGGACGTGCTTTTTTTGATGCACCCCAGGATCTCATTGTCCCTCTTGGCCACAAAGGCACATTGCTCTCCCATGGGTAACTCACAGCCCACTAGAACTTCAAGGTCCCTCTCCATTAAGAGCTGGGAAAACAAATTGCTCATGCCAATGCTCAGGACAAAAACAAAGGCAGCCCAGATGAAGGCAGCACCTTGTGATTGCCTTAACTGAGATCATTTAACTAACTTGAGTTCACTTTGGTGGGCATAATGACATTGTATCAGTATGCTTATTAAAACCCACCCAGCCAACCAAACCAGCCCTCATCTTTTGAACTCTTTAATATCTCTTGATAGTGCAAATTGATGCTGAACAAGAATAATTACACAATGTTTTGCCAAAACCTTTGTTCTGCAGCTTAATTATGTCTGCTGCTTACGGAATGGAAGCTGCACATTGGATCTAAGGGAGTTCCTTTTCGTTTTGAAGGTGGGTAGCACTTTAGCTGTAGCTTTTACTGAATATGGAAATGACTCTTTTGCTTAGTGCTTAACGTGTGTAACCTGAAGTGTGTATCAGAAGCTGCTGGAGGAAAGATGAAGTGCTATGAAACAGTCTTCTTACCAGTCTGAGCCTGGCCCACTCTGCATGGAAAGTGCTAAATGGCACACCAAGGATCACCTCGCCAAAAGGCAGAGCTCAGAATGCAAAGCAAGCCAGGAGACTCCACTGAAGTGAAGAAAGCTTACAGACTCAGGAACTTCTAGCAAATGGAGACAAGGGCCTTCAAAGAAAGATGTTGAGATATATGCCTGTGTCTGTACAGCTCTGCCTGGAAGAGAGTTGGAAGCATTTGCTGTGTCATTCTAAGGTTGTGTTTGTACACCACGCTGGTTCAGGAGCTGGAAGTTTCTGAGAGATAGCATCTGTCTTCATGCCAGGTCCTGGCTTAGCTTTTGATCTCCTTTCCTGCATTGCTGTTAGTGTTTGAGTGGAGCTGCCTGTTCCTTATGACACAGTAATGAACTGGAGGTAAAAATCTGTTGAGGGAGCAGAGTTTGAGTTGGATGAGCAATCAAAAGGGGACTGGAGCCTGCTACAGATCTAAAACCAACCCGTGAAGGTACTTCCAACGTGGGGGAAGAGTAGCCTGCCTCCATCTAAACCCAGTGCTCTCTGACACTTTCCATTCCATGTCTTGTGCTGTGTTTGTGCTGCTGACAACACTGCTCCACGTTGCCCTAAAATCAGTTGCTAACCTCTTACTGTCGGGAAGGCTCTGAAAGCTGAGGCAAATGCCAAGAGATCAATGTCACTGCTTGGCTCCCAGCATATGTGTTCTTTTGCCTGCGCAAACTTGCTGCCTAATCATGAGCAGAAAAATCTTGGGCTTTCAGGCCTAAGAATGTAAAAGTAGAAGTTAAAAGCTTGTGAGTTAGTTGAAAAGCCAGAAGGGAGCATCTCCCATATGTAGAGAGACTGAGAGCCCTGGAGCTGTTTAGTCTGGAGAAGAGAAGGCTGAGAGGAGATCTGATCAATGTGTTCAAATATCTGAGGGATGAGTGTCAAGTGGCTGGGGCCAATCTCTTTTTGCTGGTGAGCAGCACAAGACAAGGAGCAACAGCTACAAGCTGGAACAGAGAAGGTTTCACCTCAACATGATGTGAAACTTCTTTACAGTGAGGGTGATAAAGCCCTGGAAGAAGCTGCCTAGAGAGGCTGTGGAATCTCCTTCTCTGGAGACTTTCCAAACCCACCTGGATGTGTTCCTGCGTGAACTACCCTGGGTGGTCCTGCCTTGGCAGGGAGGTTGGACTTGATCTCTGGAGATGCCACCCAAGCTCTGTGATGCTGTGCTTCATCTCCCCCAGAACAAAACATGTAACATTGGAGCCTACAGGCGAGTTACTGTGCTTTTCCTTGTTGAAGAAAACGTGCTTATATAGCTATCTTTAAAAGAATAAAAGTAGGAGCTTGCATTTTCTATACATGGAGCCTTCCTTACCCTTCATACACAACATCATCTTCTTGATTGTTTTGTATGTGTGTAAGATGTCCACTAGAGAGACCTAAAATGGCCAAGAACGTAAAGAGTCTGCCTCTGTTGATTTGCCATTCTTCTTCTCTCAACTGCTTAAAATAACACCAGGACANGCATGGGGGAAGTTTAGAAAGCTTGAAAAACTTACATCAGTCAGGTATTGAACTCAGTTTATCAGCAGCAGAATATTTCCTCACTGCTGTTTTTAACATCAGCTCATTCCCAGGTAAAAGCAAGAGCTCTTTATGTTGTAAATGCCAGTACCTGAGACTCCTGCTGTCTGCTGGGATGGAGAGCTGTAGTTTAGACCTGTGCTTCAAGATGTTGAGCTTTACTCCTGTATGAAGAAATTTTTAATGGACACATAAAAAAAAAAAAAATAGAGGAGAAAATGGATTTTTTTTTTGGTTAACATCAAGAAAAATGTATTAGAAATTGAAGCTTTAAATTAAGACATAGGATAGGATGGAATAGAATGGAATGAAAAGGAAGCTTTATATGAACACATACCAAAAAAACAGGAGAAAATGAACTTTTTTTTTTTTAACATCAAGAAATGTTCATTAGAAGTCAAAGCTTTAAATTTAAGGGATAGGATAGAATGGTATGGAATGGAAATTTTATATGATCACATAAAAAACTCCAGGAGAAAATGCATTTTTTTTTTCTTTTAACATCAAGAAAAGTTAATTAATATTTGAAGCTTTAAATTAAGGGATAGGATGGAATGGAATGGCATAGGATAGGATAGGATAAGATAGGATAGGGTAGGATAGGATAGGATAGGATAGGATAGGATAGGATAGGATAGGATAGGATAGGAGAATAGAATAGAATATGACAGGATAGAAGAATAAGATAGGGTAGGATAGAATAGGCTAGGATAGAAGAATAGGACAGGATAGGGTAGAATATGGTAGGATAGGATAGAAGGATAAGATAGGAGAACAAAATAGGATAGAATGATATATTAAGATAGAAGGATAGGATAGAATAGGATAGGGCAGAATGGGATAGAAGGGTAGGATAGGAAGTAGGATAGGATAGGAGAATAGAATATGATAGAAGAATAGGATAGGATAGAAGGATAGGATAGGATAGGATAGGATAGGATAGGATAGGAAAGGAAAGGAAAATAGGATGCAATAGGGTAGGAGGAGAGGAGAATAGGATGCAATAAGGTAGAAGGATAGGATAGGATAGGATAGGATAGGATAGGATAGGATAGGATAGGATAGGATAGGATAGGATAGGATAGGATAGGATAGGATAGGATAGGATAGGATAGGATAGGAGGCAGCTTTCTTTTGAGGCTTTCATGCTGAGGGCCTCAGTCTCCTGTGATCCAACCCAACACATGTCCCTCCTTGTTCTATCCTTTCAACTCACAGTGCTCAGACTGCATCTTTTCCAATTAGCATTGGCTGTCCGGGTACAAGATCCATGGCATCCACTCCACTGCTTGGGCTCTTGGACTGGTGGGTTATAATCACAGGCCTGCTGATTTATAGGCTTGCCTGTGTGGGAAAGCCATTGGGTAGTGAGCTGGGGATTGAATTCTCAGTGCTGCTGCTTCCTTCTGCTTTCTTTTTTTTCAGTGCGGTTGTAAGCAAGCTCATTGGAGAGTGAACTCAGAGAGCTCAGAGTAGGCTACCTGGCAAATTACTTGGCTGTAAATTTTAGCTTTGGTCTGTAAACAAAGAAAAATAAAAGAAAAAAAAAAAAAAAGGTTTTTTTTGTTTTTTTTTTTTTTTAAAAAAAAAAAAAAACAAAAAAAACCTTTTTTTTTTTTTTTAAAAAAAAAAAAAAACAAAAAAAACCTTTTTTTTTTTTTTTGTGGACCAACACAGATTTTCTTTCTATTGAAACTTATTAATTGCAGTCCCTGCAGTGTTTATAGGTCTGTTTCATTAGGTTAACTTGGTCGCTGCTGCTACTGTTATTAAGGTGAGATGAAAAAAAAAAAATTACAAGTAAAAAAGGAAAAAAAAACACAATGCCATGGCAATGCTGTAGTGCAGAAGGTGAAGTGCAGAAGTAAGGCTCACAGCATGACTCAGGTTGGCATTTTAGCTGAGCTCTCTTCTAAATAGGATGACGAGATGCCTTGAGCACAAATGATGCTGCCTGCTTTTATGAAGTACAGATCCTATAATTGTTTGACCTCTCTGCAGCCTGCCTCTGCTGCACCTCTATAGGTGTGTGCCTGTCTCCAGGGCCCTGTGGATATTGGGGGAGAAAAAACAACCTATTAAATGGAGCAAAGAAGTGATCTCCAGAGATCGTGGAAACCCAGTAAAAGTCTAAGAGAGAGGAGAGCAAGCACAAATAGAGGCTGGGCAGTGAGTGTCTGGAGAGTAGCCCTGCAGAGAGGGACTTGGGGGTGCTGGTGGACAAGAAGCTCAACGTGAGCCAGCAGTGTGCACTTGCAGCCCAGAAAGCCAAGCAGAGCCTGGGATGTATNTTCCAGCATCTGAAGGGGGCTACAAAAAAGCTGGGGAGGGACTTTTTAGGCTATCAGGTAGTGACAGGACTAGAGGGAATGGAGCAAAGCTGGAAGTGGGGAGATTGAGATTGGATGTGAGGAGGAAGTTGTTGAGCATGAGAGTGGTGAGAGGCTGGAATGGGTTGCCCCTGCAGGGAGGTGTTTGGGGCCAGATCCTTGGAGGTGTTTTTGGCCAGGCTGGCAGAGGCTGTGGGCAGCCTGCTCTAGGGTAGGGTGTCCCTGGGCATGGCAGGGGGGTTGGAACTGCCTGATCCTTGTGGTCCCTTCCAACCCTGACTGATTCTATGGTTCTATCAGAACACCTTAAAACAGAGTCCTGTGGACTCCACCTGGATGGCAGCTGCCTTGAAGGGAGTTTTTGGTTTCTCTGTGTGAAGACTGGTGGTTTTCTTGTGTCAGAAACCACCTATAATTACTCAATGCCACTAATTTCCTCCACCTTCTAGAAAGACAAAGTGCCATGCACTGCTCAAAACACACAGGCTTCTTGTTTAGGTTTTCATTTGAGGCATTTCTTTGTCTTAATTCACCTGCAGACAGGCTGTTGTAATATGTGCTTGCCCTCAGCAGAGCAGCTGCCAGCACTTTCAGGTTCTTTAATGAAAGGCAGCCTCACTGCCAATTCTTTTTTGGAATTTTAAGAAACTCCTGGGTGTGCTCTGGGACAGAGGTCATGTTAGTTTGACAGCCTATTGCCCTTGTAATTGGAAGCTTCTGGATGTCTGATCTGGATTCATCAATTTGTGAGTCTATAGAGTGGTTTGGCTTGGAAGGGACCTTGAAGATCATCCAGTTCCAACCCTCCTGTGCCATAGGCAGGGACACCTCCCACCAGCCCAGGCTGCTCAAGGCCTCATCCAACCTGGCTTTGAACACCTCCAGGGAGGGAGCAGCCACAACCTCCCTGGGCAACCTGTGCCAATATCTCTCCACTCAAGGCATCATCTGACCTGGCCTTGAACACCTCCAGGGAGGGGACATCCATGACCTTCTTGGGCAACCTGTGCCAGTGTCTCTCCACTCAAGGCATCATCCGACCTGGCTTTGAACACTCCAGGGAGGGGACATCCACAACCTCCCTGGGCAACCTGTGCCAGTGTCTCACCACTCTCGCTGCCAAGAATTTCTTCCCAATCTCCAGTCTCAATCTGCCCTCCTCAAGCTTCAGTCCATTCCCTCTCATCCTACATGTGCTTATTTTAGAGTTAACCTATGGCATCCACTTTGTTTCTTCTCCATTTCCCTTTCCTTGTTAGACACGAGCGTTCCTCAACACTTGAGAGCAGAAAGCGATGCCACTTCAAATATCCCAACCTGACAGGTCACTTTTACTCCATGCCTCATCTCTTGTGTCTACAAAGCTGTAAGTTTATTAAGAAGGGGAACTCCAGGTCCAGCATTCTACAACCAAGTGCACAACAGTGCACTTTAGGGCTGCCTCTTGATACGTGCTTGGTCTAGAGGCTGATGTTGGAAGCACTTACCTCAGCTTTCCACCAGATGACACTTTCCCCAAAACTCTTCAATCTGAAGTCCTTCACTTTCTGATTCTTTCCTGTATCCCCTTTTCAGCTGTCATTTTATGATCCTTTATGATATTTTTGTTGCTGTTGTTGGTTTTTTTTTCTTTTTTTTTTTAAAGGATTTCTCAGATGCCTGATTACTGTGACTTCCCTATTGTCCCTGCATATATTAGTGATGCTGTGGAACTGCATCCGTGCCATCCCCAGGTGCTCTTTCTGTGATTGCAATGCCCTCTTCTTCAGTCCTTGCCCTTTCCTAGCAGCATAATGGGCACTTGAAAGCAGTGAAGATTTCAGGAGCCTTAGCAGGCACACCACTTGACTTTGGCAATGCTCATCATATGGCAGGCTATTGTAAGGCAAGCAGCATGCTTTTTTCCTTACATTGGAGTAAAAAATAAATGTAGTTTGTGCTGGTTTAAGTACCAATTGCTCCAGAAATTAAAAAAAAAAGAAAAAGAAAAAAAAAAAAAGAACCAAACAACTCTCTAGGCCAAACAACTCTCTAGGCTGTCTTTGCATAGATGCTTCTGCAGCAAATGCTGAAGTCAAGCTCTTTAAAGAAACACAATAGGCTAAACTGTGGAAGTCACAGAATCATGGAATCAGTCAGAGTTGGAAGGGAGCACAAGGATCAGCCAGTCCCAACTCCCCTGCCATGCCCAGCGAGACCCTACCCTAGAG
>VWZI01020940.1:232446-295661 GCA_013396835.1 Psilopogon haemacephalus | reverse complement strand
TTCCGAGAGGAATGTTATCAGGCTCATGTATGCCATGATTTCCACTGCCCTTAATTCAAACACAGTGAGTAGATTCAGACGAGTTAGATCTATTTCTGTGTGCTACTTCTGATTAGCTTTTCCCCTTTCTGCACAGGGAGTGTACTGTTGTTTTCTGACAATATTCAGAATATACTGACCTCACCAAATGTATTGTTTATCTACTGAAGCCAGAAAGTAATAATTTTGAATTTTTTTGGTGATCTGTTTGAAGCAGCTCAGGTGTGGAACACCTCACTTCTGCAGTGCTGGATCTTACAAAATAAAAGTTTAAATTAATAAAATACTTTTAAAGGATTTAAAATACATGTTAGAATGCAGCCTTTCTAAACTCATGTACGGCACAAAGTTTTAGACTTACTCCTTCTAATACTTTATAAATATTATTCAGTATTCTTGCTAACACCCTGGGTTCTTTTAAACTGCCAGACAGATGTGCCTTGCTATACCATTCCTCCTTTTTGCTGCAACTTAGTAGTCACAATGAGACCTATTCCGGAAAGCAAGTTGGGAGCAGCTGTACTAGCAACATCTGAGTTAAAAGAAGCCCATGGAGCACCAATTCACATAGGTGACCCTGGTTAGTGTGTTAATTTTTAACTTTACTGTCAATACTTTTAATCCTTTGTAATGGTCACTAACCTGAAGTGGGGAGAGTGAGATAGAATTAAAAAGAAGGTTCTGAGTGAGCTGAGTACTTGGATGAGAAATAGCTGTCTTCTGTAGATACGTTGTTAGATGGCAGGGGTGGTTTTGGTAAGAAAGTGCAAACATATTTTTCAAAAATGTATGCAGTTTCACTTCTATGTGAGTACTTTCTTGCTGTCAGAGAAAGTGACAGGGTAGCAATGATTGACAGCATGAGGAAATGTATGGATGGATACATTTTGTGTCCTAGCAGATGACTGTGAAAGGAAATGCTGCATTATCTTTAAAAATGCTTAAATAGGATGCATTAAACACAACACTTAAGAGAGAATAAATAAAAGCCAGCTTGAGTAAGTTTAGGCCTATTCTTTGTGAGGTTTAAAAAATATATATAAAACAGCAAGCTGGTTGGGAAGGAGTAAAACCAAACAAACACCTGTGAGATGAAGACCGATTACAATTCACAACCGAAAAACTAACAAACAACATAACTTTCCTTCTGCTGATAGAAATTTGTCAATCAGTAATACACAGATAGATCATGTTGAGGAGCAAGCAAGGAAATTATATTAACAGTACACTCCAGTCATATATGTGGCCCGAATTATTAAATCTGAGGAAATAATAATAAGTCACTATTTGTGTAGACTCATAGAATGGCTTAGGTTGGAAGGGACCTGAAAGATCATCTAGTTTCAAGCTCCCTGCCATGGTCACCATTGTGACTAGGTCTCCATTCTCCTTTTGGAGAGGCCCTACAAGTTCCCTAGCTGCCTTTTTTGTCCCTGATGTACTATTTTGAGTAGATCAACAGGATAACTGGGCAAGTAAGGACCTCCACTTTATTTGTTTTATACATAAAATATAAAGTATGACATATGCAGATCACATATATTATTTCTAGAAAAGACTGTGGTATATTAAAGCACCTGAAGAGCTTAAAACCAAGGGAAAAGAGCAAGCACTTAGAATGACCCAGAATATTACAAGTAGGTGTTACAATAAAGCAAAACACAATTTTTTGAAAGCTGGATAAGAAGGAGATGAGGTTATCTAACCCAGAGAGGTAAAAGAATGGTTGCTCATTTCTCTGAAACTGAAGAATGTAGGGAGCTAAAACACTACCAAACATGTCCTAGCAAGAGCCTGTTTTGCATTGCAGTAGTTTTCTTGTTTGCCAGCATTATGAATCCAGTTCTACTCTTGATAGATTTAGAATATCTTGGAGACTCAGCATGCATGTCTGGCTTCCATTTTGTCGCAGGAAGAAAGTTAATACATTTTTATTGATGTGAAAGTCAGTTTACTGGTACTGATGTACAAAAAGGGATGTGAACTCAAAGGCAAACTACGTGTGCTATTTCAGTGGGACTTACCACTATTACAGCCTTATCTCAGTGTCACTGAATGTTGTTTAGGGTCCATACACACTTTGCAGTATTAGCTGTTAATTGGAATCTCACATGATTTCAATTTTTATCAACTGCAGGTCTGCTGGGAATACAAGACCTTTCCAAACCAAACTACGGAGATCCAGTTTGCCTCCACCCTGGTGATATTCCAGTGTTTTGGGCCTGTGGAGTAACAGGAGTAGAAGCAGTCATCAACTGCAGTATTTATTATGTTTGGAGACTCTTTTTAAATTATAATTATCCTTTGGTCTCTTTTTCTCACTCTCTTTTTTTTTTTTTTTAAATGTGGACTGAATGAGTTTGCTGATTAGCAGGCTTGATTTTAGGTTGAGCTAAAAAGTACTCCAAACAACCACCACCACCAACTACTCTGAAATGCTGATCTACCATAAAGGAAGTTCTTACTGAAATTTCATCACTTTTTTTGTATTTTGAAGGCAGAAACCTAAAGCTCTGCAGCATTGAAGAATCTTTTTAAATCATTACTGAAAACTAGAAGCTTAAAGGCATTTATTTCTAAGCCGCTTCCTTTAAATATATTATTTTACATTACAATGCAGGAAAACAATAATAGCAATAAAAAAGTTGGCGGGGAGGGAAAGCTAGCAGCTTTACAAAATGTTGTCAAGAACTAGCAAACTGACTGATCTAGAAATGAGTTCATAATTGTCCTATGACGAGTTTTGATTTTTTTTGGGTTTGTTTTGAAATGAAGTGAATGTGACACACTTTAGACAAATGCTTTCTTCTCTGCACAGAACTGTCCTGCATTTTATCCAGTCACTTTTAACAGGCATGAGCACAAAGGGCAGGGAAACACATATAAATGGTAGTGAGAGTGTTATACACTGCTCTGTATCACCAGTGTGATATGAGAAAGAAGCTTAATAATCACAGGCAGTACAGGAGAGCCTTGGGAGGTCATATACTCCACCCTTCTCTCCTTGCAGGATCTGCTACTTCCTCATGATTGCTTACAGATGTCTATTTAAACTGCTCTCAACATCTGCTGTAAATATGTTTAGTACTAGAAGCAGAGTTTTTTTCTTTCTTACTTGCAATCTTTTTTTTTTTTTTTTCTGCAGCCCTAAATCCAAGATGGAAATCCTGCTCTTTCTCGTGTTCCCCTTTTTTCTCATTTATCTTTCTTGCAGGGAAAAGACAGAAAAAAAAATTTGCAAGCCTCTCTACATTCAGCTGCCCAAAGCAGCTCTCTGTCCTTCCTTTACCCATAGCCAGTTTTTACTTCTGTTTATTTCTCCGTTTTCTGTATTAAACCCAGTTGTCATTAATGCATTCAAGGAACATTTTGGACAGTTTCTCTCTTGCTGTGCTCCTTTCTCAGCTAGGTATTTAAAATTCTGCCATACTACTAGTACCTATACTTTACATGAATCTGCTAGCTTCTCAGAAAAAATGTTGTCTACTCACATGGTTCAGTGAGGTATATTAAACCTCAACATCCATGTTCTCCAACTGCTTTTAAATTACTAGCCACAGACTCCCAATGAATCTAGCACAGACCGAGTACATATGTACGCATTAAAGAAATATCTCCTCCCTTTATACCATCCTAACAAAGTAAAGTTTTGCCTGTTTAAGTATGCCAGTTGTGATTTCTCCAGCAACATGTCAATTCTGCCAAATCCAGTATAATCTAGATCACAGCTTCTGGAAATAGATTGCAATATTTTCAGTTTAGGAAACTACTGTGATGCCAGGTCTATATGAGCTTATTATTCACCAGGGTTTTAGGTGCTGCTCAGATTCCATTTGCTAAGGCTTACTGATCACCTTTTGTCATTCTTCCTTATCAGTTGATAGGTCTTCTAGCTAGGTCAACAAGACATTGTGCAGAGGTGTTAGTCTCCAATTTTTTAATTTGATAAAGGACTACTCCTAATCAACAGGCAGCAGTTGGCATAGTTTTGTCATATTGTTACAAGGCTATTCAAAGGTACAGTATAGCTTCCCACAGCATTCTGGAACCTAAAAAAATAATTTAATGTTACAGACACAATATCACCAGTGCAGCATGCAGACTTCAGCATCAACTTGCTGTTTTGTCAACACAGCAGTTTCTTCATGCATGTCAAACTCAATTTTCGTTTATTAGGAATGCCAATTCCTAATAGACTTCCTCAGCAGGTGTCACTGTTCAGTTCCTAAGTTGCCTCAAGTTTATACCAAAAAGGATATTGTAAATAAACTGGATCACGACTACCCATGTAAGCTTTTTAAAAGTGAGAACATTTATTTCTCAAAGTATGTTAGCTGCATCAATCACCTGTTTTTATGATATAAGTAACATCAGACAAAGGCTCTGTTGTTAAGTAGCTTTTTGCAATTTCATCATTCTCGTATTCAGTATATTGCAGTAAGAACATGTTTAATTGAAGTTTTTTCACCCATTTTAGGATCTCCATTAGCTTTTACTCACTCTCCTGGATGTATGTTCATTACTGACCTAAAGAATAATGATGCCACAGTAAGTTCTTCAAGAGAAGTCCCACAAGTCCACTGCATTTCTCAAAATCCTCTGCACTATAGCATTGTGTCAGCAGAAGCAGCCCAAAAGATAAAGACTCTAGAGACCCTAATTGGAATAGATCCAGGTAAAAAACAGGAACTTTCTCTTTCAGTGGACTTGTTGTGAAGCTTTTTCAGATACTCATAAAGTTCAAGAACACCATAAGAATCTAAAGGCAAATTTAAGGATTTTTAAAGTTGTAGTGAAATACAGCAAGTTGCTGTAACTACTTCTTAACTTCTCTAATACCAGAGTCTGTTCAAAACCATTCAGATTTATGGGTAATGGAATATCTGACTTGATGGCTGTATGCTCTCAAAGTACACAGAAGCATCAATGTTTGCAGCGGACTGGAGAGTCCACAGACAGTAAAAGCTGTAACCAAATAAAACCAAAAATGCTGTCTAAAGTACAGGGTGCCTCAGAATGCTGGCAACAGCTATGAGGGTGTTCACTGCTAAATAAATAGCACATTTCTTTCAGAATATTCATGGCTATGGTATTCCTATCAGAAAATTCTAGTAGTTGAGGGTCCTTTTCAAACATCCTTCTCTGCTGGGTGGAATTCTATGATTCTATTAATTATGGCAGGTTCTGCTGAGTTACTCATCACTGAGCTTTTGGCGTGATGGACCAGAGTCAGTTGATCACCACAGAAAGTTGGGTGGTAGGGCTGCACATGTGCCCAAGGGAGATGAGAGGGAGATAAAGGCAAACTGAATAGTGCAACCATTCTTAAAATACGTCCTGCCTTAGTCCCCTGTCTGCTGTAAATTCTGATCTCAGTTTCCCATAAATTTTCTTAAATCCTCTGTAGGCAGCGGTTGAAGACAGCTTACGCCCAGCTCTCCCAGTCTCCTGGTTTGGACTGTGTGTTTGGGTCTGTTTATTTTTACTCACAAGGCCTCTCCTTTTCCCACTCTTTGGAGTTCAGCTTGGCACAATGCCATGCTCTGCAGAAATACAGGACCTAACTTAAGAGCTGGTTCATTTTATTGCTAAAAAAGACTACAATACTTGACTTCAGTTAATATATCCCACTTCTCAGAGGCTAACACCCCCTGCTTCTCTTACTTTCATTCAGAACCTTTTTCTGTGATCACTATCTGTATATTGTTTGTATGCTATGTAAGAGGAATAGGGAGAGAAATGGCAAAGGGGAAATTTAAGAGAAAAAGAGGAAAATGTTGGGGGGAAGGTGAGAAAGGTGAAGATGTGAGCAGGCTAGAAAACAATAGTGAGGATTTACCTCTGTCATCCAGTGAATATTGGCACATTGTACTGGTATTCATGGATTTCAGAAATGCTAGCAGATTGAAAGGACTCTGCTGTGAACTCGTGTTTTCAAGTGCCAAGAAAAAGAGAGGAGATGGGAGGTGCCTGAACAGTGAAAGACATACACAGGTAGCACAGTGTTGTCTCTTTAGGGACTGACTCATGAGAAGAGAAATTAGTAGTCACCTGCTGCTCAAGGCTGGATGACCTGGTTCCCTGCTACCTGAAGTACTACATCTTTTAGCAGTCACTGGGACATCACTGTATTAACTAACTTTAACAAGTCCTTTGGTAACTTAAAATGTCTCTGAAACTTCACTTCTGTGGTTAGACATTCCTTTAAGTGGAATATATTTGGGAACTAGGTCTTCTCTAAGGGCATCAAGGTAAACAGAAACAAAGACCATCTTACGCATCTGAAGTCTGCATCAAAAATTCTGTAAGATCTGGCATGCCTGAGTTACAATCTAGCTTCAGTAGCTAGACATGACTTAGTGTGACTGTCATTACAGAGAGAGAAGGCCAAAGAAAAGGAAACAATATGCAATAAGCTCTTAGAAATAGAAAATACCTAGAAGTGTTGGGTGTAGGACTTTTCAAAACATAGTTAACTGAAATTCTTAACCTGGAAGCACAGCCTGTTATCTTCATTACTCACATCCTACACCTTACTAGGTTTCCTGAGGAAATTACCCCAAATCCTGCCTATTTATTTTTTTTAAATAATGCATTTTATTACATTAAAGTATGCAGGTTCACACACATGTCAGTTTCGGAAGGCAAATACATTAAATTGTACTGCTCTCTTTAAAAACCCCTTTGTAGGAGAACGAGGTATAATCCATCTCCGTGGCCAGGGCGAGCTGCTGAAGGCTTGCCTGTCCATGTCTCAGGCGCGGTCAGTGCTGCTAACGACTGGATTTCCTACCCACTTCACTTATGAACCGCCGGAAGAGAACGACGGGCCCCCGGGAGCCCTCGCTATTGCAGCTATGTTGCAGGCCTTGGAGAAAGAGGTTGCCATAGTAACAGACCAGAGAGCCATGAATCTGAATAAAAAGATTATCGAAGAGGCTGTTCAAATAGGTAAGACACAGTTTTTATCTTGCTCGTTTGAGTCAGGGTTTGCTTCAGGACACTTCACTGTCAGTACAGATTTTTTTTTTTTGTTTGTTTTGTTTTGTTTTAAATAGAGAGTCAACCAGAGTTCATCCTCAGAGCTCTGATCAGCATTGCTACAATGGCATTTTGTTGAACCTAGCTTGCTTCAAGTTAATGCTTACATGTCTGGGTTCTGAGACTGGGTTAACTGTTGGTGATAAATTCTGGATGGCTGTTCTTATGCCTTTTTTTTTTTTTTTTTTTAAAGTTACTCAAGCATGCATCAAGAAAAAGGTACACAGTATCTGAATTGCATTTTGTTTTCCTGTAGGGATCCTGAAGAAGCCTGTCCCTCTATTGAGTTATCAAAGGGAAAGTGCTGATTCAGCTTTAACATTTTTGTGTGAGAATGGGAATCCTGGAAAACCTAGGTATGTGTATTCAGTTCTTGGGAATGGGTCACACCTCTGCTGTGTAAAGTTATAATAAAAATAATGACCATTACCTAAGAAGGTGTAATGGTTGCAAGGAAATCCTTCAGACTTGGAATGAACAAAACCAACTTTGAAGCCAAGCATTGATAGTGGAGCACACAGAGTACAGAATTCCATATTATTTTGCAAGTATGCATTTCTGGAGCCCAAATGGAGAAGTGATACTTTGTATTTCAATACCTGTTTTAATTCAAAAATTTTCTAAAAGCTTTGCAGTTACTATGCCATAGATACAGTTATACACATGCAATATAAATCTATCATTTTACCTATTTTGAAATCAGTGAGAAAATCAGGGGAAGTATTACATCAGAATTAGTAAAGGAAACAGGGAAAGAATTTCAGAGGGTGTTCTCTTTCTAGAACTTTGCCTCACCAAATCTGACAACTGGAGAATCTGATTTGATTTAATAAAACACGTGCTTGCGATAACGTGAATGTGATCATCCTGTTGTCCCGAGGAAAAATTGTAGGTGCATGCATGCACTTCTTAATATTGATTTGAGCTGCTTGTGTATGTGTTGCCACTCAGCAACAGATACAGAGCTGGACAAGAATTCAGAGCCATACAAAGTGTGTGATTAGGGCTAGTGCACCGGAGAATTTGCTAGCTAGCTGCCCATACATTTCATTACCTAGCAGGTGAGTGACTTACTTTTCCTTTAAGTAGGCATAAATTGTTCATTCTTACTGATCTTTCCTAGTAAAGTATTTTAATGTCAGTGTTGCTTTCAGTTTGTTCTCTTTACTAAAAAGTTATTTTCTCCTGGTATTTGCTTCATCAGCTTATCAATTCACATTTCTTTCCGCATGTCTGTGTATGCTATATAATTATATACTGTAATAATATGTGTGATACCATCATAATTTTTAATGTACTCTCTTAAATTAATTTTGTATTGTTTTAAAAATGCATTTTATAGCTATGCAAAATAAAATCACAACCAGTTTCTATTTCAATTGATCCCACAGTCTCCAAAAGCCAAAATAAGTGTTAAAGTAGACAACTAACCTGCTTAAGGTCTCTGGAGTCACTGTAGATACCTGCCTACAAAAACCATGAAATAATTCAGTAAAATTGGAGAAAAAGAAACAAAGTAACTTAATTGTAGCATACAGTACTGAGTACTAAAATTCTTCCAAAAACATGGGATGTCTGCAGTACATTTGCCTCCTTTCATAACTAGCAAAAAATTCAGAGACATAGAACCAAACCCCCATAAATCTAAAGACCCAAACAAAAAACTCCCTAACTAGAAACAAATGAACATTTGCATTGTTCTTCAAACAGAGACTATACATGCATGAACAAGGGTTTAGATTGTCATTAATTTGCTATCGTTCTGTTTTCTTTGAAAACACAGAGACTAATGTGAAACAAATGAGTATTTGCCAAGCAGAGACTATATATGCACTAACAAGGATTTATGTTATCATTGATTTTCCACTTTTTTGTTTTCTTTGAAAACAGAGAGACTAATGTCTTACATAACATTAAATATTCTAACATGAAACAGAATTAGACCTGGTAGCTGCCCCGAAGGACTGCTGGTTAGAAGGATCTCAGGAAGTTACTCATTTCTCAACCGCAAACTTAGAATGAGGCAGTTGCACTGACGATACAAAGAAACTGACTAACCTTCCGAAACAGACTGTGGAGAACTACATTCAGAAGTAACAAAGCAGTATCCAAGTGATACTTTCAGTCCCAAATGTCAAAAAGTAAGACCAAGCACAACAGGAGAAGCAACCAACAAAAAAGTTTGTTACTGGAAAATCACAGCTATGACTCCTCTTTTCTATCACTTGTCTCTGACCAGATTTGATCACCTGGTAGCAATTGAGCGTGCTGGGATGGCTGCTGATGGCAATTATTACAATGCCAGGAAAGTTAACATTAAACATCTTGTTGATCCCATAGATGAGCTATTTTTAGCTGCACAAATCATTCCAGGAGTCTCAACAACAGGTATGTGTGTGTTCCATTCTCAGAAGTAACAGAAGCGCAGAACAGGAACTCTTACTGGAAGTGAAAGGGAGCAGGAGGCAGGTGCTGAATGACTGCTTACAAGCTACAACTGACTGCAACTGACTGTTCTGGGTTGAATTTAAAGAGGCTGTGTCAGGAGTAAAATAACAAGTTTCTGTTGAAAGGTCCTTACAGGTTGGGGGTGGGGGGGAAAGAAAAAAAACCAAAACAAAGGCATTTATTTCAAAGTTAGAGATTAAAAAAGCAAGCCCAGATATGGGCATTATCAATGTGCATACATGCACTTCTTTAAGTGTGGGTCTTGACTTTCTTCTGCATTTCATGTGTGAAAGACAGCATAGAAAGCAAATGACTGTTGAATTTCCATTCATTATTCATATTATCCATTACATATTAAAATACTGTAACTATTTTTCATTATTGTTACACCTCTACTAAGACAGCAATCTGGATAGAATTTTAGGTTATCTTGTCTTTTAGCACTGTCTTCTCTTAAACAGGGGTTGCATGTTTGCATTTACTGTAATAGTTCCTTCTCCAACTAAATATACATATACAGTAATAATCTTTAAAGGAGTACATTGTTCTTCCTGCCAAAACTACATTAGCTTTGACTGATACACATATTAAGAGTGCTTTTAGCAACATGCTGGTCCTCTCTTTTCTTGATAGTTTTGTTTTTTTTTTTTTCCTGAAAACTTCATTGTATCTGGTTTTGATAAATATACCAAAATCAAGGTGTGTATGTAAAGCGTTGTACAGCATCCTCACACAGTTAAATGCCTCTTGCTGCACTGCGTTGGCCAAAACACAGCTGGGAGATACAATTTATACAAATATTAGAAACAACATTAGAAATAAGTGTCACAAAATCAGAAACAAGTACCCATAGCAGGCTGATTTCAGTTGCATCAAAAGTTATCTGCTGAGCTGGCTTTTTAATTTCTTCTAGTGCTGTGTCCTCACCACAAAAGATGTTACTGAAACCACATGCTGTTTTTTTCAGCTGTCATGCAGTTGACATGGCTATATGCTATTTATGGGGGAGCTAATTAAAAGCTTTCCAAAGTAATGAATAACAAAATGTGGTCACACTTGTTTTGCTTTCATACAAATGCTCTTTAGCACAGAAGACTGACTTCCCCTGCATTTTTCATGAAAGTAGTTTCAGAAACCAATGCAGTCAGTGAAAACTGGCATGGAGAATACAATAGAACTGTTTTTTTCCTCTGCCTGGAAAGCACTCAGGCCTTTAGGAGAGGAGGGTTCATCTTGTCTATTTTCAGACATCTATATTTGAAATGTCTGCCTTGGGGTGAGATGAACTGAATGTTTGAAGGGTCTATTTCTCTCTGCTGACTTTAAAAGAAGCCTAACTGACTGGCTTATATGTGGATGGCTGTGTCTTGCCAGGTGATTCTGGACATGAAAATCTACAGTAAAATGTAGTCCCCTGCCAATGTGTAGAGGTAGAAGAAAACAGACAGTACAGAAAATTTTTCAGTGAGGTGTTCTTTTCTTCCCGATGTAATACTAGTGGGATCCATTCACAGCAGTAGATATATTAATTGCATAACTGGGATTTCAACAAAGACAACGAAAAGCAAAGCAAGGCTGGTAGAAAAGAAAAAAAAAACCAAAAAACCTAAGCATGGTTTAGTATCTTTCAGTTAAAGAAACTGTTGATGATCTTCAAAGGACAAGGATTCATTTTAGTCTTTTAAAATAATATTTAGTATATAAGAAAAATCAAAATGCTGCGTGGATTCTCACAACAGAGTAGGAAGCACCATGTTTTCATATGATGATAGAGGCATCCTGATTGTCACTACCTATTTGCAAAGTGCTACCAACACACAGATTTTAGAAAGCACCATTAAATCCCAACGCCTAAATAAATGTGAACAGATTATTAAAGCAGAGAAGAAAACGGGTGAGCCTTTCCATGATAAATCCTTTTGTGTCACTTTTATGTCACTCACACTCTCTTTGACTACAAAGATCTAAGGAGTTAAATAAATAATTGATGCTGAGAAATAATTTTCAATGGCACTTAAGGAAGAAATTTGGTGCAGGCTTATGTGAGATGTTTGTACAGTTACTAAAAAGTGTTAGATTTACCAGTTTCCAGAGCTTGAAGTATAAATTATAAATACTGTAATTTCTGTTGGGTAACACATGCTATGCATTAGAGCACAGCCACATTTCAAATTCAGATACAGTATGTGGCGGTGAGGAGTTGACGTTCTTCACTATTCTGTTTCACAGACATGAACTAGATTTTTTCCATGAAGTTTTCAAACCAACAGATTTAGACTAACAGGTGAAAAATGTCGATTTCCATTTAAAGAATGGATTTTTTTTGTGGTGGTTTTGTTTGCTTTTGGGTTGGTTTTTAGAAAATACTGTCTAGAAGTACTATCCAACTTTCATGTAAGCATCTAGTTTATCTGTTAGCCTCAGCTCCAAATCTCTGAATGATATGTACCAGTTTTATATCTCAAACACAGAGTTGCCTGCAATTTTCCTGAAATTACCTAAGTCCCACTGATTTTAGTGAAATTACTGGGAAATTACTTTTCTTCTTGACCAGCAAAAACAAAGGCCTTATACCCCAAATAAATGAGCACATTAGAAGAAAAGAAAAGAAAAAAAAAAAAAGCTTCATAAATTACTAGAAAAAGTTAAAGCATTGGTAGTACACAGGGCTAGGCTCTTTGTAGGCAGTGGTAGAATGATATTACGAAACAACTACTGCACTAAGTCCTACTTCTGCCAAAGTGCTTATGTATATTTTTGCTCATCTTTCTGCAATAATTGATATTTTTAATCTCTTTTATTAATTAAAGCTTTTAAGAAACAAAAGTTTCCTATACTTGCTTTATTGTAGAATCATAGGCTAATTTATCACATTTATCTCTTTCCTGTCTTCCTCCTCTATTCCTGCTGATATACTTATGATCGTGCATTATATAGAACACTCATTTAAAGCCTTCTGTAAGCAAAGTTTTCTGTCTTAACTCTATCTGCAGTTCATAAGCACTTGATAATTTTTATTTCTTTGGCTGCACCAGTGCAGCGTGTATTACATATATACACCTACAAGCTGACATGTGATAGGTGATGCTTTCAGCTATTTCATTCACAGCCTTCTGGTGTTAGAGACTTTTGATGAAAAATAATAAAGTGTCTCATATGGAGCTATGAACTGTTACAGCATCTCAGGGGAAGACACTGGATGCTTCCTAAATGGATTGTCAGTTATACATTGGGCTAATTTTTACTAATAATTTGGACTTTTTCTCTTTTAATAAAGGTGTTGGAGATGGAGGAAATGAATTAGGAATGGGCAAAGTAAAAGATGCTGTAAAGAAGCACATAAAAAATGGAGATGTTATAGCTTGTGATGTTGAAGCTGATTTTACTATTGTAGCTGGTAAGGAATTTTTTTTGGTGGGGGTGGGAGCACTGTTGATGTTTGAAAATAGAATTGACAAGAAAACATCTTTCCAGCATATTGGCCCTTTCTTTGTACAAGCAAGCAAACAGGTCTATCTCTGGATTGCATCAAATTTTATGAATAGTTAAGTGACTACAGCTCCAGCAGGAATGTCAGGAAACTGAAGATGTGTTGTGAAGGAAGTGCATTTAATTCAAAATAGGTGCACAAATCCTGAATATGCTTGGACTATCACACCTTAAATAAAGTAACAAGGCAGGATGCAGAATAGATCTATGTTGGTACTGAAATGTCTATGCACACACAAATTTTCATTACCATAAAACTTGAATTCCATAGTTAAAATTCTCTTCCACCCTAACATCTTAACCAGCACAAAATAAAATTTGCACTGAGAGTGTGGTGATAATTAAATTTATTACTTATGGCTACATTTATCTATGATGGCTGCTTTGAAAGCAAATGTTGCACCCAGACTCTGCAAAAGGGAAGTGAGGTGGAGGTTTGGACTTCTTTAAGTGTGGAAACCTACATGCACTAAATCAGCTTCAGAGGTTTGAAAAATGTTGCTATTCTGAGTGTCTGGAAAAGGTATCGGACGGCAGAGACAGATACCTTCTCACAGCAAGTTTCAGTTCTAACAATCTCCAGTTCAGGCTTGACCAGCAAGCTGTCAAACCAGAATGTGGACTGATTTGGTAACAGTGTACAGAAAAATTATGGATATTGACTACATTACAGTGTTGGGAGGGGGGGAGGGGGGAGAGGGCTATGTGATACTTACATCAGGACACAGTTTCACTGTGGCTTCATATCTTATAAAATAGCTGAACTCTTTAATAAGAAGTCATCATTTGTGACCAAAAAGAGATTCTCTAGAATAGTACAGCATTCCCTCATAAAATCTGAAAAGTTTGCCTGGCTTAGGATACTTTGCTAAAATCTCTTGCCTCCATGTGGTTAAAAGTGAAAAGTCTGTGAGCTGTAGCACAGCTCCTCACAGTTCATAGACTTCATGTTAAGTCAAGCTGAATTGTGTTATAGAAGATGCCCATTGAGGCTTTGGCTTTGCTGGAAAGAAAAGCCACAAACTAAGGTAGATGAAAACTTGTAGAAATACTGCTGAAAACACTGTAGTATATGAAGCAATGATGTATTTCTGAAATAAATATCCCATTTTTCATGTCAATGGTTAATTCATATCCACGTTCGATTTCACCATCAATACCTGAGACTCAGTTGTACATGCCCAAGTACAGGTGCAGGTTAGTTGGGGATTTTTTACAGTGTGGTTTCTTGGTGCCTTTCTTTTGCAGGAGTCTCTAACTGGGGAGGCTATGCCATAGCTTGTGCTCTGTATATTCTCAATACTTGTGAAATACATGACCGCTACCTGAGGAAAGCTGTTGGGTTTCCACAATTACCTAAGAAGGCCACCTGGCTTCCAGCACTTCCCTCAGTTACCAAGGTAAATTCTGTAGGGCTAAGGAGGTGGGACTTGCTCGTTACATGTAGGTGGAATCCTGCTAAATCCTGTCCAGTCCATTTCAGTATCTTACTTTCACATGGTCTTTCAGTAACTTTTGGGAATCTCTGGTGAATGAACAGTTATGCCATACTTAAAATTTTCTGCAAAGGAAGCAAGACAGATTGAGCATATAAATCCTCAAAAATGAATCTATTTGTGCACTGTGACTTCAATCACAAGATAATGCTACAGTCATGCAGACAGTGCAAGAAATCCTTGTATTGTGATACAGAGATTAATATTCCCTGATCATCTCCGTAACAGCCTTCATGCTTTTATAAATCTCTCTTGTAGCCTCCTTTAGGTGTCTCTCTTCCAAAATGAAAAGTCACCCTCCTAACACAGAAGCCACTCCGTATTTCTGATCTTTGCACCTTTTCTAGTTATGTTAGAACTTTTCTGTAATTAGTTTTGAATGTTCTTGAATTAAAGAAAGACTTGCAGATGAATATTTTTAAATGTGTTTTGACTAATGCAGCTCTGAACAGTGTGATATTCTGGGAATGCAAAGGTTTCAGACTGAGAAAAAGTAAAATAACTGTGAGAAATGACTGTGATCTGTGCTCATCCTGCTAAGCATGAGGCTCTATTTTTAACTTGGCAGTGTTTTTTAAGGAAAAAAAAAAAAAGAAAAAAAACTCAATGATCAAGTAAGGTTTATTCCATATTTGTAATAACTTAGGGGCTTCAGTTTTATTGGCAGAGTACAAAACCATGAAGTTTGTGAATTCCAAGAATGCTAAGCTAAATGTAATCTGTCTACCACAGATACTGCCCGAAACAGTGGAGCATTTCCCCTGAGGTGACAGTACATTCTGCATGAAACTCCAACAAAGCTTCTCATTTAGAGATATTTTAGAGTAGGTTGTCATTTTGTTGTTTTTTTTTTTTTTAATTCTTGCCATTGTAATTTCTTGCCTAAGTGTCATAAAACTGAAACTAACTCCAGCATTTAACACAGCCATGTAGTCACTTTGATTTAACAAATTATATGCACCTTTCAGTGCAGTCTTTCCCCAAAATAGATTAATTACTTCTAATGTATTGGTTTTGCTCTTTAAATTAATATATCCTAAGATTACTATGATCAAAATTCCTGATAATGAGATATCATAATTAAATGTGATAGTCCTGTACAGGAAATCCTTCTTGGTTTTATTTTATGAAGCTGTACAGCTGGGAATATTACTAATGATCCAGTAATGGGCTATTGAAAGTGCAATACTAAAACCTGTGGAGATAAAATCAATGGAAACAGTTTTATGGAAGAGAGGAGGTTACAAAATGTCTGAGAAGACAATATGATATCTTTAATTACAACCCACAACAGTCATCAGTGCAGTAGACTGAACACATTAGTCTCCACGCACTCCATTAATACAGAAAGATTTGGACCATTTATGCTTATATGACTACTTTAGGCCCAACCCAAATTCTTTCAACGGGATAATAATTGCCCCAGTAAGATAAAGAGCACCACCACATATATCCAGCCTTGGTGTTTGGTCTGTCTGTAACGAAAAGAAGAGCTCTGAAGGAGTGCCCAAATACCAAACAGCTTTCTTAATACGTTTCAGTTTTCTTCCCCAAAGAGGCATTTCTCCCATTCAAACTAGATCATAATTACTACGTGAAGACTTTCTCTAAAACACAGAAGTTACATCTCTGCAGCCTCATGTTCAAGCAGTGTCAGGATTGTACTGCAAGAAAACTCAGAACTGGGGAGCTCTCCATTCCCACTGATACTGAGATTGTTCTAAGAGCGTGGATTAGTCTGCACATGCTTGCTACCAGGAGACACCACAAAGCATTCGATCCTTGTTGAGAACTTGATGCACAAGAAATAATTTGCTCTAAACAATCTTTACTTACTTTTCAGTTGTGGAGTTGAACTATAATTGTTGGTTAATACAATTGTTTTGATTTTTCAGTTGTTCATGGTCATTTTATGCTGAAGTGACTCTACAGACGTATATTAATCCACACATATCCAAACATAGTCCATGCTAAACATCCTACTGTCAACTCTGCATTTCCTTGCATCTCACATCCACTTTAATTATCAGGCAGTTGTTATTTTATTGAAATCTTTGTTATTGGAAACACATTATTTGTATAGTATTTGTTTTGAAATGATGACCTATAATAGTATTAATTACCTTATAAATGAGCAACATGTAAAGATATGACATATGTTCTAATATTCTTTATTAGCTTTATCTTTCATAGGGAGATTTTTTTTCCCCCATGAATAATGTGGAAATTAACTTATTTTTCTGGTTACCCAATTCCTAACATAATTATTTACTACAGTAATAATGTGAGCAAATTGCATCACATTTCAGTTGTGGAGTTGAACTATAATTGTTAGTTAATACACTGTTTTGATTTTTCAGGTGTTCATGGTGATTTTATGCTGAAGTGACTCTAGAGACATATATTAATCCATACATATCCAAACATAGTCCATGCTAAACATCCTACTGCCAACTCTGCATTTCCTTGCATCTCACATCCACTTTAATTATCAGGCAGTTGTTATTTTATTGAAATCTTTATTATTGGAAACGCATTATCTGTATATATATATATATATATATATATATATGCTTTAAATTATGACCTATAACAGTATTAATTATAAATGAGCAATATGTAAAGATATGACATATGTTCTAGTATTCTTTATTAGCTTTATCTTTCACAGGGAGATTGTTTTCCCATTAATAGTGTGGAAATTAACAAATTCCCTTTCTATTAACTTATTTTTCTGGTTACCCAATTCCTAACATAATTATTTACTACAGATATAATGTGAGCAAATTGCGTCACGTTGCAGCTAAGGAAGTGTGATGTGCATGAAGTATGTTCCTTACAAATGGGAATAATAGTATTTGATGGTAGAAAATGATTTCTCAAGCACAGTTACATGGTATTAAACAAGCAAGACCTTTTTTTCCCCCACACATAAGCAGATCAGAGAGCTCTAACATGTAAATGTGTAGGAGAAAATTCAAATTAGAAATTAAATTTTGTGTATCCAATTCAGGTGTCTCTTCTGTGGCTGGAAAGATCTAATTTACCACTTTGGAAATAGATACTTAATGCTAAGAAAGACCTCTCCCATGCAGAAAGATCAGGTGCTTATATTTCCACTTATATATAAGCATTCAGATGACATAAGCTGATGTACATTTATAAAGTAGCACTTTTTTATGCTACCACTGTATTCAGATAATTTCCTTAAATAGCTGTACCATTGCTGTACTGCTACATGGTGTCAAGACTGACACTATGTAACCAGGCAAAGTCTTTTGTTAATAGAAATCCAGTGCCTCATTTCACTTTGTTGCACGTAACTACATTACCAGGAAATGTAAGACAAATCTTTATATATAAAGTGCATTCAGAAAGCAGCTTACCAAATTATACTAAGTTCTCTGCTAATTGACTGTGCAGGGTATCCTTTAATTCCTTCCAAAATGTTTATATTTTGGCCCTGTACTGGATTATGTAAAATGCAACCATATTTTGTTAAAAATTAAGTCTAAAGATATTATATTGCTTATGGTTAAGGAGTCTCCCTTGAAAAACAAAACAAAATGAAAAACAACCAAAAAAAACCCCCAAAACCCAAAAACAAACCCTAGCATTTCATAAGAAAATATAATCTATTTTAACTTTAGGATTTTTTCATCATTAGTTTGTGTCCAGGAGATAAAGGATTTGTTAGGAATATCAAACAAGAACCATTTAAACCTATACAAATTGTTCGTTAAGGACACTGGTAGGACTTTTTCAGTAGCAGTTTCCATCAAAGCAGAATCTTACACAAATGGAAACGGGACAGTAGAGCAAAGGCCAGGAAAGGCATTCCCAGCAAAGAAAGGGAAGAAAATGTAGTACAGCAGTATTTTAAAGATCTATGCAAATTACCATGCAGTTGAGGCAAGGGGAAGCTAAGCCAAACCTAGGCTTTTTATGTTTCTAGATTTTTATTAACAGAATGAGAGGAATAAATCCTCTTCATAGCAAATAGTAAGACAGCAGGAGTTCTATTGTGTACATTTAATGTCACGTGAAAAGTAAAGCACTTTATGGTAGACATATGCCCAACTGAAACTAGGTCTTCTAATTTCATCATTCATAGAAGCAGTGTTTCTTCAGAGCTGATTATATCTCATCTGTTCACCTCACAGTGCTAACTGCCCATAGCTCACAGGCAAGGACTCCCTCTGTGTACTTTAACAGATCAGCTTGGAACACACTTCTCTGTATAATTACATTACTGTCAAGCAAGAAAATAACTGTTATAAACACAAAACAGAGCTGCAGTTATAAACACAAAACGGAGCTGCAGTTCTAAACAAAGCGAATGCTATTTCAGAGAACCCAAAGAAGAACAGTTTCAGGGTTTTCTTTGTTCCCCATCCCTTTCCTAAGCAACCAGAATTGTCAGAACATCAGTAGGGGGGAAGAAGAAGGAAAACAAAATAAAAAAGGACAGAGAGCAAAAGGCATGCAGTGATCACAGAAGATGTAGGAAATTAAAATGATTGTGCAGCCTATTCAGGTACTCTCTGTAACCATTTTTCCTGATGTATCCTCTTTCCCTTATGTTCTTTTTCTTTAAAAACATATCTGCAGCCAGCTGCTACACTGGGGAAATGACAGATAGTTTTTTGAGACTTTCTGGGTGGAAGTTCCTCTGATTCTGATTTGTGCAGTATTGAAACTAGGCAAGAAAAAAAATCATCTTCCTGAATTGACATGATGTGCTGTTTGGAGAATATAGTGTCATTCAGTAATTAAGTAGCAGTCAAGAATATAAGCCTTTCAACTCTGGGACAAGGGAAAAGGATATCATCAAATTACTATTAAAATAAATATCAAGATAAGTCTCCACTAGAATAATTAAAAAAAAAAAAAAAAAAGCTTGATTCAGGATTTTAATTCTATTCTATTTCTTTTGTTTCTAAGGAAGAAGAACTTCTGAAAACACTTGTAAAGCATGGGGTCCGCAGTGGAAAAACTGCCAGCCTGGAGATGGAAGTGGATGGGCTGCCCTTCTACAACACCCACTCACTGATGATTGAAAAGCTGCTGCAAGAAGTGCAACAATGACTGGCTCTAATGATTTCTCTGTCGAGAGTCAGTCCCATGTCATCTCCTTACCCCTTTGGTTCTCATAAGGTATAGAAGATCAGAAAAAGATGAGTTGTCGTCTCTGGTGTCTTGTCTTTACCCTTACAACTTCTCTGTGAAGCAAGGAGGAGATAAAATCATGATGATTCTGTCTGCCTTTCTTTTCTGTAATTTTACAATGGATAATGGATATTAAATTATATACTCAGAGGTGATCTGTTTTTTACAAAGAAAGCTTCTCATGAAAATGAAATATTACTGCATTGCTGTTCCTGTTTTGCTAACCTTGTAACTGTAACAGGAAGTAAGTCTTGCAGCAACTTGGATTTAAAAATACCATGTGGTGGGGAAGGCAGCTGCAGTGAAGAGGGGAGGGTCAAACCAAAAAAACCCAGTAAGTGTTACAGTAGTGAAAGTTGTTAAATGCAGCTCCCTTGAAATCTTCCTGTGGGCCCCCTAAAACTGTTCTCTTATGGTGGTGGATAGTCTGGGGAAGTGTGAGGAGATTAAGTGTGGAGCTTTAGCTGAGCTAATGAAAATGAGGGCAGTGCTGCAGAGCTGCTGTGTAAGGGGTGGCTACACCATTTACCTCCTTCAGGTTTGTAGTTCACCGTTTATATATTTTGTCCCTATCTGGGTAATTTAGGAAGGTAGTAGACATGTCAGGGTATCTCACTGTTAAGAATAAATTAATTAAATACATAAATAGTGATTAAAAACTAATGCTTAGAAATGAAAACATGATAAGATTTTTTTTTTTATGACACTTGCGTTCAGTATGAAATAAAGTTATGTAAATGAACATTTAGATGATTTCCAGTTATAGAAATTCAGCTCCTGATGATACTAAGTGAAATAAAATTAAATTATATCTCAAAGGCTTAGTAATGCTGAACCAGTACATGACAAATGGTTGTGAGTTGTGTCATTTAAAGCCGAGATTTTACTTGAACTACAGATGAGTGCCAGGGCTGAAGTTCTATAAATTGTTGGCCCTCACAGCAGAGAGGACAGGGTATACTGGGTATATTTGACACCGTACTTCTCAGGCACTGATGCCGTAGTTGTCATAAAATGATTGCAATGGCACAGAAGGTGAGCAGCAAACCATTGTGCTTTAACAGGATGAGAAAGGCAGTTGTGTTTTGCCACTGGTTTTTAACAAAGATCAGTGGACTGACATCAGTCAGCAGCACCTTGTATCTACTCTCCTTTCTGGCGAGAGAGTTTTATTTTTCTTCTCTCAGTTAAGACAAACACATAACTTTTTGAGAATGAGAAAAATCAGTTTGTACCACAAATATCAGCATACTTTGAGCATTAATCTTCTGAAGACCTTTAGGATGCATAGCCTTTAAAGATTTAAGACACCTCTTTTATTTCTTTTGCAAGTTAGCAGGTTAAATGTTGACAACTGCAGCAGCAGAATGCTGGACTCTATTACACAAGTTTCCATTTGAATCTGAAGTGCAGCAGCTGACCACATCAAAGTACTAGCTCAAATAAGCCTTAATCCTTCATATGACAGTTCAGTGTAATATGGCATGCTCTACATTCCAGATGTCTAATTTAAACAAAGCTAACAGTAAAGAAGTGAAGCATAAACAGGACAACAAATATTTCATCCTGGAACAAACCACATGTCTTACAGCCTGCCAAGTCATGGTGGTCCAAGTAGATGACTTGGCACTTAACAACATAGAGGCATGGCATTATGGCAGCTGGAGGTCCCTGCCTTTTGACTCTGTTGTTACAGACAGATTAGGGGAAAGATTAGGAGAAAGAAAAACCAAACAGCACTAACAGTCAAAAGAAAAAAATGCATTTAATAAGCTAATTAATCCAGCCTGGTGAGTCATCTAAGTATAAAGAAATTAAAAATAATTAAACAAACCAAATGTTAACATAAGCAAACCTAATCCTCTCCTTGGGAGTATGGACATGAATCCTCTCTGGATGGGGAAGGAGGAGAAGATCTGTAGTACCACAAATAAAAACTATGGGCCAAAACCATAAGATAGTTATTTCAAACAAAGAGTAAACAAACAGAGGAAGTAACACTAAAAATATTATTTATTAAATGTACCCCCTAATTTAATAATTGTTCTCAAAGTGGTTTCTAGCAAACTGTTACAATATGTTCCTTTTATAAACTGATGACAAGTAAGGCTGTGTTACAGTGACATCAGATACCAGGAGTAGACTGTCTGGCTAAAGAATCTTTTGACATGAAAAAAAAAAAAAAGAAAGAAATGAAACTGATTATAATGCTGGAAATTATCTTCCCCAGATTTCAAGAAAGGTTTGAAAAGAGAAGTGAAAGGACAAGGCAATATTCATGGTGTAACAGTTACAGATGCAAGATGGTATGATGTGCAGATCACAAAGCATCATAAAAGATTCATTATTACAATAAATAATAATAAAAAAATAGAGATGATGGTAGAAAAAATACTACAGAGCACAACTCATACATCTTTAACTACCATTATCTGCACTTTTATCTTGCTTTTTTTTTTCTATTTAAGAAAGAAACAAGGAACAGATCATTCATAAATCATATTTCTGATACTGTATTTACTGAACAATGACCAAAACCTAAGACACAGTATCTGTGGGTGTAAAGAAAGTTTTAAGAAAATCCATTGAACAGTTTCCCTACCAAATGCATCATTATTTGTCTGCTGCACAAAACATACAAATTCCAAATGACACAATTGAAACCTTAACAAGCTGTAGGAGGACTTAGATATAACTAAATTTGACTTTGACACAGGAACTCAGAGAAGCGCATGGGTTCAAAGTGTCTTATGCACAATCAACCTGCTCTCCTTTTGCAAGTATATAGACCAAATTATTTGTGCCCACAAGGGCCAGGAGTTCCCATACCTCTGGTAGTCGTTAGAAACTTTATGAGGTTCAACAGTCAAACAACTGACAAAAGGCCTCAGCACACGCTAAGTGCCTTGTGCAAGAAAATCCTTATTAGATTGCTTGTTCTGGCATGGTCTCTGCAGGCCTTGAGACTGACTAAAGGAGAAGTTATTTCGGATAGTTATGGAAATGCCCTTTTTTAAAAAAAATAAGTACATATGGGGGCATTTGATTTGTTCTGTCTCCAACCTTTTCAACAGATGATAACAACTTGTAAAGAGTTATTTTCTCTAGTTGCTGCAGGGGCAAACAGAAAGCAGTTAAAGACAAATTCAGCAGAAGCACACACCATGAGTACTAGCTTTTTCCACTCAATGAAGTCATCAAGACAACAGTATTCAGTGATACTACAATGCCAACAGACACGAGCGCAACTAAAGAGACTTAGGATGTGCTTTCCTCGCTGTTGCCAAGGCACAAGCACCTCCAGAAACAACCTCACTGCATTGCAAATAAGCCTTTGGGAGGCAATACCAAATAGATACACAAACTCAGCCACAGTTGTAGATTTTAGACTCATGTCCTTTTTGGGTGAATGCTATAGGCTGCCCATGTTAGCTCTGGAGGAGTCCTTCATTTCAGTATCATCATGTGATATTTGTCATAATCCTGGTTGCTGTTCCTGCTCTTGTGACCTGTTGGGAGTTTCTGGAGCGTTCAGTGGATAGGATTCTTTTGTCTCAGTCCTCGGACACCCTAAACATGTTAAACAAGAGTCTCGCATCTTGGCAAAGTTCTGGTAAGTGCTTTCACTGGAAAAACAGTACAATACTGGGTCAGCAACACAGTTAAAAGTAGTTAACAGGAGAGAAACGTGGTAAATATTAAATATTTTCTCAGCAAACGAGCAGTTGTTCTCCAACAAGCTGCGAACAACAAGCAGGATGTGGTATGGTGCAAAGCAAACTAAAAAAATTAAAACAGTGCTGGAAACCAGTCGTTTAATCTGGATTTTCTTCTTCTTTTGAGTGCCATGACTCTTGTGGACAACTCGCAAAATCCCACAGTAAGAGAAGGCCAGCAGAAAGAAGGGGAAAAGGAAGCCAGCGGAGAAGCGATAATAATTGGCATTGCGCTCCCATTCCTGAATGGGATAATGCTCAAAGCACACCATGTGGCTCTCGGCGTCCATGCTGATCTCCCTGTGCACAAAGACAAAGCAGCATGTCACTATTTCTTTGGTCCAGATAATGAAGCTCACAATTACAGCAGCCTTCATTGTCCTGAACTGTTGAAACTGGAAAGGGTGCACTACTGCGAGATAGCGGTCAACGGAGATGCAGCAGAGGAAGCCCACACTAATATAGATATTCTCATACAAGAGGATGCCACAAATTTTGCACAGCAGCTCCTTGTACGTCCAGTTGTCGTGCTGTAAAACATACTGAAGCCAAAAGGGCAAAGAAAATATGTAGAGCAGGTCTGCCACAGTCAAATTGCAAAGGTAGATACCCAATTCATTTTTAGCCTTGATCTGTAAATACCCATAGTACAGTGACAGGCAGTTAGCTGGCAAGCCTAATATAAATACAAGTATGTAGACCACAGGGGACAATGTCTGGTGGATATCATGATTAATGGTGCACTTCTCAGTTGCATTCCCTGTGAAATTCACCATCTTCTACTTCTCCCTGTGTATCATTCATCGGGATCCCGACTGAATAGATGTAAAATTTAATTTCATCCAGTTTTGTGCATTGCTTATTTCTTCCACAAACCTTTCATCTGAAGTGATGACTTGCTGCAGTGTCTTAATAACCTGAAGGCAAAAAAACATGAAGGTCTTCAAAAGGGAAACAATTGTCAAATATAAAGTACAGTTTTAAGTAAGGTGGTGGTTTTTTTTCCTAGCACTAAATGTACTGTAGTCCTTGACAGAAGATAAAGCCTATCTTAGAAATCACAATTCTTATGAGTAAGTCTTGTACTTACCAGAAAAGTACCAGAAAATGTTGTGTCCAAGAATGCCAAAGCAAATTACAAACATTTGTCACTTCAGCTTTGTAACTACCTAAAAGATTAAGAAATATAATCTCTGTTTTGCAGATGAGACACAAAAGCAGTACTCTGATTTTTCCGTGATGGAAAAAATGTCTCAGGCAAACCAGCAGTCCGCTCAGAGCTCCTCAAAGGATGCAGAGTGCACAGAACAGTTGATTTTTAGTTTCTGTTTCTTAAATTTTATTTTAGATAAAAGATATAATGGAATGCACAGTTCAATCCATGAGAATGGGGAAAAAGAAATTTTTAGCAGCCTCTCTTACAGTTACTTGCAAACACAGTCCTGAAAGCAAGCTGTCTCTGTCAAAAAGACACTGTAAAAACCTGGTGCAATGAATGCTCATGGTCTCAGTCCTACAGGATGTGCTATCACATATTTGTTATTTGCTATTGCCTCTCAGAAGCACTCATTTACTGTTCCTACTTAGACATTTATATACTTCCTTTACATTGTAATTGAATCTGAATACAATTATTCTCACCTGGAGAATCTTCTTCATCAGGCTGTGCTGCCATCCAACAAGATCTGGACAGGGTGGAGCGCTGGGTAAATGCAAACCTCATGAAGTTTAATAAGGATAAGCGCAAGGCCCTCCACCTGGGGAGGAATAACAACAGGCACCAGTACATGTTAGGGGTTATCCTGATGGAAAGCAGCTCCACAGAGAAAGATTTTGTAGTCCTAGTAGGCAGCAAGTTCTCATGGGACAAGAGAGCCAATGGTATCCTGGGGTGCAGCAAGGAGTGTGTCCAGTACGTCTAAGGAGGTTCTTCTCCCTCTCTACTCTGCCCTGATGAGACCATACCTAGGGTATTGTGTCTAGTTTTGGGCTCCCCAGTTCAAGAGAGACAGGGACCTGCTGGAGAGAGTCCAATTGAAAGCCACGCAAATGACTGGGGGACTTTAGCATTTCCCCAATGGAGACAGACTGAGAGACCTGGGGCCGTTTAGTCTGGAGAAGACTGGGAGGGGATCTGATCAATGTCTATAAATAACAGAATTGTGGGTGTCAAGTGAAAGGGAGCAATCTCTTTTCAGTGGTGCACAGTAATAAGACAAGGAGCAACAGGTACAAACTTAAACACAGGATTTACATGAGGAGAAACTTCTTTACAGTGAGGGTGATGGATTAGTGGAGCAGCTGCCCAGAGAGGTTGTGGAGTCTCCTTCTCTGGAGACTTTCAAAGGCCACCTGGATATACTCCTGTGGGGAGTACCCTAAGCAATCCTGCTTTGGCATGGGGGTTGGACTTGATGATTCCTGGAGGTCACTTACAACCTCTGTGATTCTATAAGCCAAGCACATATCCATATAAACAATTCCTGTGCTGTACTACTACTATTTAGGACGTTTAGGATCACTGCTGACAACAGGTTAGCAATTAGCTGAGCTAGAGTAAGTGTTCAGCCAGCTCTTGGTGATTAAACCCTTGACTAAATAAGGTATCACATTCAGCATTTTATCACCTCATGTAATATGTTCACATTGCCACAAATGGTGAAGACTGGAAAACAGCAGGACAAATTGTGCCCAGTCTGGAGATGCATGTCTTACCTGATGATGAAGAACAGCAAGACTGCATTATTTTCAGTCTCTTCCCAGAAAATCCACAGCTGTAGTGAATACTTTTGTAAGGTTAACAGGTTTTGTACTTCTCCCACAGCTTCAGTTAATATGCATTCAACAGGAGACAGCACAATCCAGGGACAAAGAGAAGGCCTTTTTGCTTTTTCCTGTTTACTATACTAATTTGTATTTTTGTTGTCATCTAGAAACATACATTTTTTCCAAGGCAACCCTTGTGAAAACATGATCATGCTACAGTAAAATTACTGTC
Organism: Psilopogon haemacephalus; assembly: GCA_013396835.1. Classification (NCBI taxonomy): domain Eukaryota; kingdom Metazoa; phylum Chordata; class Aves; order Piciformes; family Megalaimidae; genus Psilopogon; species Psilopogon haemacephalus. Next base: position 269,265 of record VWZI01020940.1, on the reverse strand, counting down.
AGCTGCACCATTTCAGAATGTTACTGTGAAAAAAAAAAAAGGGAGGGGGGTATTAGGAGGGAAGCTCGGAATCAACACTGCTGAACCAATGTGATTGAAGTATTGTTCACTTTATTAGTGAGAGATTAATGCTTTTATACTGCTCATTCAGAAGCATGCTAATTGGCTAGTACAATCAAGGACAATCCCATTCATTAATATTCATGACAACTTGTTATCCCAAACCAGATGTTTCCCTTATCTCCTTTACCCTGTGGGAGGCAGTTGCTGCTATGGGAAACCAGAGGCCTAGCCAAGCTGCTCTCCTCTACCTGTGAGATCCAAGGTCAGCTGCCTTCTATCTCACCCCAATGGGGGCAGGGGGGAAAGGTGGATCAAACAAACAAACAAAAAAACCCAACCAACCAACAACAAAATAGCCCACAAAACCAAAACACCCACAAAAAACCAAACCAAACCAAACCAAATCCCAAAGAAACAAATTAACAAACCCAAAACAAAAACAAACAAAGCTTAAAAAAAATAAATCGTGGTGGGCTTTACTCATGTAGAAATTGAAAAGAAAATCACTTTATTTATGCAAGAAAATAATTGCCCAGCCAAAATAAGTGACCAAATCTTTTAAAACTTTCATTGTTTAACTTCAAGCAGCATAGCAGAGTCCTACAGAAATCCTACACCAAACTTAAAGACAAATGTAAATATTTAAGAATTAAAATATAGAATCATAGAATGGTTTAGGTTGGAAGAGACCTCAAAGTCCAGTTTCAACCCCCCTGCCATAGGCAGGGACATCTCCCACTAGATCAGGATGCTCAAGACCTCATCCAGCCTGGCCTTGAACACCTCCAGGGAGGGAGCAGCCACAACCTCCCTGGGCAACCCATTCCAGTGTCTCGCCACCCTCACTGCGAAGAACTTCCTCCTAACATCCCGTTTAAATCTCCCTTCTGCTGGTTTAAACCTATTCCCCCTCATCCTGTCATTACAAGACCTTGTGAACAGCCCCTCCCCAGCCCTCCTGTAGGCCCCCCTCAGATACTGGTAGGTTGCTATAAGGTCTCCTCAAAGCCTTCTCTTCTCCAGGCTGAAAAGCCCCAACTCTTTCAGCCTGTCCTCATAGCAGAGGTGCTCCAGCCCTCTGATATTTGTGGCCCTGCTCTGGACTCTCTCCAGCAGTTCCATGACTTTCTTGTGCTGGGGGCTCCAGAACTGCACACAGTACTCCAGGTGGGGTCTGATGAGAACAGAATAAAGGGGGAGAATCACCTCCCTTGCCCTGCTGGTAATGCTTCTCTTAATGCAGCCCAAGACATGTTTGGCTGTCTGGGCTGCACATGCACACTGTTGGCTCATGTTGAGCTTTTCATCCACCCAGACCCTCAGGTCCTTTTCCTCAGGGCTGCTCTCCAGCCACTCGCCACTGAGCCTGGATTTCTGCTTGGGATTCTGCTGACCCAGGTGCAGGACCTTACACTTGGCCTTGTTGAATTTCATGAGGTTGGCCTGGGCCCAACTCTCCAGCCTGTCCAGGTCCCTCTGGATGCCATCCCTGCCCTCCAGCAAGTCAACTGTGCCACACTGCTTGGTGTCATCTGCAAACTTGCTGAGGGTGCACTCGATTCCTCTGTCCATGTCACTGACAAAGATGTTAAACAGCACTGGTCGCAGTGCTGACCCCTGAGGGATGCCACTTGTCACTGGTCTCCAGGTGGACATTGTGCCCTTGATCACCACTCTCTGTGTGTGACCATCCAGCCAATTCCTTATCCAGCGAGTTGTCCACCCATCAAGGCTGTGTTTTTTCTCTTCCTTGACAATAGAGAGAACATCAGTCCTGGGTTTGGTGAAAGTGTTAATGGAGATCTCAGATACTTTTCGTTATGGACCAATAGGCTAGCATGAGCTCATTTCTCTCAAAATTTCTAATTTCATTGTCCAACTTAGCTTCTTTAAATAATGGTCAGGTCTAGCACAGCACAAGCTCCTGTCCTCTCACTCAGCTCCTTTGGGATTAATAGACTCACCTCCTCCACTGTGAGTGGCACAATAGGTGTGCTGGTTTGAACTAATTGGAGGATTTGAGTGAGAAAATTAGGCTATAGGCTGAGAGAGGAAAACAGATGATGCTACTCCACTCAGAGCTCTATTCAGAAAGAAAAAAAAAAGTTTTAAGAGTTTTAACCTAAATATAGAGAAGTGAGACAGTTTCAGACCTCTCTGGGCTGTGGCTGCTTCTTGCATGGCTCCTTTGTCCCTGCCTTTTGTAGCTGATTCTTAATAATTCTACTAACTTCTTTTCTACTGCTAACCCCCCTGGCTGATCTACCTTTGCCTATCTGCTGCATCAACATATGGTGAGGTAAGATTGGGGAAGGGGGGAAAGGTGGTAGGGGTGGTTAGAAACCCGTCTTAGGTATTTTGATCTCTGGGAGGGCTGTGGTGTTTCTGTATTACCTTTTCACTGTATATATCTGTAAATATCTGTTACACCTTGTAAATATCTTCTTGTATATTGAGCATTGCTGTAAATATAAAGCTTCATTTATCAACTTCCAGCCATTCTGAGTCCTAGCCTGGGTTATATCAAAGGGGGGGTGGGGATGGGAGGCAGGTAACTGCTAAACCACCACAATAGGTATTATGAATGAATCACGCACAGCAGGAGACATGCTGCCTTTAAGGGACCTGGGTACTGATATCTACAGTTCTGCTTGAAGTTTGCTTCAAGAGATTGACATCACCTTCACATGGAATAATAATGCTGGTGTTAGAAATGCAGATATGTACAGCAAAAATTAATCGCTCAAGATATGTACAAATTTCCCAAGGGACTCTTACTTAAGACTCATTAGGTCTCCTCTAACACTATCTGATTTCAAAACGGCTTCCTAACCACCCCACAGCTCTTCTATCTGCAAGATATCTGGCTCCATACCCACGAGGACAGCGCATAGAATCTTTGTCAAGGTAGGTCTGATAACCTGCTTACCTCACTTTTTCCAATCCAGAGCTTCAGGCTAAGTACCTGAGTTTATTTATATGTGATACCACCTAATTCCTGTATAGCAATTTGATGACTTGTAAGAGTTTGCCAGCACAAGATGATTGACACACCAATTACAACCTAAAATCCCTAAAAATCTGGTATCTGTCATCCAACCTATCAACCAAAATTGTCCAGTCAGTGTCCAGCTCCTGTCATTGAGGGTAAACAGTAACTTAAAAGCTGTTGACAAATTTGAAAAGTCAAAGCTGTCTTTAGCATAGCTCAACAGTGCTGAGGTTGGCTCAGCGTTACCCAGTGAGTCAATGTGAATCACAGGATGAGAAAAAGCAGATGTACTCTACGGCTGAACTGTTTTTTGAAAATGTTTCTTTTCCTCTAAGAACTCATCATGTTTTTATTAAATTATGTTTATGTCATGGAGAACAACTGTAAAAAATACCTTTTGTTTAGCTTAAGAGTCTTTCCAGAATGTCAAATGTGATGGAGACAGCAATAATATTATTGATATGACATTATGCTAATGTAACATAAGCTTCTGGTTACACCAACATTTCCTGCTCCCTGAGGAAGTGCTGGAGTGGGTTATTTCAGGGGGCAGGAAGGGTACGAATCCCTTTGCCTTGGTCAAACAAACCCTCTCCAGTCTGCTGATTTGAACTAATTGGAGAATCTGAGTGAGAAATTAAACTATTGGCTGAGAGAGGAAAACAGTATGTCACTTCACCCCAGAGCTTTACTGAGAAAGAAAAAAAAGTTGTTTTTAAAAGTTATAACCGAAATACAGATAAGGCAGATGGTTTCAGACCGCTCTGGGCTGCAGCTGCTTCTCTTGCATGGTTCCTTTGTCTCTCTGCCTTGGTAGCTAATTCTCAGTAATACTACTAACATCTTTCCTACTCCTAACCCCCCTGGCTGATCTACCTCTGCTTATCTGCAGCATCAACAGGTGGTGAGATAAGTTTGGGGAAGGGGGGAAAGGTGGTAGGGGGTGGTTGGTTACCCCTCTTGGGGATTTTGGTCTCTGGGAGGGGTGTGGTGTTTCTGTATTACCTTTTCGTTGTATGTATCTGTAAATATCTGTTATACCTTGTAAATATCTGCTTGTATATTGTGCAAANAGGGGGGGGGGGGGGGGGGGCAGGTAACTGCAAATCCACCACACCCAGTTTCAAAGATGTGGGTGAAAAATGAAGGTTGAGATTCTCACTTGTCAACAGCTGTCTTACACAAGCAGCTCTCTGGTCAGTGGCAGCAGCAAGCCAGGAAATCCTTCACTCATTGCAGCATATTCAGTGTGTGGGCTCTGGGACACCTTTGTGCCCTCTGACCTGGCTAGTGACAGGCACAGCAGTCAAACAAGAAATAGAAAGGTAGTTCAACTTTTCCCAGCACCAAGGATACTAAACATAGTTCTCAACTGCCCAGGGACTGAAATCCATTTTTCAACAAACCTGCTATCAAAGTACTGCAATGACACTGTCAAACATTATTAGGAATGTAATAAATACCTTACACGTTGTGTGGAAAAGTGGAAACTGAAGGAAAGGTGATGGAGGGTATGGGAGAGAAAAGACAAATAGTTCCCCCATTACTTGCTGACCTTATCTGGATAGAGGGAGGACAAAAATGTAAAAGATTGTTGTATGAAAAACATCTGGGGTGCAGATGATCATAAAGCTGAAAGCAGTTACAATCAGAACACACAGACATTCCTTTTAGACAGCTTTTATATGGAAATACTGCAGCTGTGTGATTTTTTAGAGCATAGGTTATCTAACACCTTCAAACCTGCAGACATTTGCAGGCAATATTTCCCTCTCATGAATGAGAGAAGATGCCCATCTAAGCCCAAGTTTTGAAGATTCACCATCTACAATGAGCTCTAAATAATTCTTTTTCATCTGGATTACAAATAAGAAAAGGATCCCTGGGCTTCAGAGAGACTCACTTTTCCTTAGTTTAAATGAATTAACTTTCATTACTCACTAGACACTTCAATAAGGGGTTCTTATTTTTTCCAGCTCCTTTGTGCCTTAACTGTCAACAAAAACAGGACCATCACCACCCCTGTGCTATGGACCACAGAGTAACTCAGTGTTAAGCACTATCTGCTGGTGTTGGCACAGGAAATAGCTCAGTGCCACTTACAACAATCTCTTCTGCATGGACCAGATGAGTTCAGCATCGAGCCTGGGTGAGTTTCTCAGTTTCATTGAATGCTCCTACCATTTTCCTCACAAGTAATCTGTCTGCAGTTAGACCTACGTATTTTTAGCAGAGACAAATGGGACTGCACCAGAGGACTTGCTTGTAGGACGCTCACTTCATGATCAGGGAGTTAACATGGCCATGTGCCTTTATGTGGCAGCCACTCTCTTGCTGTTTAATCTGTCTCTGCATCTGTCATACACCACGCACAGCCCTGACTCACCTGTCTGTTACAGCAGTACTTGTGCTGTAGTCCATCACTCGTGTTATGAGTTGGATTGGATCCCTCCCAATAGCTTTTTTTCGGAAATCTGCCCCCCAAAGGGCAATTTCACTGCACTCAGAACTTGGAAGCAAAAATGGAGTTGTATTTACAAAAGAAACTAAATATAAGACTATAAAAGGCAATAAAAAATGTATGGAGTATATTTACATATATAGGTACAGCTTAACAACAGCACAGCTCTCCCCCCACCCAGCTGGCATACCTTAATTCAGGTCTTTTATCCCCTCCTGGGGACAAAGGGCCCCAAAAGCTATACAACCACAGGCGCTCCCTCTCTCCCCTCTTGTATCTTATGGAATCCGAAACAGAGAAGCCATAAAGTCAGAGGGAGGAAAGCAAGGCCCAACACCAAGCCAGAGCAACAAGAGAGAGCAGAGATAGTAGCTTATTCTTCAGAGTATAAGCTATTTCTTCAGGCCAGTTGAGTTGAGACAAACTTATTTTTATTATAATATGAACTCTGAAGAGTCTACCCATGTCAAACTGTCCAAAACCTGAGAAAATTCTGTTTCCTTCTAAAATTTTGGTCTCAAACTGTTACAGCTTGGAACCAGAAGAATGAAGTTGTTTCAGTCTAGGATTTGGTTCAGATCATTTCCTACACAAACACCAACCATTACATTCACACGCCAACCTTCTACCAGTACTTGAGGGTTTGCCAGCTTGGTTTGATCCTGGTTCTCAAAGTCTGGAAGGATAAAGTCAGATAAAGATGCTGTGAAGTGATGACCAGCATAAGAGGGAGGTGTTGAACAATATAAAATGGGCAAAACCTGGCTCATATTCTTAGAGCAAGTTAAACCAACAAACAAGCAAAACCAACGGAAAGGCAAAACTTGAAACCAATTGAAATTGAGGTGCATGACTGAGTACAAGGAGAGGGCACAATGATGATTGAATTAATTCAGAATAATCGTAATGTAAAAGGCACAGACTTGTTGGAGCAGGTCCAGAGAAGGGCCACAAAAATTATAAGAGGGATGGAGCAACTACCTTGTGTTGACAGGCTGAGAGCTGGGGTTGTTCAGCCTGGAGAAGGCTCTGGGGAGACCTTATTATGGCCTTTCAGTACTTGCAGGAGGCTTACAAGAAAGATGGGGTCTTGGCTTTCAGTAGGGCCTGTTGCAATAAGAGACGGGGTAATGGTTTGAGAGAATCCTCTCTTGAACATGTAAATCACCTTATGATGGTGGTGATTACATTAAGAGTGTCTCAAGAAAGATAAAATAATCTCTATTTCTCTGTTTTCGCAAATTCAAATTTTGATTCTCTTACAAACAGGAGTTTCCTGAAGGTAAATTTATGGTGCTTGTGAAGCACACAAATGTCCTACCAATATGACAAGGCAAACAAATGGATGATAGGCACATGTATTAGAGGTAGAAACAACTGTAGTGAATAAGATACTTTTATCCTTGTTCATCATTTCAGATAAAGCAACGTATTACACAGCTACTCTTAGGGGCACATCGCAAAGCCACAGAGACATATTCAAGCTAGTACTGGCTGTTACTTCAGGGATCAGAGGGAGGAAAGCTGCGGTGGTGTTTTACAGGGGTGCATGGCAGATCAAAGGAAAAGGGTGCAGGAAGAAAACACAGGTGATTCCAGTCTACTGCACTACATTTCTACAAGAAAGGTACTCAGATTTAACTCAAGCATCTCAGCAGTGCACTGGCTTTGTTGAGCTCCAGCAGAACTGGCACAGCTCATATTGAGACAAAAGTCCAGTAGAAATAAAGATTCCACTCACTAAAGATTATAGCCTACTTTAAATATGCAAGTGGGCTAAAAATTAGATTGCATTAAATACCTCAAGGTTTCTAATTCCTGTGTACTTGACCTTGATCCTCACCTTTCAGTGCAGCTCATTTTATGTGCACTCTGGAGAGCAGCCCTGAGGAAAAGGACCTGAGGGTCTGGGTTGATGAAAAGCTCAACATGAGCCAACAGTGTGCATGTGCAGCCCAGACAGCCAAACATGTCTTGGGCTGCATTAAGAGAAGCATTACAAGCAGGGCAAGGGAGGGGATTCTCCCCCTTTACTCTGCTCTCATCAGACCCCACCTGGAGTACTGTGTGCAGTTCTGGAGCCCCCAGCACAGGAAGGACATGGAACTGCTGGAGAGAGTCCAGAGCAGGGCCACAAAGATGATCAGAGGGCTGGAGCACCTCTGCTATGAGGACAGGCTGAAAGAGTTGGGGCTTTTCAGCCTGGAGAAGAGAAGGCTATGAGGAGACCTTATAGTAGCCTTCCAGTATCTGAAGGGGGCCTACAGGAGGGCTGGGGAGGGACTGTTCACAAGGTCTTGTAGTGACAGGATGAGAGGTAATGGATTTAAACCGGCAGAGGGGAGATTTGAACGGGTTGTTAGGAGGAAGTTCTTCACAGTGCGGGTGGCGAGACACTGGAATGGGTTGCCCAGGGAGGTTGTGGCTGCTCCCTCCCTGGAGGTGTTCAAGGCCAGGCTGGATGAGGTCTTGAGCATCCTGATCTAGTGGGAGATGTCCCTGCCTATGGCAGGGGGTTGGAACTGGATGATCTTTGGGGTCCTTTCCAAACTAGACCATTCTATGATTCTATGATCAATGTGTCTTTTAACAACATGAGATTAATTACTGCCCATATAATGTATTTTTCAGTTGGATCAGTTTCTAAACCATTCTCAGTGATTCTGGACTTGAACATATACCACTTATGAGGTAGAAACATGATATAACTTAAGTCACTATAACAGAGTATGCAAAATTTTGGTTTTGTCAAGCCTCTGAAGAGCAGTTGACTGCAAAGGGTTTTGTTTCTGTCTTCTTCTAGTTGTTTTACTTGTAAAGCAGAAAGGCTTTAAAAATAAAAGCTGTCTTACAAATACAGCTCTCTGCTACACTTTCCTTTTTCGATGGTGGTTTGCCCTTTTTTTTTTTAATATCTGATTTTTGCATTACAAGAACAAACTCTTTATGTACATGAGAGACTTATCAGAGGCATACAGTAAAAAAAAAACCCAACTGTTTTTTGGGTTTTTTTTACCCTCTGACGCTAACTTGCATAAATTGGAAAAAACCCAAACCAGAAATTCAAAGTGAATTCCCTTCTAAAGTTATCTTAGGTCTGTACACAACCCATTCTGTGTCTCTTAACTTGTAAGTGGACCTTTTAACATGAACTCCTGCATACAATAATTGTTACTCTGTGTATCTATTTCAGTGGCAGGAAACCATAAAAGTATTCTGTAAATTACAAATCACTTTACTTTCGTCACTATTGTACGACTCCATTTATAAACCTATTGTCAAAGAAGGAAGCCAGCAGCATTTTTTCAGAACCCACATAAACAAAAGACTAATTAGTCACCAATGTCCAATTTCCCCTAACACAGATACACAATTATTCACAGCACTGGGTAAATCACTCCATTTGCTCAGGCTTTGATTTCCTGGGAAATTGTAGCAACTTCTTAGTTTCTGCTTACCAAATTTCTCCAAAGTCTGAAGTAAGCTGATTACATTAAATATTTCATTGCTAACACTTCAGATACCATCTGGCCCACAGTGGTGGTGTAGTTGAAGGTTTCATGCCCTCAACTTATTTGTTACTAGGAACTGACAGTGTGTATTTGAATAGGAAGTTCACATTAAAATACTTGAATCATTGTGCTGGTTTTAGCTGGGATAGAGTTAATTTTCTTCATAGTAGCTGGTATGGGGCTGGGTTCTGGATTTGTGACCCAAACAGTATTGATAACACAGGGAAATTTACCTTAAGGCTGAGCAGTGCTTGCACAGTGTGAGGACCTTCTCTGCCTCTCACACCACTCCACCAGTGAGTAGGCTGAGAGTGCACAAGGAGTTAGGAGTGGAGGGACACAAACATCACAGCTGACCCCAACAGACCAAAAGGACATCCAATACCATCAGGCATCATGCTCAGAACATAAAGTCACGGAAAAGAAGTTAGGGGAACATTTGCAGGAATAGCTGAATCAGTATGGATCAGAAACCTGAATGTTCTCTATTCAACCTGCTTCTTAAGTCAAATAAACTCTAAATTAACCAGGAAGTGGCCTAGAAAGCAAGCAGCTGAGCACTTCTGATTGGTCATATCAGAGTGAGGATATATATTATGTATTCCATATGACACAAGAAATCAGTAACAAAGCAGGTTCTTACAGTACAAGACCAGGAAGGATTTGGGATTCCTGGTCATACACGAAACTGAAGAGAAAAACACACTTCAATAGAGCACACACACACATATCACTCATCAGGCTGTACCTACTACCTCTCCATCCTATATATTCTGTAAGACTCTGCAAAGGTACATGGATCTTCTGGGATCCACTGTCTGTGGTCAGAAGTGGGAAAGGCAGCAAAGTTGAAGGCTGAGGTAGTCAGGCTTGGTTAGTCTAAAGATGACCAAATTGAGAACAAACACAGCAACAACCTTCAAGCAAGATTGATTCAATGATGAGACAGGCTGGGTTAACACTGTGAAAAGCTTTGCACCAACAAAGCCAAGCAGAGCACTGGGATATATAGTGCATGGGTTGTAGGGCTATCATTACAGAACTGGAAATTCGGCAAACAACTTGACAATGGTTCAGTCATTGCTCTTTGAATGCAAAGGAATGTTTAGTGGGCTCTCAGGACCCTTCCACTTTGTTCTTCTCTACTGTTTGCCAGGTGACATGACACAACTCATCCCACTTAGTGACAGCAGTAGCATGGAAATAAATTGTAGAAATCTGACATGAAGTAAAATAATTTCCAAAAAGAATTTTGTTTTGAAATAAACCATTTCCTTTTTTTTTTTTTTTAATTTTGAATGCCTTTTATTTTTCCCCAGAAGTGAAAGCTATCTCAAAGTGAGTGCTTCACACATACAAAAACTAATACCAAAAAGTCCATGTTCTGTTGTTGTACCATTTTCCTTGCACTTTTTAGATGAGGCCTGCACATAAGAAGGACAACTTGACATGAAGGATAAAGAAGGCAGATAGGAGAATAACCACTGTTAATTCAGTATCTCAGACTGATTTACCTAAGATTAGGGCCTTTTTACCAAATGACAAGTCTGAACAACCAGCTGAGCTCAGGGAAGTGCTGAAAAGAAACACTTTGGAAAAATCTCTATTTATAGTAATAGGAACTATATAGAATGTGTCATTTCAGGCAAGCAGCCCAAGTGGTATCAGGAAGGTGAATCACATAACAGGAATTAGTCATGCCATAGCTACCTCAAAGCTTTTTAAAATGACCCTCATCTGCCCCCTCCTTCCTGCTAAGTGGATGATACGACCCAACAAGTATTTCACCTCTGAGCTTTTCTGGCTAGCTCCTACCTACAGTTGACATCTCCCTGAGGTTTTGTGGATGACCTGCTCAAATACAAGACAGTGGGTGGAGGAAAACGCCTCACAACAATTTCTGCAGACATATTAAATTCCTCTATTCTGCAACTCCAAGTCTTCCTTTGGAGAACAACTCCAAGTCTTCCTTTCTCCTCAGTTAAAATCTCCGCCAACTTCTCTCTTTACAACCCTCCCTGGCCCAGAAGTAAAAGCATCACCCTGTTTCTATTGCACAAGATGCAGGCAAATAACTAGTGATCAATCATAGATAAGAGAACCGTTTATAATCTTCAATCTGTGTTCTGATCCTCATGCAAAACGACAGTGAAAGAAAAGCCAAGATTATGCAGCTCTTACTGATTAGAAGCCACACAAGCCATGATCAACATGCAGTATTACCAAGAAGGAGCAGTTGTAGCCAGGGTTTGAGAAACAGGAACTTTACCCTTCTGAACTAAATGAGTTCTGATTCACTTTAGCATCTACAACCTTGGGGAAAATCACTCTTCTGATTCATCTTCCACAACTGTGTAACGGCTTTTTATGTTGCAGCCTGCTCTGACACTAGCACTGTGCTCCATCAGGCAGCACCAGGTATCTTGCACAGAAATCAATGACTTCTGGTCTAGGTCATCTCCGTTTTGCATTTAAATGATCTTTGCCCTCTTTGTTTTGCCAGTGTGCCACTCTACCCCCAGCACTGCCACACAGTTCCTGCTTCACGGAGCAACTGCTCAAAAGGGCTGAGCAAAGCCAGTCAGCTGTTAGCCTGTACCTTCACCCAAATGCTTAAGGCACTACACAGATACGGACAACGGACACTCTGAGAGCAACCTGCCCTCTGTGCATTTGCTCTTACAGAAGGCGGGGGGGATGCTGACAACACACAAGGCAGTCACTTCTTGCAAGCCTCCCCAGTACCGCTTCCTGGTTACAGAGGGAATTTTGTTCAAAAACTAACAAGTTGCAGACTAAAGCAGGGACTAAATAATCTTTCTGCTTGCATCTTTTACAATGCCACTGTCTCCAGATAGAACAAGGTATAATTAAATCCTCATGTCAGCACATCATATCCTCTAAACAGAACCATCTCATTAACCAGAAGTAGTTTAGAAAGCAACCAAACATCTATCCATACAATTTTTTATCCTCTTTTACTAATAACTCAGTGGGCAGAACTGATCTTGCAGTGCAGCTTGGACATCAACAATCAATGTTTGACTAATAACATGTGATAAACAGCAAAGACTGCTTGAGAGAAAATAATTGCTTGCTGGATCTAACTGAAATGTGGTTGAGACTGCTGTATCTAAAGAGAGTGAGCACATCTGTTTAAGGAGAAATCTCACATTTTCATTATTCCACACATAATGATACATTCAATAATCTCCCTTTTAAATGCTATTTTCTGCATGTATGATTCAGGATATGAATCACTTCATCCAGCAAAAATTTTAAGACATGTTAAAGTGAAAATCTGCTTACAATATTTGGAGATTTTTCTCATCCTCCACTCATTTTTCTTTACTTCATTCTTTTTCTTCTGTTTTGATTTATTTTAATGAGAGAAAAAATTCATCATAGGATGGAAGTCTGTTCAGTGGAAACATCTAATGTCATGTGCATTGTAGCCTTTCAAAACTGGAATTATTTCTTAGTGCGTTTGTACTATATTTGTGTTTCTGGCTTACCCTGATCCCCATTGTGAGTGTCAAACATGTTTCTGCTCTAGATCCAACTCTTTCTAGTCTAGCACACCATCCACCCTTCTATCTTAACCGTGATCATTTCCTTTCAGTAATAAGTTTAATCTTTTTTAGGTTCTGTTCTGTATTTCTTCTTTAGATCAGACTTTGGTAGGGAGGTGGAACTTTTGCATATGCATTTGTACATGTCTTGAAATAGACCCCATTTAGCCTGTCGAGAATAAACTCTTTTAAGTTATTCCATTTTGCTGCCTTTAATTAAGCTTCCTCCTTTTTTTGCAGTTTCCCTTTTGGAAATTAACCAAGTCTCCTTAGATCTGAAGTCACTATTCTCAGGAAAGGTGTGTTCTCTCATGCTGTTTTTCAGACTTCTCACGATTATGTAGAAGCAGTACACCTTGCAGAAGATTCTCCTCACTGCTCTCTCTCACTGTTGCTCTCACTCCCTACATAGCTATTGAAAACATCCGTTTTCTGTTTGTTTGGGGCTTTCTTAATACTTGGGGATACAGGACTCCAACAACCTTGTCTCCAAAGGATAAATAATTCTAAACAAAGTACTGGCATCTGTAGGCCTGCTTACATTTTCATTTCCTGAATTTTCATTTCCTCAATTCCCTTAATTTTAATTAAAAAAAAAATTCTTTTAGTACTCACATTATTATAAGTGCTAGTGCCTTGCTTTCATTAAGATTTAAACAAAGTCTAGCCTTCCCTTACTCCCAAGCACCCCCATTTCCTGATGTCTATGATTTTGCCCTCCCTTCTCCATCTTCCTAAGTCATATCTTGAAACTGCTTCTGTATCTGTCTGGCCTCACATATGGTACAACTGCTCAACACAGGACTGCTCAGTTCCTGCACTTCAGCATCCTGCCTAAAAGCCTAAACACTTTTTCGAGCACCTCTCTGTCCAGCCCTTTGGATAACACTGACATCCACACAAAGAGTGACTGCCCAGTTCCTGTGTAAGAGCTCCAACAGGTTTGCTGCCTCTCTCCTGGAACACAAATCCCAGCATTCTGCTTGGAGGCACAAACTCAGTCATCCATATGCTTGAAAACCAACTGACTTTTCTCTAGGCTTCTTTTAAAGAAAATTGGAACAACCTGCCCTTAATCATCTGAATAAAAGAGGTTCAATATGAAAATTAAAAGAAAAAAACCCAGTAGTTGAAGAACCTTGACCTCACAGAAATAAAAAAAACCAAAACCCAAACCAAACCAAAACCACACACCCCTTTTTAATAGTATGACAGCAAAGGCTGCAACCTTACTGTAAACTGTGTATGTTTCCCAACATGCATCTAACTAGAGGAAAGATAACAAAATATTCATTACTGAGGAGTTCTGACAAGCTCTTGGGTGGGAGATAAAAAAGCCAGCACACGAGATGTGAGATTCCCAATTTGAGCCATGTTCGGAAATACAGACTCTGCACTGGGATGGAGATGTAAGACAATCTCTACAATTTGGACACAAGTTCAATTTTCAGGTAATAATGTCCTGATATGATAAGTTAAGGGATTCTAGTTTAAGTGCCTTGCAAGATTAAAAGACAATTCCTCATTTGGAAGCTATGTCTGATCACTTCTCTAACGTGGAGAACAGATCCATCCCCTAACTAGGTATGTGAGTAGATATTACATCTACTCACATCTACTACATCACAAAGTAAAAATTTTCCTTCTTCCTTTGGCAGATTTAAGACAAAACATTTCCAGATATAAAATAATCTCATTTTAAGTGTTAGTAAAACATTGAGTTATAAGAAAGCCAAGCCAAGAGATCTCTGCAATGATATTTAGCTTTCCTATGGATGACTATTTTATTCAGGTGTCATTAAAGTAACTTAAGCTTAATAGTTTGATTACATTTACTCCCCTTCCTCTATTATCTACCTAATCTCTCTTTACCGTTGATCCACAGCAAACAATGTGAGAGAAATAAAGCTTGTGGAATAAAATGGTAATTTTCAGAAATTGAATACTAGGCTCATCCTAGCAGTAATAGCTGTCTGTAGCAATTTTTGAGTGGAGAACATTAGGAGGACAATTCTCATGGAGTGGCAGCAACAGCAGCAGAGTCCTTTCTCCATTACTTGTAGACCAGATCAGTTTTGCATTTCTACTCACCTCTGGCACAATTACAGATCTGAGCTTAAGCAACCCCAGATGAAACTCCAAGACAACCCAGCTGGAAACAGATTTGTTGCCACAGAAACAATTTCTGCCAAGAGGGCTCCATGGAAAGTAACAGAGCATGCTTTCAGGTGAACACGTTTCTCAGTATCCCTCTGATAGTGTCTTAAATCTATTATTTTTTCTTTTTTTAGACAGAATAGTTACAGCTTCCAGATGAAGTGCCTAAAATGTTCTCCTTCTGATATGCAGTAGATTAACAGAATTCTGAGCACGGTTTCCAGTGGAGAAAAAGTCATTTAGTGGATGAGAGAGAATAAACTGCAGTGTTACTCACAGCTGATGATTACTAATACCTTAACTTTAAATTATTGGCCAGTTTCTTCTAAACATTAAAGCTGTTCTGTGTCTTTTCAAAACCAGTTGCCATCAGTGTCAGGGACAGCAGCTCTGCAAATGCTTCAGCTGGCAGAATAATTAATAACGAGCGCTAAAAGCCACTCAGAATAAGCTCTATAGGAAAAACAAACCTCTTAGAGAAGATGTTCAGCTAATTACAAGGCTCCCAAGGCTGGCACATCTGGAGTTTTCTTTCTATAGTATTTCACATAAAAATAATTAGCAAATTGTGTAAAGGCCCTCATGAATCTGAAATAACTTTTTTTTCATTACCACCACACTGACACAAGAATAGTCAGCAGGAACAAAGCTCCAGAGCAACATGAATGTACCTTTGGTCAGATTTGGAAGAACTGGCTTGGAAAAAAAAAATTCATCTCTATTTGCTCTTTGATGGGATGGCAAGAAAACTTGCAGTTGCAGGATCAGCTGGTTAACCTGAGTGACAACATCCACAGTCTGGTTAGCAGAGGGAAACTTGATTTAATGTGCACATCTTTGCCTGCCTGGCCTTGTGCAACTGTGCTCAGCCACAGATAAGAAGTTCCCAGACTGAACGACCTCAGGAACCAGCCATCCTCCATGCTCACTCTGTTTGATGACATCTCTTATGTAGCACCCATCTACATGTAGTTCAGATGGGACACTCTTTCCTTCCCCATGGCCCCTTTTCCCACATCTCCCTTTTTTTCTTTTGCCACTGTCTAGGATTGCTTACACACTTCAGGTTCCAAGACAAAAGTATCAGTTTTTGCCAACCACAAATTGATATAAATGCATCTCACTGTAGATGTCAAGCGAGATGAGGTTTTTAAATGAGATATTGGAACTGCCACATCTTTCTTCACTTAAAACTTGTGGTATCCAAATCACAAAGCTGTTATGCAGAAACTGTTGCTGCCGGGGCCCTGCTATCTCAGATCAGATACTGATCTGATCCTATAAACCAAACATTTTTTCACAGTGTACTCCCCAGTCTCCTAAACTTTAAGATGTATGTTCTACGCTCTCATCTAAATTGCAGCTGCATTGCATCCACTGTCATATAAGGTGGAAACAGCTATGATCTGCCTATTCCTTCATACAATAGAGAATCCTTACAATTGCATGTGTAGCAGTTGCATGATGTACAACATACTAGTCATAAGATAGAGAGGCAGGAAGGACAGGGTGAGGACAGTTAAAAAACGTGTTTCCTCAGAGGAGCCATAAGAGAGTGGGTTTGTCTTCTCAATCAAAGAAAATGTGAAAAAGTAAGTGATCAGACACTATACTCTTCTGGAGCCAGTGTGAACACAGGGTGATGATGTGGAAAAAGTCACGGAGGGAGATGACTAACAGGCAGCTCAGAAAGTCCCATAGTGCTCACAAAGACAGTGTCACATTTTATGAACCTCCATGTAGTCACTTTTCCTTGCCTCACTCTTCAATTTCCTTAATTTTTTTATTCAAAATACCTGCATGTCATCTGAATAGAAAAGGACAGGACAAAGATGTTATCTTCTTCTCAGCTCCCCTCCCCAAGCACACACAAAGCCCAGTGATTTACTTTCTTGTTTCTTTACAAAGACTGTTGAGAACCAGAAATATGTAACACAGGCAAGCTACAATAATAAACCAAGGTTTTTAATCTTATTTTAAAAAATAAATAGATTAATTTATCACCAAATAGATTTCTGTTCACTAAATGATCCTTTACATTTCACGTGCATGAAGCCAGGTTCTAAATAGAAGCAAGAAAGGTGGCTTGCTGTTTGGAAAATAACTTTTGAGATGCAAAGATAAATCTACACAGATCTACACAGAACACCCACACACCAAGGTATGTAGCAATTTCCTGCTAGGTGTAACTTCTGATTGTGTTCTCAACAGAAATTAATTGTTTAACTCACTGATAATTCACAATAGCATATATCTAGTCAGCTTAAATAATTCTACTGAAGTTCTCTGAAAATGAGTACTGGAACTTAAATGCTGTCTGTTGCCGAAAATGTGGAATAGTTTCTCATTTTATCTTAACAGTTTCATCAATACAACATTCAACATTCAGTTCTCCTTGCACCTAAGTGGAACTCTACAAAAACTTTTAAAAACTTTTATTCAAAACTCTCACTAGTGGGAACTTGCCAAGGAAATTAGTTTTGAATCTGTAAATTCTTTAGGCATGTTGCTTTGGTTGAGTCCTTTAACTGTCTTGTTTTGCTTAACAACCTAGCCAAAAAGCTGCCCTCCCACCTTTCCAGAGGTTATAACCTCATCTAATCTTATCCAGTGATAGAAAATTAACTTGGTTTCTAGAATGCACAGATAAAAATGAAACTCACCTGTAAGCAGTTTATGCAGAGAGGTTTTTCCTGCAGTCTGAAGAGCACAAAACTTCCCTTCTCCCAGCTCATGCTCAGGCTGCTGGTGAGGCTGTCCACCCAGCTGTGAGTGAGGCTGTCAGTGAAACAGTGCAGGGAAGGAGGAGGAGGAGACTGTGTGTCAGCTCCTGTGTCCTTTGTGGTTCAACTGCGAAGGAGTCAGCCCAGCCCAACCCAGCCCTCTCCTCCCTCACTCCACTCATTCATAATAGGAAGCGATGAGAGTGGCAAAAGCAGACACTAAATTCAGAGATTGCAATGCTCGGGGTGCAATTTTCACACACACCCCATATCTCACAGGCACGAACCAGCAGGTCTGATCACAATAGCTGATGCAAAACCTGCTGCTTACAGCTTGTCTAAACACACATAGATGTTCCCTCTGGCACACCACACAGTCTACAGTGTTAAGAGTTTTTGCCAGTATTATTTACAGTACGTTGTTTCTGGAGCTTGCTCAGTTCAGACCTTCGCTCTGTTCAAAAGCAGCGACAGCAGCAGATCCCTGCACAAGGGAGCATCTTTCTGACTGCAAGAGCACGGGCTGTTAGGAGGCGTTTCCTTCCTCCTCATCTACACAGCAAGACAGACTGAGGCATACACAGATCAAAGGGCTTTCCCAAGGTCATTCAGGAAGACTATAGCAGATGTAAAAGCTGACCTCCTGCTAATTCACACCACTACTCTTATTCCCGCAGGAGTGGTAGCTGCATTATGGGATATGTATTAATGTTTGTGTCATTCAAATTGAGATGCACTACTTTTGAAAACTTGGAGAGATAAGACACCACCAGAAGCAAAAGCTGTCACCAGTTCAGCAGTTCAGGCTCTGAACTGGTACCTAACTCACATGATATAGAGCCCTGCTGTGCTTCTGTAGGGACACCAGTTACACTTCACCTGTTGAGCAGCCCCCAATGAGTTCTTGTCTGCTCACTGTAACGGGGTGACAGGGCTCCACAGACAGCTAGAAACAGTCAGGCTGGAAATTAGAGTATTGTGTGTAGTACTCACAGACCTTCTCCATTTCCAACCTGGTGGAAAGCAGAATGACACAAAAAAACAACCAACCAACCAACCAAACCAAAACTCAAAACACCCACAACCCTCAAACAATAACTACAGCAGCAAACAGAGAGAAGATACAATGACATTTACAAAACTCCAGAAACACCCATGGCTAGCATCAGAACCATCATTGAAAATGCCTTTTTACTCCAAACACAGTCAAAGGCTCTTCAGTTATGAAAGTCTACCAGATAGCAGAGCCTTCTCTCTGTCAGGGTCCCTGGCAGATCAGGGAATCTAAAATTATCTGCAGGGTTAAGTGTCCTCTCTGAGGAGAGATGCAACAGAAAAAAAAAAAAAAAAAAAAAAAAAAAAAAGGGGAAATTAAAAATTTAAAAAAAAAAAAAAAAAAAAAAAAAAAAAAGGGGAAATTTAACATTGTCAGAAAAGGCTGCAAAAAGCAGAGCCCTGCAGGGCTCACTGTGCTGCCCAGAGGGTGGCAGAGATGCAGGCAGCATGCCCAGCTGAATGGCCAAGCACCGGCTCCCAGGAGCACAGCTAGAACACATTGTGAAATACTAAAGAATATGAAGGGCGAGTTTTGAATTCATCAGGGCTACTTGGAAGGCTCCTTCTTCTCTTTATTTGTGATGTGGTTTCCTTATTTAGTATTTGTCTACTATTTATTTAGTATTTATATATATTTTGATATGCATATATGGAAATACATATATACTAAGAAAATCACATAGACTGGGATCTTTCAGGAAGCAAAGTGAAGCAATTGTTCCAGCGCATTTTAATCCACAGTTATGCATCCTTGGATATTACTGCTCTCTTATTAAAGAACCTATAAAAGGTAATATTAATGAAATTAAGTACAGCTGCTTCCTTAGTAATAGGTCTGCTATTCTTCAGTAAGGAGCAAGAGGACATTACATTGGATCACTGACTTACCTGAGAGCCTGCTAGGACAGAGATATCTTTGATATCCAGGCCTTGTTGGTGGCTGCAGAGAAAGGGTCCAGCCTGCAGACAAGGGAACAAATCCTGGTGAGACCCACAGACACCAGGAAGAGACACTGGTGGAAGTAGCTCTTTCCTAGTTGCTAACTTAAATGAAATTCTCTGTCATGCTGAACTGCAAACGTGGTCAAAGATGTGTTAGACAGGTGTTGACCAGAATATCCAGAAAGCTGAGCCAGAGCCATGGTCATCAGACAATGTAACTCTATCAGCATGTGCTAAAAAGGCAACACTTGACCAGTGAAGCTGGTAAATCAAGTCTTGCAAGTAGAGCAAAAAAAAAGTCACTCGCGCAAACCTCATTCTCAGAAAATTACAGAGCAAAGTAAATTCCAGAAAATTCCTGGCTCGACTCTCATTCGTCCATAGAGGTGTTCTATTTCGCTTGTCTTAGCATGCAGATACTGTATAGCAAGTCTTTAAAATAAAGAGATTTGGTGGCTTGCGTCACCTGCCCTCAGCACTTTCGAAGCAGCAGAACAATGTTTGTTGCAGACCACAGCCTTCATCACACACAGTAACTGCATGTTTAAAAGACTGAAAATGAAAAGGCAAGACAGTTTTTCTAGTTTTTTTATCTCCACAGATTATGGAGGAGATGACAAATAGCTTATTCAGAGCAAGTGGCAATTCTTGCTTTTTGATTGATTTGGTCAAATCATTTTAAGGTATGTGATGATTAAGTAGCTCTACTGAATTGAATAGCTCCTGACTTGCATGTGTCAGAACAAGATGCAGCAAGTTTCACAAAGAATGGTGCTGTAAATGTCACAGACGTCACAGAAACGCAGCAAAAAAAGAGGTCATCTAGACTGTGTCATTACTCTGAGGCCCAATAAGGAAAGCTGGACTACATCATCTAGATCTTTAGATTCTTCTCTTAAATTGTAATTGAGGAAGACTTTGCCTTTCCTCTGGCAATGTCTCCATCACCTGGCTAGTCTTGCTCTTTGAATGCTTTCATTAATATAAAAATCTTAATATTCCATGTTTCCAGTTAATTCTTTTCTGTTGTCTTTCTGTGAGCATACATGAAAAACAGTCCATTGCTATCTTTCTCAGCATTAATCATTTCAGTGTCTGAGAATTAATCATGCTCTCCCTCTTAGACTGTCTTTTGTAGACTTAACACTATTTGTCCAGTCTTCTTCACTGATGATGATTTCCTGACAAGTTGGTCTCATTTTCTTCTCTAACCATATTCTAGCAGAGGCCCTTTCTGACAGTGTTGTCTCCATTTAATTCCAATTACCTGATCTATGCTTTCCCTGCAAGTATCAGTCTTCCTATCTATGATTGACTTGAATCTTTTCAAGCTCTCATTTTTGTGAGGATAGGAGGAAACTAAATAATTTCTCTTTTACAGTGATAATCAGCAAATAAACTCCCATTTTGTGTAGCTAAGAACTCGCTACTGCTCTTCCTTCCATCCTGGTACTATCTCTAGAGCCCTTTGAGAACACAGAAGTCCCTGGTCTTCAGTAACTGCATCAGACAGTCAAACTATTTATGTACACAGCTCTCCAGATACTGCTGTTTCCCATAAAATATTGCTAAGAAGACATTGCACTAATGTAGTGGGTTAAGCAGTTACCTGTCCCCCCCAACCTTTTATAAACCCCGGCTAGAACTCAGGACACTGGAAGTTAATAAATGAAGATTTATATTTACAGCAATGTGCAATATACAAGCAGATATTTACAGGATATTACAGATATTTATAGATATATACAGTGAAAAGGCAATACAGACACCACACCCCTCCCGGAGACCAAAATCCCGAAGAGAGGGTAACCAAACACCCCCCACCGCCTTTCCCCCCTTCCCCAGCCTTATCTCACCACCTGTTGATGCTGCAGATAAGCTGAAGATCGGTCAGAGATTAGTAATAAGAAGGAGTTAGTAGTTTTAGTAGTTTTACTCTGAATTACTCTGAATTAGCTACCAAGGAGAGACAAAGAGAAGCAGCTGCCGTGCCGAACAGACAGAAGCCCTCTGCTAATCTGATTGTTTTCAGTACAGTTCTTAAAACAGCTTTTTTTCTTCTCAGCAAAACTCGGTGAAGTGACACTGTGTGTTTAACTCTCTCTCAGCCAATAGTCTAATTTCTCACTCAAATCCTCCAATTAGCTCAAACCAACACAACTAAGAACAACAGACTGGGGTTACCAAGCTAGTTCACTTCCCAGTTTTCTTCTCACTTTCGGTTTTAGGTTTGCTTGTACGCACATTCTCATTTCCTGGTAAACATTGCCTATCGAACGACTATAACCCATTAAATACATGAAAGGGATAATTATTTTTATCTTAGTTACTAAACTTCAGGTGGGTGAAATCTGATCCAATAACATCTTGTTAGTACCTGTCCTCATTCCCTGGCCTGATCACATAAGAAGAAAAGTAGCACATGTTCACACAGGACGGGGCGGGAGACCAAAGGGAATTCCAGATCTGCCAAGAGGGATGCTGTAACTATTGATATGGCTGCTTAAGTAAACAAGGAAAAGGACCTGTGTTCACGAGAGCTGCATGTGGGTAATAGGACTGGGCTTCAGGAATCCAAGATTTTTTTCAATCAAAGAAGCCAAAATAAGCAAGGAAGGAAATTAAAACACAATGAAAATTATGTGGAAACTCATATTGTTAAAAATATCTAAGATTAAATAGAAACAACACTGCCTCAACGTGCAAAAAAAATATAGGGACTTTCTTAAATGCACCTAGCAACCTATTAGTATTTTTAAAGGCTAACAATTTGTCACAGAACTTCAACCATCAAAGGTACCTGCTGATCCTAAAATGCCTAACATATGAGTTTAGAAATTGTTATAAGATCTGGTATTAAAATCCTGCTATAGAAAGTATTCTGTATTTACTGTAATGAATCATTGTTTGAAAGACATCACAATAACTAAGAGGATTTCGAAGTTTGAAAACAACATTGTTACAAGTGGTGGGGCCCAGTTCTCTGTTTTGGGATCAGTCTTGTTTAATTTCTTTATCAATGATCCTGATGAGGGGATTGAGTGAGTGCAACCTCAGAAGAATTGCAGTTGACACCAAACTGTGCTGGAGTGTTGGACTGCTTGAGGGTAAGAAGGCTCTGCAGAGGGATCTGGACAGGCTGGATCAATGGGCTGAAGTCAGTTGTATGAAGTTTAACAAGACTAACTGCTAGGCCCTGCATTTGGGTCACAATAATCCAATGAAATGCTACATACTTGGGGAGAAGTGTCTGGAAAGTTACTCAGCAGAAAAGGATCTGGTGGTGTTGTTTGACAACCAGACAACATGAGCTAGCAACGTAGCTAGGAATGCCAACAGCATCCTGGCCTGTATCAGGAATAGTGTGGCCAGCAGAAGTACAGAAGTGATTTTGGTACTGTACTCAGCATTGGTAAGGCCACATCTTGAGTACTGTGTTCAGTTTTGGGGCCCACACTACAAGAAAGACCTTGAGGTTCTGAAGTGTGCCCAGAGCAGGGCAACAAAGTGGGTGAAGAGCCTGGAGAACAGAATTTTGCACTGCTTATTTCAGCAGGTTGCAGGTCTAAAAACCAGTTCCAAAGATTGCCCTTTACAGACATTCTCTGATTCTCAGGATTTGTACTTTCACTCACAGACAGCCAAAAGGATCCACAGGGGCATTCTCAAATGGATTTGAATTATTTCATCTCTGTACAAGGCTGAGATGGTGCAGCTGAACATCTCCATGTAACCAGCAGCTCTGAAATACACACGTCCATAGATCATGGATTTTATGGGCTCCCGGTGCATATACACACAGTTTTGGAGAGAAAAATCCTCATGCAAAGGTGCTGGGGACCATTTTTCTATGCATTTAACAAGAATGGGCTAATTTTTGTCACAGACACTTCATACTGCAAAGGAAGAGACATATGTACCACATAACCTTCAAAATAGTCTTCTAAATGGTAAAAGTCATCAGACTATGAGCACTACAATGCTTACCTTGGTCCTTGTCCTTCTCAGGACCAGTGGGACTTTCCCACTCATTCCTCATAGAAAAATTCCTCCTCTTTCTCTAATGGAGGTAGAGATGTCTCATCAGTCTTAGTGCTGTGTTCCCAAACACAAACTGTGCTTCACTTGCCATACTGCATCTCACTGCAAACCACTAGGTGATTTTTGACTTGCAAATTTCAATGATTTTCACATGGAAAAGGTGCCCACTGTTTCTGGGCAATAGCTCAGCTTCATCCTGAATCCAAAGGCAGTCAGCATTTGATGATGGAAAGGAGAGAGAGCCTCTTATTACTTTACCTGATGATGTTTTCTTAAAGCAAAGCTGGTTTGGCTCTCCCTAAACTATCTCACACCACAAATCAAAAGCTTTAAAACATTGTTAATTTATTTGATTCTATGTCTGGTGCAGAGTCTCACCACTAGCTTAATTTTCCCATTGCTAAGCACTCCCACGTTCACATCAGCACTTAATGCTAATAATTTTTAGTAGCTGAACTATTTCACTTTCCACTGTTGGGTCAAGCTAATTCTATCTGATATCAGTGATTTGTAAATACATTCCCAAGTTTTCTGCTTTGCCTTAAACATCTCCGGTGCTACCAGAATCTGCTATTCCATGACTCTGTGTCTTAGAGCACTCTAAATTCCTTCCTTCTCCCCACCGCTGAGGGTTTGAATGGGGAGAAGGCAGTGCAAAAACTGCCTTCCCACCCCCTGCCCTGTGGGCTTAAAGGGTGAACAGCAAAAGGAGCCTTTCTCCACGTGTGCTGACCCATGCGGAAGCCTACATTGGGAATTGGGCTGGTGGTTGGCTGGATCCTCCGTGCCCAGTATAAATGGCAAATGGACACTTTGTCTAGAAAAGCACAAATAGAACAAGGAAAAATCAACACTTCCTGGATAGGGAATTGGCTGGATGCAGAGTGGTGATCAGCAGCACAATGTTCACCTGGAGACCAGTGCCAAGTGGCGTCCCTCAGGGGTCAGTGCTGGGACCAGTGCTGTTTAACATCTTTGTCAGTGACATGGACAGAGGACTCGAGTGCACCCTCAGCAAGTTTGCAGAGGACACTGAGCTGTGTGGCACAGTCGACTTGCTAGAGGGCAGGGATCCATCTAGAGGGACTTGGACAGGCTGGAGAGGTGGGCCCAGGCCAGCCTCATGAAATTCAACACAGCCAAGTGTAAGGTCCTGCATCTGGGTCAGCACAATCTCAAGCACAAATCCAGGCTGGGTGGTGAGTGGCTGGAGAGCAGCCCTGAGGAAAAAAGGACCTGGGGGTCTGGGTGGATGAGAAGCTCAACATGAGCAGACAGTGTGAACACATGGCCCAGACAGCCAACCGTGTTCTGGGCTGCATCAAGAGCAGCATGGCCAGCAGGGCCCCTTTACTCTGCTCTCATCAGACCCCACATGGGGTACTGCATACACTTCTGAATCCCCCAACACAGGAAGGACATGGAGCTGTTGGAGCAAGTCCAGAGGAGGATCACAAAGATGATTAGAGGGCTGAAGCAGCTCTGCTACAAGGATAGGCTATGAGAATTGGGGCTCTTCAGCCTGGAGAAGAAAAGTCTTTGAGGAGGAACTATTTACAAGGTCTTGTAATGACAGGACAAGGGATAATGGGTTTAAACTGGAAGATAGGAGATTTAAACTGAATGTTAGGAGGAAGTTCTTTACAGTGAGGGTGATGAAACACTGGAATAACTTGCCCAGGGAGGCTGTAGATGCTCCTTCTCTGGAGGTGTTCACTATCAGGTTAAATGAGGCCTTGAGTGACCTGATCTAGTGGGAGATGTCCCTGTCTATGTCAGTGGGTTGGAAGTGGATGATCTTTGAGGTCCCTTCCAACCTAAACCATTCTGATTCTACAAAAAAGTGGAAGGTTCCTGCCTTGAAAGAGTTCCTGTTTTGGACTATCTTCATTTTTTGGATGACTACCTTTTTACATGGCACTTGGTTTTGCACTGTCCCTGCTTTTGGACAGTCTCCCACTTCTGCACCATTCTGTGCAGTCTTGCAAGCTTGGCAAGTCCTTGGGTCTATTTGAGAGAGTTGCCAGAGGCACTTGGACCTGGCTGCTCTGGGACTCTACCGCAGCCTTGGTTTCCTGGCTGCTGTTCTGGCTGGGGGAGATCCGTGGTAGTTTGGCTCTCCCCTGCCACTGCTGAGACAGTGTCGCTTTCTGTCTTGTGGAAGCAGTGTTCTTGAGACACTACTGAGTCTGGCAGCCTTGCCACCTGCCTTGGACTTTTGCCGTTTGGATTTGCAATTAGATATTGCTTGCAGCATCAGAAGGCAGCCGAGCAGAGAAATCCAGCATGGGATCATCGCCAAATACCTCTCTCTGTCATGAGTAATGCCTGCTGTTCCCTTAATTCTCTGCTCAGACTAATTGATAGTGGGGTAGAGCTGCATTTGTAGCTTAGCCTTTTCTCTTTTCTGACTTCCTAAATCTCTAAATTTGCACATAACATCATCTGAAGACTTCCCTGATTGAATCAAGCCTGTAAACAAACCTAAACTAGTTCTGTATATAGTTTAGGGGCAGAGTTTTCCACAACACTCTGATAGGCAGAGAAGCAACTGTCAGAATAATTTTTTTTTTGTGAAGTTACCACAACTGATTTTCCCCTCCCCCTTTCATCTAAAAGTTCAAAACCAGAAATCAAATGTTCTCAGCACAGCTGGGGTCAGATTTAACGCCCCCAACCACCAGTAAAGGTTTATCTATTTACATGCATTTAACATCCAGGCTGCAGTGATTTCACATGAAGTAGCAACTGATTCCATGTTCTGTCTTAAGGTCATTTATCTTTCCTTGAATTTCTAATACGCCCTAAACCACTTGGATGATGAGAAGTGACTTCCAATCACATGGTGCTCCGTGGTGCATCATTTGTCTAAGCTAAGTACTGGCCATTTTTACAATGCACTCACACTTGGAGCTCCTGTTACAAAAGAGTAAATGCTATTTAAAAATTCTTCTTCCAGAGATTTTATCTTCCAAACTCAATTCTGGAATCAGAAAAGGTCTGTTCATGATCAGATCTCAAGCTTGAGGAACAGCAGAAGAACACCTAGTAGGAAGTGTTCCCATGACAGTGTCTCTGCAAGGAACCCAGGACTCAGGTTTCTGGCTGAGGAGATACCGTCACTGCAGAGCATGCAAACACCTGGAAGCAAGCAGCCATTTCTTCAAGCAAATACCATCGTCGTGCAGTGCACACCACCTTAAACAAAATCTGTTTCCTTATGCCATCAGCTTCACTGACTTCAGAGTTTGAGCACGCTGCAGCGAGCGGGTGCCAAAGGCGCAGCGTCTCTTGCCTTTCTCAGAAACCTACTGTCCACTTAGCAGGCTCTTTGGGGTGGGATCCCCTTCAAAACCCTGTGAAGTAGAAAACACGACCTGGAGAACTAATGGTCGGTGTATGTAAAGAGAGGCGGCTCCACCACTGAGCAGCGCTCAGGCCAGCGCCGCCTCTCAGCCACGCGAGCTGGGGAGAGCCCACGCGCCGCAGCCCGCGGCTCCCACAGCGGCTCCTACGCACGGCCGAGCCGTGCCCCCCTGCCCCCGTCCCACACGGCACGGCACGGCACGGCACGGCACGGCACGACACGGCACGACACGGCACGACACGGCACGACACAACGAGGGAGCCTTCGCACTCATGCAAAGNGTGCCCCCCTGCCCCCGTCCCACACGGCACGGCACGGCACGGCACGACACAACGACTCATGCAAATCGAAACGGCTACCATTTCATTCCAGTTCCTCTTCTTCGAAGGGCTCGAGAAGCCTAAAATGGCCTGGCAGGTAGCTCTTGCCCCTCCACTTTTCCCTCACAGGAAAACCTATTCTGGCAGCTCATGCAAGCCAGTACCTCACAAGGAGTTCTACCTGCCCAGCAGCATTTGCTGATTACTCTGACAACTGACTTCTCTCACATGCTGGCTTTGACACGCCAAAATGCCTCTTCAGCCTTCTGATGACTGCTCCGAGCATCCTAGAAAGGCAAAGAGTAGCAGCACCTTAGTTGCAGTCAGGCCTTGTTCTCCCACCCACCCCATTTCTCACTTGATGCTCCAGCACACCAGAGAATGGTGACTTGAGAGCCACCGCATCTATCAAAGAGCTGAAAACTATTAATGAATTGAGTACACTGCAAAATGACTGCACCATGGCAGGACAGGCAGCTGTACCAAAAATTTCCTTAATGTCCTCAGAAAACATTGTGTGCTCCAACGGCTGTTCCATGTATAATTAACCTGCATTTAACATTATCCTGCACCTGAAAGGCGCTATGTAAACATGACATTTTCACTTCAACTCACTAGGAATTGATAGCAAGTAATTGCAAATAACTCCGAAAATGACAAGTAAAGGATAAGTGACTGGACAGGCATTTGCAGCAAAAGCAGATCTACAGTAACTTTAACTCACAGTCGATTCCTCAGCAGCCCAACCTGCAGGGAAATCAGGCACATGCTTCGAAAAAGGAGCCAAAACAAGGGAGAAGCACCAGTCTCTCACCTTTAGTTATCTAGCCAACCATCATGATTGACAGGGAATTTCTGGAAGGAAATTCCACTGGCCAAAATTGCTGTACTGCACGTAATTTAAAAACTTTTGCAAAACTACGCTTTGCAATTAAATTTGCGGAGAAACCTGAAAGTTTCTTTTACCATTATCTTTATGTTCAAAGATCATTAATTTCTCACTTTTGCTCAGCATCCTGAGAGTTAACTGTCAGTCTTCCTGGCACTGTCTGAAATGGTCAGAAAAGCATAAAAATCTTACGGTTTGATGCTACAAGTGACCTGGAAGTCATTTCATTTGCATGATCAATCTTCCTAGTCTTCAGCAAAAAAGTTGCAGTCAAATGGGAAGCTTTCGGGTGCCCCTTGCACTGCTCACAGTGGCGCAAATCTATACTGAGACTTACGCAAAGCTATTGCAGACAGATCTTGTACATCCAGCACCATGAATTGTCTTTTTTCCCCAAGGGAGAAAAAAAAAAAAAGTACATAATCCATCTGTTTTATTTGAATCTTTATTATAAACAATTTTGGAGTTTTCAGAATGAGATTACTACATACTAGATAACAAAAACATCCTCAACTGAATCAGCTGCAGCTTTTACTAGATTAGATCAGAACCAGCAAAACAAGTTTTATGGTTGTGGGGGCTTTTTTTTTTTTTGTGGGCTGTTTTGTTGTTGTTGGTTTGTTGGGGTTTTTAAAGGATTTAGTCTGTTGCAAGAAAAACAGCTTTACAAATATGAAATAGAATTAAAAGTTCACATTTGATCATATATACATAAGGAGTTGTTGACACTGGACAGAAACATACAAGGAACTTCTTTGCACATAAATATATTTTTTAAAAGTATATTTCTTTCACATGTATACAAAATTATTTTGCTTTCTATATTGAGTCAAGTTCTTGAAGACATAAACAAGGACTTCTAAGAGACAAAATCCCACATTTCACTTAGGTTGTGGGGCTGTCATGCACGCAAGGATGAAATTATACAATTTACACAGCACTCCTATACAGTAGTTGAACTTCTTATATATATACACATACAAGACAATTTTGTACACGAGATGCCACCTTTGCAATTTAAATAGCACCTACCCTGAAAGCTCCAGTGTTTGCATAAAAGATAAAACAAGTTTCAAAAGGCAACACCACTTGGGTTGTAGAGTCAAGGATCCACTGAACCACAGCTATAGTGAAGACAGTGTGGTAATGACACTGGCCTCTATATATAGGCAGCCCCAGCAGGGAAGGTAAAGATGTAACCCTTAAGGTTATCTCTACAAAACATGGCTGTGGCAAGAACAATTGATTTTAATTGATCCATAGCTAAAGACACACACTTTTGCTCTTCAGCTTTCTCTTTAGACTACTTACACCAAATGTCTGATTCTGTCTTTGGGGGAGAAGTTTGGCTTTTACATGACCTTTTTAGTGTGGTTAAATTACTTATCGATGGGAAGGGGTGGGGGGCTCAGTTCAGCATACACACAACATGTGAAACTTCTTAAATGCAGACAGAAGGGGTGCACAGTGCAGCAATGACAGAAGACCCTGCTGATCTTCTCTTGGAGTAGGGAATGCTCAGCACATGTAAGAATCAGGTGCCAAGCCTGCTGTGAGATTAGGTCAGGCTTGCACTTTGTTTTAGGCACAGTAGGGTCAAAAGAAGGGCTGGAGTTTTTGCTCCTTGTTTCTCTTAATCATTCTTTGTGCCCCTAGAAAACAACATCCAGAGAACACTCAAAACATCATGCAGATGATGCCATTTAACACCTGGCACAGCGTCTAGCCAAATGCTATCTGGACCTCAGCAACGTTAAACACACATAGTACTGGCTGTGCTTATAGGTTACACACACCCATACTCATACCAAACTGTCTGCTGATCCCCTTGGGGGTCTGAAGACCCAGGAGTGCTGCTGGAGCTGCTTCCTCTCATGGGCTCATCCATAGCTCCAGCACTGCCTTCTGGCAGCTTACCCTGGCACTTGGTAAGTAGGGCATCACTGGGGCCTTGCCCTAGAGAAGTATTTCCCTCAGTGCTGCTGGAGACAGCTCTGGCAGGGACCACTGTGGCCACCTCTCCAGTATGAGGGCCTGGCTTGTGTTTGACTTTAGGGTGTGTGTGTGGTGCAGGTGAGTAATGTTGCCCAAGGCTCACATGCTCCTGTTGCTGCACATTCAGATTGCTGGTAGATGCAGTGGGAGAGACAGAGAACTGATGGAAGGAGAGCGGCCTCTCATCCTTTGGTGGGGCCAGGGAAAGGCGCCTCGCATCAAGCTGCCGACAACGGGAATCAACACCTTGGAAGGAACCTGCCACCTTTGCAGACTGTGGCCTCTCTCTTAAGGTTGTCTGGGAGCTCATTGGCACAGAAGCCCTAGAAGTCTGACTGATAGCATCCTTGCCCTCACACAGGTCTGCTGCTGGCTTCTGGGGGCTCTCCTGCCTGCACGTCTCCGGGCCAGTGGCTCTAAGCAGATCTGCAGAAGCCAAGCTAAATGCCCTGCTTAGTGATGTACTTCTCTTGCTTGTGGTTCCAGGCTGCTGAGGCTGTGCCACCTGCCGTGTCCCACTGGCAGGTTGGTGCTGTGGTGTGTGAGGGAGCTTAAGGGACCCTTGTGAGTTTGCCAGAGGCTCAGGTTCAACTTGTCTGAGGTTTGGCTTCATGTAATTTCCAGGCTTAGCCATTCTTCCTTCCTCATTGGCGACAGTCATCTTAACAGTTGGAGCAACAATACTAGTGGGCATCTTAGCAGCCTCCTTTCTGGGTGGCTGAACTGGCAGCTTCCCAGTAGATGAAGGCTCATTTACTTTCCTAAAATAATCGCTGAGCAAGTCATCTCTGTTACTGGAGGTGTCCTGGTGTGAAAAAAATATGCAGATATCACATTAATGACAAAACTTTTTGTTTAAAGAAAAATGCACAGCTTTGGTTTTCCAGATAATTTCCCTTCCCACTTAATGCAACTCAAATACACACCTAGATTTTATATTTGGAGAACAGAAGACACAGATATTTATGATGGGTATAAATCCAAATCAAGGACTTACATGCTCATCATAATTAGATCATGACAGCCTTGTTTTCCAGATTGTCTTAAATTTTACAAATGTAATCTCACTTGCAACCTGGGAAGAATCTCTTCTGCTTCCTTGTACATCAGCCACTCTCAATATAACATCAATATCAAATTAATGCTAGCCACTGATATTGGCAGGTATCAATGATTGTCATCTTCCAGAAAAAGTTTATCTGGGTAATAATCTTCTGTTAACATTAAGGATGTAACAGGAGAGAATACCTTGGGGAGAGGTGCTAGCATTACAAAGAAGTTTTGGTGCTTCTCCATGGATTCCACTCACCTCTTCCAGTCAATACACTACACACCTTAAAAGCAGCATGTACAAGACAGTGAATGTAGCAAAAAAAATCATTACAAAAAGAGAAAATTATTGCTTCCCTACAATTTACTTGCAAATTTCAAGTCAGACAGTTAATATGGCAGTAAAAGAAAATATACACTGATTATTTCATGGGGATGGTCTGTGCAATCCAAAACCAGTGATATTTGATAAGCAGTCATTGGACTACTAGCATGACATGTGCTCAGAACAGTTAAGAGATGCCATCTTTGAAAAAAACCTGCTGAAACAAGCTCACAGAGTGCATTTCTTTTCTCTAAGGAGTATACTTTAAAACAATATATTTACTTTACTAGTGTTCCAACTATTTCTTCCAGTAATAAAATAAGTGAACACCATCAATGGTAATAGCGCAGCAGGAAGATTTCTATGCTCAACTAAATGTTAAAAGAGTTAGGGTTATTTTAAACTTCACTTCAAACTTCTGCTATGCACATTAAGGTTACAGGATGACTAGTCCTCCAAAACCACACGTTTCTGAACAAGTACTGGAAATACTTTATGAGCAATTAATACAAGTGATCTGGCAGCCTTTAAAATAACAGTTAAGAGTTACAGTATGCTTCTGTAGGTATTAATATGCTAGCAAAAGCTGTGGTAAGTTGGGAGATGTTGTCTTCACAGCAAGATCAATGGACACCCTGGGGATATAGAGTGTAGTAGATCTATTTCTCCTGCCTGTTCTGTGCCTCATTTTGCCAGGACATTAAGACCAAAGAGCAATTTGAGTGACTGTAAAGGTTCCTGACAGAAGGAAGGACAATAGAGAGTAACAAGAGGCATGCAGCACATCAACTTCTACAGGAACTGGTGACATTAAATAAATTCACTCTCATTTAAACTGCATTGATGATGGAAAGGAACAAAGATGACAGAGTAAGTGAAAACAGAAATGTGGTCAGGTAGTTACAGACAAAATAGTAAAGATCAAATTTTAAACATCTAGAAAAGCTAAGAACTGTATTTAGAATAACAAGGGAATATGAGGTATGTTTAAATATTGCTCTGGAAATCCAAGGAGCTGAATTTACTGACGCCATTAAACCATACAACTCTGTTGATTTCAATACTGTTACCAAGGCATTACTGAAAAGAGAAACATCTGTTCACTTACACTATCAGTGCATTGTTCTTAAGACATTAACATGTTCATTACTGAACCACCTCACTGCTGTACAGCATGTCTGAGCAGTAAAAGACAAAGGTCATCTAGAAAACAAACACTTAATTTCTGACAATGCAGTTCATTCTGCAGCATATTTTTGCAGTCACCGAACCAACACTGCCAGTCTGCACACAAACATGCAGTATGACAAAAACATGAAGGACTTCCTTGGTAAGAAAAATATTCTCTCAAATGTCTTATTTTAGATTAGGAGATGCTTTTAACAAGTAAATATTTTGCACTTCAGTTGAAAAGTACCGTTAGATTTAATTTCTAATTACAGACTTCACAACTGATAATTACACAGAAAATATCAGTTCACAAATAAAAATACCTGGAGCTTAGAACTGATAATACAACACAAAAACTTAGGCGGCAAGTGTTTGATATTAAAAAGCCCCAGCAGTTCAATACATTGTGTTTGCAATGAATTGTCTGCCTGGCTTGTCATAGATGATATACCAAAATAAATCAGCAGAGTGCTGTATGAAAGTTCACTTTGCCTCAGTTGTTCAAAGTGTTTCATTTATTTTGGAATATTCATAGTTCTCTCCACGTTTCACACATATGAACAAGAATCTTCTTGTCTGTCTTTGTTTCCGTATGCCCTCATTCCCCTGAATAAGCTTTGAACAGTTTTTTGACATCTGAGATGGGCTATCTCTATTTACTTACACTTGGTGGGGACAGTCTGTTGCTCTCTTCCAAGAACTGTTGCAAAGTTACAATCTCACTGCCAGGTGAGGCAGACCGTTGTCTGCCTGTGTAAGACTGGGATGAAGCACTCTTCTGAGGTGTATCATAAGATACCAATCCATTCCTGTGGGAGGACGACTCATGCCTACTGCTAGGGCTTAAGGCAGAAGTGGAGTGAAAAGCATAGGTGTCTCGGAGCAAGGCTGGTGCCTCTCTGCTTGGCATTGTATCTTCACTGCTGAGACTCTCAGTCCTACCATGGATATGATCTAAGGAACCTGAAGAGAAGCACAAATATCATTAAAGACACCACTCTTCCTCCCTCATTTCAGTAGATTTCTCACTGAGGTAGGAATTTTACCATCAAGGACTAATTCCACACAGACTAGGTGGCATTTTTTACCTTACTTTCATCTCCCATATAACTCAGGGCAGTCAGAACTGGACTATAAACATCTTACAGTGCCCACTTTGAAGCCCCTGTGTTAAAAAAGATCAACTACTTGTGCAAAGAATAGGAATAATACTTGACAGTAACGGGCCTTCTTTACCACCTCTGTGGCACTACAAGGTCTCCCAGTTTTGGCTGTGTGTGATCTGGGAACCCAAACCTGGCAATGGGAAAGCACAAAGTGGATTTTTTCAGTGTCAGGTCTCCTGGCATTCTTGAAGGATGCACAATTTCAGCAACCTCAATTCTTTAGAGCACACTGATTGCACACACGAGCTGTGTACAGAGTAAGAACAGCAGAGACTTGTTGTAAAAGGAGCCTAAGAGTGGCCTGATACTTCCCACGACATAATGATGCCAGTCAGACTGAAACAACACTAGACTGCCTGCCTTAGAAGCCACCCCTTGCCACAATCAGTCTTAGAAAAAGACTTCTTGCCAACAGTTTCGATTCCCAAGACAGACATGTCCAGATTGCATAATCATTACAATTTAAAAACAACAGTCTTCAAATTTAATTGGAAGGAAAACAACATTTTGAACTCAGTTTCCTGGAATTTCGCTTCCTGTTTGTCAGAACTCAGCTGTAAAAGCTTTACCTTTCAAATTGAGAGGTGAGCTACTGCTGGAAGCATTTCTACTGCTCTCCAAACTGTTTGGCCTGGACACTGGAAAACACAAAACAAGCATTGAACAAACAGATCCTAAGTTCCTCTGATTCTCCAAAAGACTTGGCTGCAGTGTGCCTTCTGAAAATAGGACCTGTGCAACGAAGTCACTTTGAAAACATTAACAATGTAACATACACAGGATGTGAAAGTCTGTGCAGAGTAGAAACCATTTTAATTTTTCAAGTCAAGCTGCTCAGGATCCATCTTGTTTTTCTCACTTATTTTTGGCAGACAAGAAATATGTTCTGGGTTCTGCTTTTACAGCAACTATAAACAAAGTAATGTAAATACTGAAGAATTTAAAAACTAAGCTGCTGTCTCAGTTTGCTTTTTTGGAAAGAGCTGGTAACCAGCTTGCTAATCACATCTTCCACAAAGCTCTAAGCAGGCAGTGCTGGACTGGTGTCCTGCTGTGCATCTATCCCAAGTTTTTTTTATCACTCCCTCTAGGAAGGAATTGAACATTGCTCAGAAAAATCAGCAACAAATCTGTAGGACATATTGCTGGGACAAGGCAACACTATTTTTGAAATTTTATTTTCCAAAAAAGTCCATTGAAAGCTTCTCAACAGAAAAATATAAGTACTTAGCCCCACATTCTCGAAATGGCCTTGTCTCAATACACTTATCACAGAACCACAGAATGTATCTTTTTGGAAGAGACCTCAATGATTATCCAGTCCAACCTTCAACCCAGTACTGACAAGTCCACACTAAACCGTGTCCTTAAGTGCCAGAGGTCCACACACACCACTTGGACACCCTCAAGGATGGTGACTCCACCACCACCTTGGGCAGACCATTCCAATGTCTGAGAACCGTTTCAGTAAGGAAATATTTCTTAATATCCAACCTCTCTGGTGCACCTTGAAAGCATTTCCTCTAATCCTGTCACTTGTCATCAAGGAGAAGTGGCTGGCACCTTCCTCATCCAACCTCCTTTCAGGTGATTGTAGAGAGTCATAAAGTCTCCCCCTTCTGCCTTCTCTTTTCCAAACTGAACAACCCCAGTTCCCTCTGACACTCCAAGACAGTTCACATGGATCAAACGCAGCAAGTCAAGGTAGAGGTTTAAAGTAATATGCCACAATCTTACCGTGCTGTCTGGTGTTTGCAAACTCTACCTCAGGGGACTGTTCACATAGATTATCTTCTGAATTATAGCCTGTTAAGAACAGAATATTTAGAAGTCAATATTGAACACAGGAGGTTAATCCTTTAGGTCAGTCTCCAATGCATTCTAACTGTAGAAGACTGAGGTGATCAAGAGGCTTTCATAGAACCAATATTGGGAAAGTAGCCATCTTCTAATCACAGCTGTGAACCACTGGGCAGGGAACCATGTGAGAACTGGCATCCAAGTTGATACCATTAGGAGAGTGAGGAAACACTGTATCTGATCAATTAAACTACTGAGCAGAAAAAGTAGTAATAAAAACACTAGTGTTCTGTTCTTGTATTTCAGTGCTA
The DNA here is from genome assembly GCA_013396835.1 of Psilopogon haemacephalus. Taxonomy (NCBI): domain Eukaryota; kingdom Metazoa; phylum Chordata; class Aves; order Piciformes; family Megalaimidae; genus Psilopogon; species Psilopogon haemacephalus. Next base: position 233,353 of record VWZI01020940.1, on the reverse strand, counting down.
GTATAAGTCATGTTTCACCCGAGCAGGAACTACAAAGTACCCTTATTTGTACTAAGAGCTGGTCTGTCAACTGCACTGCACACCTTTTGGTCTGCTCTGGAGCCTGGAGATGGGGGTGGAAGTGTGCAGATGAATTGCTGAGGTTGAGTAAGTTCTGGGACCCAGTTCTGCACAGCAGTGTTTTGTTGCAGAGTCTGCTGAGACTTCAACATTATCATTGCTGCCTCTGTGATGGGAATTCCTCTTCTGCTTTAGGTCCATTACCACTGATGGGGAGAGAGGTAAATAAATCCAAGTAAATGAAAAATAGCTTTAAGTGATTTGTATTCATCTGCCAAACAAACATGACAAGCAGGCACAAAGAAACTGCACAACAGAGGCACTAGTTTTGCAAGCTTCTGCATAAACAGTTCAGTATTGGATAGGAAATTTCTGCCACCAATTTTTCAATCATGTGTGCTCTCTATAAAGTGTGGGAGTGACAAGGACTCCTTAGTGCCAGTGGGAGGGTTGATATTATACATGCAACAATTACCATGAAAGGAGGAAGAAAAGCAGCAAAGACATGAATGTAGAAAAGATAAGTGAGGTGTGAAATTCTCATAACATTATTCCTTGCAGGTACATTTTATAAGCACTTAGTTCAGTAATGAAATAGAATAAGGAAAGAGTGACAGCAGTCACGCTCTTATTCAAAGAGAAATAACGCTGATTTGGAAATTATCTAGCATGATCTGCACAACAAGCTAATTGCTTTCAGGTTTAGATCTTTGCTGTGGTGCAAGACCTTAGCCTCTGCAAGGTTAAAACTCTGCTGTTCTTATGATGTTTTCAAATGAAAGTGCTGAGATCTTGGCATGAGAACAAAACAAACAAACAATACCCCCCACAAACACAAAAAAAAAAA
>VWZI01020940.1:165715-232422 GCA_013396835.1 Psilopogon haemacephalus | reverse complement strand
AAGAAGACCAAAGAAACGCTGCCAAAACGTTTAGATTCAGAAAGCTGAAGACACCTTTCCTAGTGATGAGGTAGGTTAATTAATTTCTTGGAATGTGAGCACAGTGGTTTAAGGCACACGTGAAATCAAAGTTACTACAGAAAATACCATTAATGAGATGAAGATTCAAGTTTTTTATATCTATGAAGTACTTGCTTAAATAATAATAACTACATGCTGAAAACACAGTAGAATGCAGTGGTCAAAAAACCCAGCTTGCCAAGGCAACGGGCAGACAGTTAGTTGAAAGCACAGAGCAGCAGTAAAGTGGTATTAGAAAAACTGACTAAATTACTGCCGTCCCAGATGACTCCTGGAAGCTGACTTCAGAAGCAACACTTCTCTCACAGTCTGTGAGGGCTCCATAGTACAGGGCAACTTCTCTCAGCACTGAAGTTTATAGCATGCCTGTAGAGGCAATGACTAGCTAAAACTTGACATCCAAATGTATTTCCGTTTGGATTTGTAGATGGTGTTAACACCTTGCAAAGATGGCAGAATTAGTAACTGCCCTGGAGACAAATGTTCTCTAAAAATCCCAAAAGAGGCAACAACAGGCTGATGTGCCAGTGTCCTTGTTTGTGCCACAGAAAGCCAATTCTCAGAATAAGAGAGGAAGATGAGATCTTTTAGCTTCTGCAGAGGTCCCTGTAGTGTATTGCCCATGCTGCATATATTTCTCTAACAAAGCAGGGACTGGACCCATGCATTCATTTCAGAAATCATCAGGTTGTGCCTATTAGGCATTAAGAGTTCTGGGTAACAAATACACGATGAAGCTTAGTCCTAGTCTTAAGACTGGCAATCTACTTTCTTCTTCCAAACAAGTCTGTCAAAACTGAAGCATCAGAAATGGAAACTTAGCTCGATTCAAGATGAATTTTCACAGCTGCAAGTGTAAAAACCTTGCTAAACAACCATCTGAATGCAAACGTCAAAGATATTTTGCAGAGAATAATTTCCACTCTATATTCAAAGCTAGGCTACTGAAAAGCAGACAAAGATGCTAAAAATCCTGCCTTTATTAGCATGTGGTGGCACAGCACATAGGAAAAATCTCCTGAATCTGAGACTGTTCATCTAGATTTGTTTTAGTAGGCCTGCAACATCAAAGAAAGCATAGCAACAGCAAATCAGTTCAACACGAACTGGACACGATGCAAGTACATGATTGCAAGAAAATATCGAAGCGCATAGCAACTTCACTTAGAACATGCACCACAGCCAATATACATACGCAAACTGAGTGTCATGAGGTCCCCTAAGAATGTGCTGCATTGAAGAAATGATCCAGAGTGTGCAATAGTGATTCATCTTCTACAGGAAAACTTAAGTCCATATTCACTACTCTGTGCTTGTATTTAAAGACATGCTGAGTGTTGCTACGAAGGTGTGTGTGAGGGCATATGGGAATTTAAATTTTTTTTATTTAAAATATTTGTAAGAAATAAATTAAGATAAATGCTAAAGAGAAGGTGTTAGAAATCTCCCAATTCCGGAAAAGAAAGAGGTTCATTAGGAGAGGATGGGATGTCAGAAGAAGACCAGAACCGGAGCCGATTAGAGAGAGACTGATGATTCGATGGTGATTTAGGAGACTTTTCTTTATTCTTGATTTTGCTTCTCAAAAAGGCAATCTTTTTGCGCTGCGCAGCTAAATTGTTATCACCCAGGTATCCCAAAAAGAAAAAGAAAAAGAAAAAAACTCTTGTAAATAAATCTTAAAGTATCTTAAAACAGACTAAAGGCTACACAGCCAGTAAAAACAAAACAGGGTAAGCAAAGACTAATGCACATATCTGGAAGACTGAGTAATGCATAGCTAATCTGACTCAGATTAATGCATGGATGAATGCATATACATAAAATCTAAGCAAATCCATGAAGGAACTACTGTTGCGTCACCCAAAATAAGCTAAACCAAGGTAGGTGTCCATGTTACTTGGTGAGGATATACTTCAATTTCCTAGATGCCTTCTAATCTTTACTACTGATGCTCATCATCTCAGCATAAGCATGTTTACTATTAAAAAGAATGAAGCCTCTGAGATATTCTGTTATCTCTGGCAGTATATATGGGTCTTGTTCTCTGGTAACTTAAGCCCAAATTCCCAGGCTGAGCTTTGGATGTATGTTAAACACTTAAGATCTCCTAGAATCACATGGATAATCTGAGACATACCTTCCTATTTCAAGTAAATCAATAACCTCTAAGAATTAAAACGGAGAAAGAAAACATAGAACTCAGTCAAAACACAAAAACTTCATCCACTTGCACTAGTTCTAGCCTTCTTGGCTGCTCCCCTTCTGTTTGAAACACTCCCCAGTAGAAAGACAGTAATTATTATTTAATTTCAAAACTGCTTCTTCCAAACTATTTCTGGAGGACAACAATCTCAGGTGAGTAAGCAAAACCTGGGATATATATTACCTTTATTAAAGATCAGAGTATTTTAAGCAGATTTCTTTTCAATTTCTCACCATCAGGAACATATAATTTACTGTGTATGAACTAACTAACCAGAAAATCATTCCATCTTCCTTACATTTACCTTAGTGTTTGAGAAACCCATTTAATAATTCTACATCAAGAACGATTAGTTCAAAGGCAATTAGATTATTAAAAAAATAAATAAAAGCGTATTTTATTTGTTTCACTTGGGCGCCATCTCCTGGCATTGTCTGGAAGACCAACAAGTACCCATTTGAAGAGCAGTTGCTAATGAGCCAACTTTAAATTGGTTCAACTTCAAATTGGTTTGTTACAAAATCCCAGTAAATGAAATATTTCCACCAACTTATTTAGTAACATACGATACATTCAGACAAATCAGAAAACTATATACAATGGCTGACAGGATAAGGACTGCATAAAAGGAACAAATCAAATTCAAGGTAAACCAGAACTCCCCATCTCTGTTTTACTTTAGGGATTTTTTTGCTTACTAAAACTTTTAGTGTACTAAAATAATGGATATAGCACATAATGTGATAGACTATTGACATACTCTCTATAATAAATATTTTTAAAGTCCTTTCAAATCATAATGCTCAGCTCATGAATTTAGGCTAGGCCCTCCTTACCTTTGTTTGAAGGACCCCCAGCATTCTCTCTCTCTTCCATAGAGTTAGACCCTTGAGAGTTATTATCCTGAGTCTCTTGATGTTTCAGTTTTTGAGAGGCAGATGGAGAGTTTACTGCCTCTGCAGGTTCAGAATGCCACGGGGGGCTTTCTGCTGCTGGTTTCAACCGTTCCCTTGTAGTCTCCTTCTTTGGCTTGATCAGTTTGACTAAGGCTCTGGCTCCGATCCAGTGGTTTTTCCTGATGAAAGTAGGTTTTATGAATGGAATTAATAAAATAAACACTCCCTGATGAAGTTTACAGCTGTGCTAAAGCCAGAAAGTCATCCTATATTCTTATTTATTTACTGTCATGAATTAGTTGAAAATATGTAGCATGAATTTCACAAAGCTCAAGATCAATTTTCTCCCAAAGTAAAAAAATATTTTACGGAAACACTTCTTCAGCATGAGAAATAGTGCCATTCCCTCTGCTAGAAATCTAAATTACACATACGGACCCAGGTAAGATTACAGGATGTCAGGGGTTGGAAGGGACCCAAAGAGATCATTGAGTCCAAACCCCCTGACAGAGCAGGACCATAATCTAGCTCAGGTCACAGAGGAACACATCCAGATGGGCCTTGAGAGTCTCCAGAGAAGGAAACTCCACAATCTCTCTGGGCAGCCTGTTTCAGTGCTCTGTGACCCTCACAGTCAAGAAGTTCCCCCTTGTGTTGAGGTGGAACTTTCCGTGCTGCAGCTTACATCCACTTCTCCTTGTCCTATTACAGCAAGCGAGAAGATATTTTAACAGTGTGAAAAGGTCTACTACAGAAACAGACTGAGAAGGAAAGAAATAAAAACTGCTTTAAAGATGAATCCCTGTCTTTGCTAAGGCTATCAGTCAGAATTGTGTGGTGAAATTAGCTTGTCTCTCCTTTGTTGTTCTTCATTTTTTAAAGTACTTTATCTCAGATGGACCTCTTATCCCTTTGAAAGAACAGCTCTGGAAGCTCCTACTACTGCTTAGGCATCATACTGGGGGTCCCCCCCCCCCCCCACTAGGTACAAGATAATATTTGTCAAAGTAAAATGCCCTTTGCCAGTCCATACTGTTTCAGACTCCAGTATTAAAACAGTGTCCAGTGTCAGGTATTGTAGTAACAAGCTCTGCTGCCTCAAGGAATGACTTGTGATGTGAAAGTGAAGACAGAAGTGAAGATGACATTGTCTGTATTTCAGATGAAATCTGAAATACTGACATCTCCAGTTATGGAGAGCTCTTTCTTAGCATCACCAATCCACATGATAGCAGAATTGAACCCATATGGGACTTACTTTTTTGGGGTAGGATCATAAAACTTGTACTGATCCATTATCTTCTCCTCAAGCTTTTCCTTGTGTCTTCTTAAGGCATTCAATTTATCGCTGTGAGGGGGAAAACCACATTCTGAATCATCTCTATCAAATTAAGCATAATGAAAAAGTTGAAGACTAAAAGCCTCCAAGAGAGGAAAGAGACTGAAACATCTTCCTATATCATAATCTTCAGAATCCAACTGAGGTCATGCATTTTTTGAGAGGGCAAATGTAAAAGCCTACTGAAACTGCTGATGTGCAGTTGCATCTTTGTGCAATCAGCATGAAAGGTGGAAGAACAGCAGACTGGTGCTAGATTGCTCACTACTAACTCAGGCAGAGTTTGTCTTGTGGACATTAAGATTAATCTTACTCTGTTTTTAAAAACTCACTTGCTGGTTGTTTGGCCTTAGTCACAGATCACTGACAGATGGGTCTTATCCACTGATCACTTAACTCAAGGGTTAACATCCTTACGGATTTTGAACATCTTGTCTACCTGATAACTGGGTATTTTATTTTGCTTGCTCCATGTAACTAGAGAAGTACGTAACATTTGATCTTTTAACGACTGTTTTGGTTACCTGTGAGATGTATCAAAGCGCTTTCAACAGTGCCACATCTTCTTGGGGTTTTTTTTGGACTGGTTATTTTATTAACCTGCACACTGGATGTTAGCAAACCTTTTTTCATTTAAGTCTAAAGTACCTCCACCATACAACTGTCAAATACTGGATAAATACACTTAGAATACATTTGTATATAGCCCATTTCAGCAAATTTCTAACATTTTACCATATAATTCAGTACTGAAACAAATCTCAGTAACTCCCACATCACCCTGAGGAACTTAGACTAAAATTCTTGACATTAAGAACATTTCTTCTTTCTTTGATATGTTTAAGAAAATTTCAGTGCGGTGAGAACACAATTCTTTACAAATCTACAATAGGGGGATCTCACATAAGTGTGCTACTCACTGCATGGGGGAATGCAGCTATGTATGTTGACAAAGGAAGTAGTTCTTATAATGCAAATGACAAATGCTTAAGGAGTAGATTATTTGCCTTTCTTCAGGAATCCAAATATAAGATTGCTCTCCTAAGAGCTGTTCTCCAATCTTCTAAGGAACCTTTGAGAAGCACCACTGTATTTAGCATTTCATCTTTTATAGCTAACTTTTACACAGGAGTTCTATATTATTTGAAGAGAGTTGTGCTTGTCCAGGTGTCCCCTGAGAATCCCTTTGTGTTAAGGCAATGCACAGAAATTTTGTATTTTCTCCCCATTACATCTTTTCATATGCCTTCTCTTTTCTAGCCAGATATTAAGTAGACTTATCACTTCCCTGCCTGTCCTCCTCCTGACAGAAGATCAGTATTCTATGTTTGTCTAGATAACTATTTTGGGTTACACAATTTAAATGTCTAGTTTCTTACATGTACTGCTTTTGTTCTTCGTGGTATTGCTCCTTGTTCTCGATGTTCTGTTCCAGTAACATCTGATTCTGCTGGCTCAGCATCTGAATCTGGCTTAGGAGATGACGATTTTCTTCTTCCAGGTTCCCCTTTAGTCGGGACAGCAGCTGTTAAACAAGATCCATTAGTCTCTCCTCTGCATCTAGCTTTTCTGGAAGAGCAAAGCTAACCAAGCCACCTAGGATATGAACTGAGAAACTTCAGTTTATACGGTGGTGTTACTATGATTACATAGATTGGCCTCATATTTATAGTGTGCCAAAAAGTTCAAATAATGAATGTTATCTCTCCAACAGGAACCCAGCAGCACACCCAGCTACTCACCTCACAGTGGTTATCCAGCTTGGTCAGAGAGATATCCATGGACTGATGCTGTTCTTTCAGCTCATCATAGCGAGCCTGCCAACGATTCAACTCCAGCTGAGAGTTGTTCAAGGAAGTTTTCAGCTCTTTAGTGTGCAAATGCAAGCCTTCATACTCTGCCTTTAGTTGGCTGTGCAAAAAATTCACCCTAAAGAAGAAGAAGCCAGCAGGCTTATGAAGGATGCTTCATAGAAAGCACTTTTCATTCAGAGACCACATCATCAGTGTGCAGTTGATACTTCCTAAAGACATTTTTATTCTAAGCATAGAATAAAATTTTATTAAGGAAGTAGTAATAGCATTATGAAATGTTTTCATTAAAAAAAAAAAAAAAGGAAAATAGATGAAACATCAACTTGCTATTTCCTCAACGTGTAAGACACACACTACAAATTCCTGATGCAGAATTTACTTAAGAGCATTTGGCAGCTCTATTTGGCACAAAGAAAGAACCCTGACAGAATTGTTTTCCTGATGCATGAAATATGAGCACTAAAGTGTCCTCACTGTGAAACATTGCAATGTTGTAAGATGATACTCTGGCATACTGGTTGTGATGAGGAGCTACTTGGCAGGGATACAGGCTGGAGAGGAGGGTTACTGCTGCATTATGTGAAGTTCAGATAGCCCACAAAGGGGTTTTGACAAGAGGTAACAATTACCCTATGATCACATAAATCACTAGGCTCAGTTCTGGTAACAAGAACGAAGCCTCTTTCGAGTATTAACAAATGGCAGCTTTCTCTGCGCAGCAGAAAATAATTAGCAATGGTAACTCATAGAACTAAATCAAATTTGTCTAAAAAACATAATAGAGTTCTTCTTAATGACAGGAACCATTCCTCTGACTCCAGATATTACTGAGGGGGTTGGATATTTGTAGTTCTACTTAAAGGCAAGCATTTGGAAACAACACCTTACAGAAACACTTGTAAACTAAACCGTATGTGGAAGCTCATTTTGAATAACCTAAAGTCCTAGGATCAGACCACGTTTGAAGCACCAAGTAACAGTGTTTGTTGACAGTGTCCATTAAGCCAATAATGTTAACAGAGTTGAAATGATCAAATTAACAAGACAGAAATTGAGGAAAATTAACAGACACATTAAGGAAGATATTCTGGAACTACAGTTAACACAAGACAGCAAAATGACTATGTTTTGCATAACTGAATTTTTAATTACACACAAGAATTTGGCAAGAGAACCATACCTGTCCAGTTCCTCCCTCAGCTTCTGATTTTCCGCAGTGGTTATTGCATTTGATCTCCTCTCTTGCTGCAGAACCTCTCTCTCAGTTTTTAAAACTTTTTCCAACTCTTCCAGCTCTGCCTTGTGTCTCATTAAACTGTTGTATCTGCAGAAAGATTTCATTGCTTTCATTTAAGCATTTTTCTTCCTCTAGTTTAAGATTTTTAATAGGCAACAGTACACCAACCAGAATGGATTTTTTTTTTGCAGTCCACTTAGTTATATATATATTTCTTTTGTGGTTAAACTTCTATCAGTGCTGAGGAATTCCACACTATGCTGTGGAAATTCAGTTTAATCAACAGGGAAGCTTTTTTATTTCATCCTAAAAAGGCAAAACATTCTTTTAAGTAAAGTGGGCTGCATTTGCCAGAACCTTATTTGAATTCCAGAATCTGATCATTTGGTAAAATGGGTCATTCCAGGGTAAATGGAAACTGCACCATTAAACTGTAATCCCAGTGAGGGGTTTCAAAAACTTGACTAAAAAGCAGGAGTTTTAAAAAAAGAAAGAGAAAGCAATGTAGTGAGCAACAGTTTATTAGGTAACCACCTAATGCATATTAGCATGTTGGTAATAGCATCCTCTGTAAATAATTATCTCCTGCATACTCCAGAGGGATGATGAGGGTGGTACAAGTGAGGTGACAGCAAAACACCTTTAATCAGGGGCTGACCCACCGGTGTGAGTAGCTCTACTTGTTCACTAGTGAGAAACTCAAAAGCAAGATCAGTGTCCAAACCTAGGCTTTCACTGTCACTTGGTTTATACAATTTGTGTATAAATCATTCAGCGTGAGGAGACATGCAGAGACAGAGGGCAGAAGCCATCAAGTATGTCTTCAATTTCAATCTCTGGAATGCTAAAACAGTAGAGGTGTGGAACAACTACCCTGATACTTGGCACAGGCCTTGATTAGGCAGGCTCAGCCCCCTGGAGCTGCTACACCATCTGCATGTGGAAAATTTCTGTAAAGAACACGGTAGCTTGAGACTACTTGGTCAAAAAGCATGCTGTTCTCTGAAGATTTTTTCGTGCTTTTTTTTTCCTCTAGTGGCCTCTGTCAAGGTCCATGGTCATATACACACACCAGCTGAATTCAGCCGCTGGGGACCCTGCTGCAGTAAATGTCAAAAGTTGTCATCACATTTTTCTATGTCTGTGACAAAAGGCTATTGCCCCAAAACAACCTGACAGATACACCTGTGCCAGTTACAGAGAACTGTCCTGAATAACAAACAGCAACAAGGTGAAAGATGCAGCATTGCCTGTAAAAGCTACAGAACAAGCATCATCAATCTGCAATTCTCATCCCAGTGGAGATGAACTGAGAGTACACTTACTCTACAGTCACAAAAACTTCAGACACACAAAAGCAGTGGACAGCACCAAACACACTGACTCCTGCCAACTTGTTTTTCTTTCAGGAAACCATTCCCTTCATTCTGCAGTCAAATTACAGGCTGTCCCAAATTCCAGCCCATTGGAGCGTCACACAGAAAAGTACCTGTCTCCCAGACAAAAGCTGCTTTTTGCTATTCATTCCCAGTAACAGCACTGGCGGCTAATTAAATTTATTTATTTGTTTTCTGTTCAAATTCAGTGTCTCTACAAAAAAAGTGGAAGAACCTGAAAGCAGAGAAAGGTTTCACGTCCACCTCCAAGAAGCATTTAAGATGAACTGTGGGCCAATCCAGAATCTGAGAAGACAAGCTCCATAGCCAGTCCCTTGGCAGATTACCATGGCTGCCGTCTCTGCAAAAGCTGTGTTGTAAATTCTTTTGCCATTACTGTACGACAGGGCTACTCTGCTCATTTTCATCCAAGCCTTCTATTTTTAAAGAGGGCTGCTTAGAGGGAAACAAGTAGACTGGCCCAGTTTTACCAGCTTGGCCCAGCTTTGAGCATGAGAACCCCTGAGGTAAATGACAGCTGCTCCCCTTAATATTAGGTGAGAGGTAAGAAAGAAAAGGCTACAAAACCTCACATGACTCTCCATCTCTGGGGCCCTAATGAAATCCCAGGTAAAATTCTCCTGTAGTCTCAATTCTACACAAAGTCTACCGTTTCAGCAGGACCTGTGTAACCACGTTGCCCATCCTGCAGACTATTCAATACTCATTTTCACTTTACTTCTTTAAGCATCAGGCACTTGGACAAAGAGTTTTTTTTTAAAAAAAAAGATTCTTACACGTGCAAATAAAATCCATTTGGGATCTGATGTAACTGACTTCTGGGGTTGAACTATTACATTCCTCTTTACTCCTTTTGGCTTTGCTAAGAAGCATGTGGCAAAAGGAACCCAGGAAAATAATTACCAGTCAGCACTGGTAACATAATACAAGACCCTGCAATATGTAACCCTCCACAGTAGGGATTCTGTTTTTCTAGCAAGATGATGTTTTCTGGTCTGCAGGATTAGATTTCCCCAGACTAAGCCACAATGAAATGCTCAAGGATCTGCTAATCAGTTGTAGCTAATAAGTTATTACCTCCCCATAGCAATAAGGAAAATTATTTTTAAAACACAGCAAGAGTTCAGTCTTTTTGTGTGTTCTTTTAGAGCAGCCATTCAAACACTGAAAAGTCAAGAAACTGCTATTAATTGTAAACAGTCCTAACATACTAACTCTCCCTTTCCTAAGTCAAACACACATCTGTGGTTTGCTGGGCTATGACAGGTCATTTCACTGCAGTTACAGACAACCCATTATTAAATCCCCACTGCAGTGCTAATACTGTTCAGACAGAGAGAAGGGAGGTGCAGCAAAGTTTGCTCAGGCACAGAAAATATTCTGTGTTTAGAATGCATCATAGTGAACTATATAAACCTTGTGCACCTTGGCTACACATGGTGACAGGAGTCCATAAGCCAACTAAAAGTTGCTGTAAATTTTTCTACATGAGCTGCAGTCATAGGTTTGTTCGGGATTGCAATTCTGCATTAAGCAACAGAACTGTGATCAATCACAGTGTTGTCATCAACTGAGAAAAAATTACCTTGAAGCTGGGACAAGGAAAACCTGTCTCTTAGACACTGCACAAGCAAACTTCTTGGCTGCACTGAGCTGCTCTGGGAAAATTTAACAGGTGGTACATTCCAGTTGAAGTTCAAGGTGAGGTATTTCATTTTAGCACTTAAACGGTTGTCTCGGGTGGCATAAGAAAACAGTTTTCTTTCAGCTGTTTTTCTAACCTTCTTCCCTCTGATCCCTCTGTCAGCTGAACCTCACATTGCATATGTGGGGGGAAACAAAACACATGGACGGACACACTAAGTGGTTTGTCTCTCTTGTTTTGACAGCCAAAGGGAGACACAGGCTGTCCTTGGACAAGCCACTTTAATAAGTATCTTTTGAGACTGATCTGCTGAGGATGACACCACACTTTTAAAACCGCCAAATCAACCTGCTTTGACGATAGAAAAGGCTACCACCTGTTCACCCTCAACATCTCTCACTGGCAGTCACATCTCAGTAACAGGCAGCACAAATCACAAATTCTTACAATGGTGATCTGACCACTTCTAAAAATAGACTATCTCTAGTGATAAAACCACTTTTTCTTTAGGCTAGAATTGTTCAGTAGCTGATACTCATCAAGTGAAAAAAAAACCTCCACAATACACCACAGTGTGAAAATCTCAACTAAAGCCTGAATCAATGGGAACCCTTAATCAGTCTGAGAGGGACTTGGTAAGCAGGAACAGTGTCTGTGTAATCACTTACAGCTCATTTAGTTGACAGCTCACCAGCTGTCTTGTCACGGCCCTGGTGAATTATTTTAAGCACAATGAGTTTATTTCTATACTTTGTCGAAATCTACTGCATGTTGCACTGCCAGCTACTTCGTCTTTGGGGAGAACAAAAAAACAGTTTAGCATTGGTTTCCAGTGCACCCTCAAAAATCACCAGTTGAGTTGCTCTGAATCCAGTTGATGGCCTTTCACAGAAACCAAACGTAAATACAGGTATTGGGAAGAAAATCACTGAATTGTGTATGAAAAGTTTTGAGGGGTAAGCAGGGTGGCATTTTTGTAGTCGTACACTACATATTGTTCAATCTGTGCACAACTGTTGGAAAATGGCGATGACGAGACTAAACAAGGAACAGATTCAACCGAATTATGAAATCAGTGTAAGGGCCTGAAGCAAAAGCCTGCAACTGTGAGAACCAGAACAAAATACAAAGTTATCTCAATATGGCTTCCTTTAGAGAGCCTTCTTTGTCATGAGGTGGATGCCATACACAATCCTCAATGACTTGATTTCTCAAAACACACGCATACTAACACCTAAGTAATTACCTAGCTGAATTGCCAACCCTACTGTATTCACTAGAACAGGTACCCTACTCAGCAGAGTTGAGAGAATCTTCTTAAAGCTGCATGCTATTATAGCACAGATCCTTAAATACCATAAGGGCATTTAAGCTACTTCTGGAAAGGCATTCCCAAGACTCAAGCTCATGTCTGCTAAATAGAGACATTTGTGGTCAGCCACCTTTAGAGGTCTAAAGTCTATGGCTTTGCAAATATTTCCACCTAATTTCCTAACGATAGCAAGAAGAAGGTAACACTTTTTTAGAAGAAGAGCTTAGCAGTTTCCATTTCTAACTGGAGAGCATTTAAGGCTTAAATTGTAACATGGGCACATTCCGGCTACACTCTACCCAGAGCAGTGAGCATACCTCTCACCCAGACCTTTGTGCTCCAGATCCAGGTTTTTGTGTAATGTTTTCAGACAGCTGTGCTGGTTTATTAGCATTTCATATTCTGTAGATTGTCGTTCATGCAGTGAAACAAGGTGCTCATGGTCCTGAAGCAATGATTCATACTCAGCTTTCAGTTGCTCCTTCTGTTTGAGTAGGTTTTCGTTTTCATTCTCCTTGGCTGTCTGCTGATTTTGGAGTAAAGTATTCTGGGCCATCAGTGAAGCACTCTGGGAGCTGAGGGCTGAGTTTTCTACCTAAAGTTTCTCAAATAAAAAGCAAGCATTCTTTGTTTACACCTACTGGTACATACAACAAACACATAGTAGCAGCCTGTACCTTTATAGAGTCAGTTGAGAATTTATCCATTGCTTTGTGAACTTAAGATATCTATGGACAATTTCGCATTGCTTTGATATTATTCCCAGTAGCATGTACCACATAAAGCCATGCTATAACCAGTCTGAAAAGCATCAGGATAACCTCCAAATTGAAAACCACTGTTATACCAGCAGAAGCTTTTGATCCTGTAGACTAAGATAAGCTGGAATACTCATAACTCAGCTGCATCTCGGGACAATCATGTACCAAAGCCAGAAGTTCCCCCATGTTTTTGTACAAGTCATCAAACTTTTACCCAAATCCACCAAAATTAACTGCACCACTGTGTATTACGGCAGCACTCCTAACAAGATTGATTTCAGTAGATAGGTTGTACTTTGATTTTATGTTGCTTATATACTTCAATTATAGGTGAGAAGTAATTAAAAAACCAAACAAAATTAATCTGTGACCATGCAAGACAAAAAATTTGAAAAGGGAAATTCATCTTAAAATTTAATTAAAAACCCCAGCTAACCCAATGTTGTCCTTTGGAACTGTTCTCTTTCTCAAGCTGAGTTTATATTTCCAAAATTAAAACAGTATCTGCCTTCCACCAGCAACTCTGACATTGACTGAAAGAATAAAAATTGTGACTGGAACTGTGCTACGATGTCTCCTGAGAGCTGATTTGTGTCCTCATCCCATTTTTCCCAAGCTTTTACTTGGCATAAAAATGCACAGAAATGCATTTCTGGAATAACACATAGATTTTGCTGCACTGATTTTTAAAAACTTCTCTCTAAATAATTACCTTTTAAATAAAGACAGTTACTAGACATTAGTTATAAAGCCAATTTCCCCCCTAGTTTGGAGAAATTCAGACCTCAAACTAAAGATCCACCTTATGGGTCTCATCTTTAAATCACTATTTTGGCATACCAGTACAAACATTTTCTATTAGCTGTGATCTTCTCTACACTACTATAGTCAAATTAGGTTTCCTGCCACAGAGGTGCAAGGTTGTCCTGACCTGGAGTTTGGCTGTCTGTGTCTGCAGGGCAGTGTTGTGTTCCTGAAGAAAGACATTTTGCTTCTGTAGTGTTAGGATCTGACTGTTGAAGGAGACATTCTGTGTTTCCAAATGCTTCATCTGTTCTTTAAGCAGTTGCTTCTCAGTATTCAGGGCTGCATTCTGAAAGACAAATGGCATTGAAAAGGTGACAGGAAGAAATTAAACAGCTGTCCTGATCATTTGGAGTCCCGTTGAAGATGAAAACCAATTAGTGATGAGCATTCTGAAACAAATGTGCAAAAGCAAACTCTTCTCAGCATTAAATGAAGATAAGACAGATGTTATACACAGGATTAATCCCAGTAATGATGTAAGACAAGGCATATAAAGCATTAAGGTCCCAGGCAGCCCTATGCGAGGAATTTGGTAGACTTATGTCCCCTGGAAACTCACCAGATTCCTGTAAGCTCAAAAACCATGTTCCCAGAAACAGACTCATGATTGCAAGGGAAGTCTAAGATACAACAGGAAATAGGGGAAGCCTTACATTCCTTTCCAATTCAATCGCCCTGTCTTTCAGTTTCAGCAGCTCCATGGTAGCTTCTCGATGCCCTGATTCTGATTTCTCATTCATTTGGTGGTTGGGAATGAGTTTCTCTGCAGAACACCCAGGTGACTTCTGAGCATACTGCTCATCCTGCTGACTCTGCTTAAGTGCATCAAAGTCCTTCTTTACCTGCAAAGTCGAAAAACAAACTTCAAGACTGATTTAACAATAGGATCTTTTATTAATAATGATGGGATATGCAGTTTCTCTGCTGCACTGCAGGGACTTTCCAAGGGATTCAACAAGCATTACCCTTACTTCACTGATGGGAAGCTGAGACACAGATAGATGGAGGAATCCATGTCTCTTGGCCTCTAGTCAGGTGCCCTTTAACTCAAGCTCTCTGTCACTTAACAGACAAGCTATTCTTAGATGAGATGTTTCAACTGCAGTCTTCCTCAGCCTATGCTGAGGCAGAAAATCAAGACCATGATAATGAAAAAATCTTGGAAAACTGAAATTGCAAATAGTGTGGATATACAAAAGCTCCTGTTGTACCCCCAGCCCAACAATATTTTCGTGAAATTGGTGCCATTATACAGAAATTAATAAAAGAAAACAGCCTAGTAAAAACAAACAAGTGAGAAACCCACAGCAAACGTTAGGAGGTGTGTACATAGAGGGCTTGGGCAAGAAGTAGAGATAACTTGCTCTTGTTGAGTAAGAAAATCCAAAGGCATGTCAAAGTGCAGATCCATACTGTGAACAACTGAAATTACGTTAACCTCTTACCATATTTAGGTCATTCTGTAACTGCTGGTTCAAATTCAGGGAGTCTTTTACTTGAGCTTCCAGCATTGCAATCTTTTCCTCTTTCATAGCTAGTGTTGTTTTCAGTGCTGATTCAGTTTTGTTCTCCAGAATCTTGTATTTTCTGTAATACATGAGAATACAGTTTTCCAGCATCTCCTATTAGTATATGAACATCATCTATGTAGAAGACTTCACCTTCACCCATCCCAAATCTCACCACATACTGCATTATGTGTGCTTGCTTCTTCAGAAAAATTATTTCCTCTCCCACCACAGATCACTATTGGCATATTATGGCTGGGAAAGTTGCTTTTGGAAAATTCAATCAGTTTTAGAGGCAACACCAGCATGGTTCTACAGAAATAGCTTAGAACTACGTAACTTAAATCAGATTTCCTCTTTTTTCACCTTATTACACTACATAAATTTCTTCTCATGGCTCTTTTGTACATGCTTGACAAAAGAAAAAAATCACAGTGGATTCAAGGACTCCTATGAGATGGGCATGTTTCTCTAATTAGGTCTTACTAAGATGCCTATGTATACATGGGTTGTTGGGAATTCTTTGTTCATACTACACTGCACACTCATTCTTTGCAATTGGAAATTATTTGGCAACATCTATGCTTATATTAACGTGAAGTAATGACAGATGCTAATAGACACCATTCTTACTTATAAGGAGACTGTGATGAGGAGTATACACTGAAATAGCTACTCAGCTACTGTTCTGGGGAGTAGAACTGTAGAAACACTGGCTGGCATGAGAGAGAAAAATAGCATTTCTTCATTCCATCCAAGAAAAAGTTTTGTAAAACTTGCAGTATAATACCAGCCTTGCTACAGAAAAACATCCAAAATTGGTAAACGTAATTGCAGTGAGACAGATGAGAACCAAAAATAAAGGCAAAGGCCTCCAGGCTTGAAATAGATTAAGGAAGAGCCTGCATAATCAAAAGAACAACTAAGAGAGCTCAGTTTCCTTACGTGTCATCATTGCCATTGTCATCCTGTAGCAGCAGTTCTTTGTTCAATCCTATCTTCTCCAGTTCCTGGTTCAATTTGTCCAGCTCACTGGACAACTGTTGACTCTTCAGTTTTTCCAGGACCAAATCCTGCAACAACACTTACTTAGTTGCTGTGTAAAACAAGCATGGTGATAATCATACAGCACTGAAGGTATTTTTTTTAAACTACTGAAAAAAGTCATTGGATAAAATCCCAGTTCCAAGAAGGTCAGCTAAAATTCTTCATCAGTGACAACCGAGTGCGGAATTAAACTGATTGCTTTATTTATAGTTTACTTGGAATAAATCTGATGAATACTTCTTTTGGCCTTTGGCTCTTTCACTGTACCGAATTACTTCTGCCAACACTGGCATCCTGCCCGTCTGCCAAAAGAGGGAATGAGTGGGGGCTAGGAGACACTCTGCCCTTCCGCCACGAAAAGGATGCATGCAAGTGAGGAGACACCAGCAGATGGAGCTCCCACCTCTCGGCTCGGACACAAAGCCCTGCTGCCAAGCCCTGCTGCCAAGCCCAGCTGATGCTGGCTCACACACACAAAAGCAGCGCTTAAGTTTTCCCAGATAGTATGGCTATGATGTTATCACCAAGGAACTCTGTAATACAGCATTTTCACTACAGACTCTGAGTTTTTACATATGGCAGATTACTGCCAAAGTTAAAAATGCATAATGGCATTGTCCTGTAAGAGACAGGACAACTCTGGAGACTAGAGACCTGACTTGATATTCTGTTATTTACTGGACTGCTCTGCTTTCTCATTTAGGAAGAAACTTAAGCAGAAGCAGAAAAGGAAGTCCTACAAGGAGATTTGATGGAACTCTACCAGCAGGTATATTGAGACAATGCTTTGCTGCTAAGCCAGGAAAGCAGTCTGTGTGGAAATAACCTGAGAAGACATAATACTAGCCTGCATGCTTAAAAAGGACAAATCTTTTTTTGGTGCGTGGCCAAATTCAAAGATTCCTACCATTCCTAATTCTCTGAAATGCAAATGTACCATAGAAAACTGCTTTGCTCATGTTTCTGCATAAAAGTTTTCTTAAAACAAGGCATGGAGAGACGTAACAACAAAGTTACTGAAAAATTTCTGAGTAAGAAAAAAAAAAAAAAAAAGATTATCCTGGATACCAAACAGAAGCAAGAGTAATTTAAAAAAATGCTTTGTTAAACATAAACTGTAGGTATTCAATCGTTCTCTCATACACAAAATGTTAGCCACATATCCATTTGTGTGGCAAGGGAAAAAAAGGTAAAGTTAGGTTAATGCCAGCCCACGGTCTTCATGGAGATCTTCAACATCCATGAACTTGTCTAGAATCTGTAAGAAAGTAATTAGGGAAAAAAAAAGATACACTTCTGTATGGGTCTGCGCCACTGGAATTTGCAGAAGTCTGAGACAGGAAAGATTAAAAAGGAATATTCTCAGAAATGCTATTATTCTATTTTTAGGAAAGTTGGATAGAAACACAACTTCAGGCTGTTTCAAGTGTTTCTGATAAACTTATTTTCCTCCTCAAAATTACACTAATGATTAAAAAATGAAAATCACTCTAAATTTTCAAGAGATTTCTTACTGTATTAGTCTTGTTAAACTTATTTATTTTACTGAGCTACCTCAGCATTGACCATTTTCTTCTGAATGCTGTTTCACAGGAAATCCTGTTTCTGGATGGACAACAGCAGCTGGAACAGGCAACGAGAGCAAGTTGAAATAACCTGAATCTGCTCACAGGTTGCTTCTAGGAGTGTCAGTAAAAGGGTTAAGTTGTCATCTAGGATGGTTCCTGTCCTAGCTAAGCTGGGTTTAGAATAGAAATGCTATTAATGCATATTCAAGAAACATTCTGATTTCTAGGCTTAAGAGACAGTCTCCCCTGCTGCAGCTCTCATGTTGAAAGTATTGTAGTCACAGGGTTAGAGAAAGTATCAACACCTTTGGTTTACAGCTACCACATGTGGGAGCTGCATTAAAACTGTATTCTATGGGAAAAAAAAAGATGTCACTTGAAGACTTAGTGTGGATACAAAATGGTAAAGTTCTACTTTTAAAGGCAACACTCTCCAATGCTGGTTGGTAATGCTGTGAAGATCTAGCTCATGTATTCAATAGTCATGGGACAGATGTCTCCCTTTATTTATTTCACACAGAGTTCAAAATTTAAAAAGCATCATACTGAAACTAGCAGCATTATTTTGCTTACCTCTCTCAATGTAGCTAGTGTTCTTTTATCAATTTTCACTTGCTTCATGAGATCTTTATTGTCCTTTTCAAACTCTTTCAGCTTATTAGACGAATCTCTGAATCGAGCAATTTCCTTTTCTAGTGTCTTGTTTTCTTTCTCAACAACTGCCAACTTTTCTGTACTATCATCCAAAATAGCATCTTTCAGCTCCACTTGCTGCCAAAGCCGTTTCGTCTCTTTCTCTAGCATTTTTTTGTCTTTCTCAAGCTGAGACATTTCTTGTTCTAGGGTTTTGTTCTCCTTCTCTAACCTCTCTAATCGTTTGGCAGAAATCTTTAGCTCCTCAAGATTTCTCTGGAGGACCTGATTTTCACTCTTCATTCCCTGTATTTCTTTTTCTAACTCTTGGATCTTTTTGCTGCTGTTGTCCACAATTTGCTGAAGCCTCTGGTTTTCAGAGCTGACCGTCTGATAGCTTAGCTCCAGCCTCTCTGATTTCTTGCTCATGGCTTTTAACGTTTCCACATTCTTTCTTAAGTCCTCTTTCTCCCTCTCCAAATCTCTGTTTTCTGCTTCTATTTGTGCCATTTTTGTGCTGGTAAATCTCATGGTCTCCACTACTCTCCTAAGCTCCAGATTTTCTTCATCCAATTGCTTGTTGTCCCTTTCCAAGTCCCCAAGACGGATGGAAACATTCTGCAATGTGTCCAGGGATTTTCTTAGCTTCCTGTTTTCCACTTCCAGATCTCCATTCTCCTGCTCAAGAACCTCAACTTTCTCTGTCACTATTTTCATTGCTGCTGCTTTCTTTGTGAGCTGCTCATTCTCCCTCTCCAGCCGGTGGAGTTCTTTTTCCATTTCTTCCACTCTTTCCACTTTTTCTTTAACATGGTCAAAATCTTTTTGCAATTGTTTCTTCTCAAATTCAAGCTTGCTCAGCTTGCTACTAGTCTCTGTAACTGTTTCATGAAGCATCTTGTTCTCTTTTTCAGTATCCTTTACTCTTGCCTCGCTGCTCACTTGAGATCTTTGTCTCAGGGATAAGACCATTTGATTAAGGTGATCGTTTTCCTGTTTAAGGTCCTTTATCTACATAAACAATAAAAAAGTTACAGAAATATTGCTCAGCCACCTTACAAAGCATGGCACAGGTTAGCCCCAAAGCAGTCAGATTGTTAACAAAATCAAAATCACATCCATTTAATCCAAGACAAATTTCCCAATACTTTTCCCTGGCTGAAAACAACAACAACCCAAACTAATGAAAAAACCTGTCACCTCTGGTAATTCATGATTCTAACAAATTAAAAATCATGCTGTATTCCTGCTACCACATAAGAAGGTCAAGGTACAAAGAGAAACGAGAGAGGGGATCTTTAGGAAACACCTTGGAGAAGATTCTTTCAGGGATCATTCCTAACAAGTGTTACCTTTCTGTCTAGGATAACATTTACCTCTGAAGATGCAAATTATCTTTGATAAGGCATCAAAAACTCCAAAACATTTGAAAACTTGTTGCAGTTGTAGCTCTCATTAAGGACACACTGCTCAAATTTCAGCTGAAGCAACTGTGATTAGACAGTAACTTGCATGTAATTCTTATCTACACAGTATCAACAGAAATAGACTTACACCTGAAAATCAAATCTGCTCTTTTCTGACTATTGAAGATACTTTCTGTTTTACTTCCTGCCTTACTTGTAAAGTATTCATTAAACCTCGCTACACAAGTCTATATGTGTTCTAATTAAAATACAGGAATTTGGTGGTAAAGTGCAGTTCCCTAGATAGAAGTTTCGGTAAAAATTCTCCAGGATGAAAAAGCACTAAAAAATAAGATATTTTGTTGTTTAACCTTCACCCCAAAAAACCTGGAGTAAATTAAAATACAGGTTGAAAATACACAGAGCAGCTTCCAATGATCATTGTGTTTTCTCCACTACTCAAATGAATACAGATGATACCTTGCATGAACCTGCTAATAGGATAGGTTCAACACATATGAACTGCAGCACAGTACTAAAAGCTGCAGGGCACTGAAAATATCAGTTCAAAATACTTAAATGCTTTCTCAGCATCTTTTAAATAGAGCAAAGTGGATTAAGTGGATTAAAAAAAAACAAACCCAAAACCAGCAATCAACAATCAGAACATAGGGCTGACAATGGACACTTATTTGCACACCCTAAAACTTGTAAGTATGCCATTTAGTAAGATCCAGCGCTTTCTTTTTGCCCAAAGAGAGAAGTTCTGTCCTTACAGATAGGCTGAAGATTCCCCTGTGGTAACAGGGGCAGTACCTAGCAAAACATGGTAGGTTTTTTTGCTGTAGAAACCTTTTACTTACATTGGAACAACTTCAACCAGCCCTGAAGAGCTCTGAAATTGCCCTGTTTCCCTGAGAGAATCAGGTGCTCTAAATGGCATCAGTAAAGTACTTCTACTGAGCATAATGCTTTTATATTACATTTGTGAAGTCTGCACCTGTCTGTCTTTGTCAGCTTTTAGTGTCTCCATGGCGACTTGTAACTGTTCTTTATCTTTTATCAGCTCCTCACTCAAGGTCTCCAGATCTTGATTACTTTGCTTCTCTTTTTCGATCTGATTTTGCAACTTCTCAATCTGTGCAGAGAGAACGCACCAAAACACATTAGCCAAGGAAGGACACAATGACTGTGCGCTTTTAAGCTGTTTTGAAAACTGGAGAGGAGTCAGACAGAGGATATGGCTGAAGCTTCCCTTCTTGTCAGTGTCAGAGGAGGAAATGGACCATTTTGTTTTTCTCATAGTGGCAAGAATCTCCTTCGTGTCTATTAAGGTCACAGCACATAAGACAGAGCCGTAAGATATGCTTCACCTGTCTGCCTGAATGCCCTGTTATGCTCCTGTTGGCATAACAGGATTAAGTTTCTGGTGCTCGCCATTCTGAAGGACTTGCCTCCCCTCCTAGCCTCTCCATTACTGATGACCTTCATCTACCAGAGAAAGTTAATCAGGCAGAGGAAGTTCAGACAACTCAGTGAGAAACAGACTTAAAAAAAAAAAAAAAAAAAGAACATAAGAAAAGTAATGGAATTTCCAAGTTTAACTTTTCATCTTCCTGCACTCTGTTGGTCTTCTGTTTTCCCCAGCAAGTGACAATATGTGATTTGAACAACTTCTGAATAAGGCCTCAGTCCTACAATGAGCAATGTTTTTGACTCCCTCCATTTCAACACTTCCTTGCAATGCTCTAAGCACTGAAAAGCAGCAGCTCTTCAGTATTTAAAAGCGAGAGGCTCAGAGAGCCAGGTTCTCCAACTTACCGAGTATTTCTTTTCATGCTTGTAAACTACTGCGAGCATCTACAGCTCTACACAAGTATCAGCTCATTTTTTTGGTGTTGGTATTACAAACTTCGCCGGCAGTGAAAATGCCAGTGAAAAAGGTATTAATAATTCTTACAAGTGAGAAATAGCTGGAGGCTGGGCTCTGCCTATGTCAACATGTGCCTCATTACAGGAAGTGTTTAAACAAGCAGGGGCTGCCCAGATTGGAGATAAGGGCTTAACGGTTAGAAACTAACCACGTTAAGGTTCATTGGTCTCAAAGGAGCTGCTCAGAGAAAGCTGGAATAAACTCAGTAACTCAGCAAAAGCTGGTTTGCATTAGCACCTCCCAGAAAACTGGAGGCAAGCAAAATCTACCCATTACACCTTATTTCAGTCCAAGAAGTCAGGAATGCATAGAAGGCTGCTGCTTGAGTGTGCCTCAAAATAAGTTTTTCTACTACTGGCTCCTCTTAAAACATCGCAAGACAGGAAAAAAAGATGTACGTGACTTTTCCTTCCTATCCCCTCCTCCTGTACTACCTGAATAATCCTGTTCTGGTCCTTTCCACATACTAGATCGGCAGACTGACAAGCATATTCAAACAACTTCTGAACGTCTCAGACAGTGGACAAAATCTGACTGTAGTCAAAGGACTTTATTGGAGGCAAGACTTTTACTATGGGTGTCTCAGGAAAGCTACAAAATATCCCCACAGGCACACAATGCCTGAGAAAAAGATTGCTTTATCTCTTGACCTGTGACTTTACACATTTGTCTTTAACAGTTCTCAAGAACTGTTGCTCTCTCCTCTGCCTGCCGTAGTAATCATTCTGCAATAAATCAGACACTTCCCCTTCTATACCCATTTCCCCTAGCAAAACCTCTGTGCACTAAATACCCTCTAGTTAAGGAGACACATATGTGAGGGAAATAGAAAAACATGTTAAAAAACCCTAAAAGAAATTCAAACATCTCAAATTATGATTATTTCAAATATCATGTATCAGGTCTCTGTACGCTGAGAGGCATGTCTCTCTCAGACTACAGAATATTGTCTACTAACTTTTTTCCCTCAAGTCTCCCTGTGTGGGAAGATTCATCCATCAAAAATTTAATTGGCCTGCAGTATTCAGCCAACAGCTCCCATTATATTTTATGTTCCTCTCGTGAAGAGTTCACACAATTCCATTGCTTTTAACAGCAGTATTTTACCTGCCATTTTTTCCTCATTGGTCTGATACATTCAGTGCAACCCTTTTACCACACAGACATTTCCTATTTAACAACTCAACTTATATGTGGTCCCACTATGTCAATGTATTCAGCATCATCATATACATAAGACAGATTCTGGAATCACAACTGTTGGCACGAATACAGTGCCAAAAAAGAGATGCCCACAGGAATGTGCCTGGGGCAAATCCAAAGGCTGCCCACAGCTGTATAAGTGATTTAAATTGTTGTATACCACAGGTATCTTCTGAGTGTTTTACAAGCCTTGATCTCGAATTTTAAGCATGCAAATTAGAGCTGGATCAAATTACTCATTCACGAAGGGTCATATGGGAGGGTGGAAAGAGAAGTACAATGAACTAAACTGTTGCAGTTTTCCTTGTTCACAGAAGAAAGCCAAAAAGCAGAACTGGTCTCTCAACGTGGCAAAAGAATCTCTCCAGAAAATAGAATGATTCAACGACATATACTTGTTTTCCCTGGCAGAAAAAAATGGCACTCCCCTAGTTCCAACCTGGTAATCCATGACTAGCATTTCATATCCAGATTGTTTCTCCCTTTGTCCTCTAAAACATTCAATTATGGCACAGACAGGCCAGTGATAACCAAATCTTTATATCAATGTTTTATACATGTGCAGGTTAGAGCAGTAATGGGAAAAGGAGACATGAGCCTTACATTGTGGATAATTTAGCAAAGTTAGGAAATGGGGGGGAAAACTGACATAGAAATGTTTTATGCTCAGACTAGCAAGTGCTTGGCTCAGTCAGGATGCAAGTTACTAGCCAGAAAAAAAAATAATAGTTGAAGGTAAACTGAGCACTCTATTTCTCAAGGACAATCAGAGATGGCATTTTAGCTAAATGTAATCACAGTTAATAATAGAGTGTAACAGACATATATGTATATAAATAAATTTTAGAAGTGAGAACCTACACATTTGTACGAAGATTAAAACAACTCAGATCACCATAGAGAGGAAGACATTAGAGAACTTCTAATACCCAAAAAGACAAGACAAAGAGCTGATCTGAGACTATGGACAGCAAAACCAACTTATTTAAAAATATATGAGTTCATCTATGTGATTTATTTGACTTACACAGAAACAGTACTGAAACTTTCAAATAAAATATTTAAACATGGCCATGTCCTCCTTACCTAGGAGTGAGTACCATAAGGAGACAAAACCAAGCACTGAATAACAGCTTTTATGAAACAGGAATAGTCACTTTTTACAAATATGGAGGTAAGAACCAGTGAAGTGGAAGGCAATAGAATACATCAATGTTAGAACTCAATGAAACCCATGGGCCCAGAAACCTGCCCAATCTTCTGCAGAACATGGGTGAACTCCCTGAAATCCATGCACAGCCAGCCCCATGTACACTGTGTTTAAGAACTGAACAGATCTGTTTGTTCCCGTGAGCAAATTACCAATTACCTTTTTACTAAGCTGCTGATTTTCCTTTTCCAGTTCCACAAACTTTAAGCTGCTCTCTCTGGAGGTCAAGGAGGCATCTCTCAGCTCTTGGATTGTGTTCTGCAAGCTCTGATTATCCTTCTCTAGCTTCAGTATGCGACTGGAAGCACATTCATTCAACTCAAACACAAAGGATTTTCTGGCTGTTGAAACATAAGAATCAGAAGGTGGAACTAACCAATTCACAAAAATCTCCCTTCCTAGGTCCTTAAGATTCACTTGTATAAAGATAATTGCAGACAGATCCTTATCATTTCAGCTTGACTGCTAAGTAAACACTGCTGAAAATAGAAGCCCTTTCCACAGATAAAAAAACCTCTAATAAATAGGAAATTATCTGAACAGATAACTATCTTAACAGTTACTTCACGTTCCTAACTCCTCTTAAAAGTTTCTTTAGTCATGTTAGTGTTTAATGTTAGGAGCAAGATATATTTTTATATCCTCTCATACTTCCATCAGAGGAAATAAATTGAGGCAGGAGATAAATAGTTGCAAAGTGTTTGCTAAAACTGCAAATCTATGTGCTCCCAAAAGCTAGTGAAAACTTCAGCATTTAATCACTAGTCAGGTAAGAATCTTTTACAAAGGCAAGTTACAGTGCTTATCTCTCAGCTTATCTGTTAGTTCTCATAAATTATATGAAGGATCAAGGAGGACATTTTACTACCAACCACAGGACATCTATCAGAATGTTTACCGTAGAGAAGCATCTGAAGCAGAAATCTCAGAGCTAGTAACATTTATGCAAGTTTTACAACAGAGATGTCATTTTACTCTTAATGTTTGTAGATCAAGTGTCTCATTACCTCTCAGCTTTAACTCCCAGCACTAAAGCCTCACTGTTCTATTCATTTCTTTGCTTAGCAATTGAGTAAGTATGAGAGCAACTCTCTGTTTTGCATGGCGTAACTGCCACCTTTCACCTCAAAACCACATTTCATATGAAGTTGCCTTTAACATTGTCTTTACGCTTCAGAAAATCATGCACTCCTGCTCAACAATCAACACTGTTACATACTGGCAAGTTTTTAAGAACAGTAAAATCCCATTTGTCTATTTGACCAGAACACTCCCCTAAAAAAAAAGACTCAAATAGTAAACATTAACTAAATAGACCAGTTGAGTTCTGAGCTGAAGCAAAGCCCATTTAAATTACTTTTAACCATGCTTATTTTAAAAATTATGTCAAATATTCCAAAGCAGTAGATAAAATCTTGTCTTATCTGCCACCTCTGCAGACTCAAATTGAAATCCAGGAACAGATTTTCCAAAGGAAAACCCTATTTGTACAAACGAGCTGCATTTGGAACAGCAAAACATATTAAAATGGAACTTCTTAAAGAGATTACTGTGAAAGTAGAACAGTATTTCTGTAAAATAATTTCAACATTTAATGTTCTTAGGGCGTTTTTAAAATCAGGCTTCCTTCAATAACTTTCTCCTAGTTAAAAAAAAAAAAAAAAGAGAGAGATTACTGATGTTTTACGCACTTAGTTCTTACTCTTTCTCTTTGCTTAATCAGAGAGGTTCTGGAGCTCCAGTGCTGAAATCTTTAATGTTAAACACCAGTGCAGTGAAGGAATCTCCTATTCTCTTATTTTTTAATTTAAGCCACTTTACTGTGCAAATTTTGAAAGTTACGTTTGACAGAAATTATTACAAGATAAATTAAATAAAACTTGTGTCCTCCCTTCTATTACATTACTACAGAAACCAGCTCAGGAAGAGGGCAAAACATGCTATATGAATCAAGACAGAAAAATAGATAGGTTTACATTTCCCTGAAATATTCTTCATCATAATTTCCAACCTGGTTAATTCTATGATTCTGTGACTATGATTCTCTAAGTTTTGCAATAACTGTTGTTTCTTTTCCCATTGACTAATATAATAAGCAGTACCCTTGATTACACATAACGAGTTACAGAGTGCCATTCACTTCTCAGGCTAAGGTAAACCTGCTTTGCAAGACTGTTAATTGAAAATAATTATTGGTCATTCATATTAGTAAAGAGAACTAAGGATCTGGACAGAAGCAGATTTGAGAAATAGTGCCAGACACACATTCAGTTATGTTACAAAACAAAGTTATTCTTCTAGACAGCTTTACTGAAAACTGAACATCTGCTTACTCTAATTCACTCCTATGTCTTAAACTTCCTGGTACACAAGGCCTAACATGCAAGACTTAGCAAAATCAGGTGCACACAGAACTGCATGAAACAGCTTGTATTTCCCAAGTTCCACTCAGCATTGTTATTGAGGCTGGTGCTATAGACAGAATGACACAGAAACCAATGTCAGAACCTGATTAGTGAAGGAAGCGTTAGTTATGTTTGTGATAGTTACGGAAATCAAATCAACCATTCAAAAAAATTATTCACCCAGTTATTTTAACAGCACACATTTTTCAGTATCTAGTAAAAATAAATGACTTCAGCATACACTACTTCCTGGGACTTAAAGACCAGCTAATTGTCTGTACTAATTGTACTAAAGAATACTAAAGATCACAGACTCCTCCCAGCCATTCAGTTAGAAATATCCAGTGTTCAGTTGACATTTCTGCTGTGTCATTTACAGGGATTTCTTTTTTAAAAAAAAATTTTATCATTTTACTTAAAATTCAACCACTCAGTGACAAAAAAAAAACACAAAAAGGAAGACACTTCAAAAGAAAGTCAAAGAAACTATAACAAATACATTTTAGGAGTTAAAAAAACCCCCTATGTTTAAAGTCAAATAGCTGAATCCAAGAAATTCAGCTTCTGTTTCAAACTCATTTAGCCAACCTGCCTATTCTGAAAGAGACCACAAACACAACAGCTACTCCAACTGGTACTCACTATCTGCAAGATCTGTGCTTTTAGACAGTTGTTCTAACTCCCAGCCTAGGTGTACAGATTCATTCATGCTCTGTTTCTGTGCAATCTCCAAGATCATGTTCTCCTCCAGCAGCTCTTCAATTCTCTTCTTGTCTGTGTCCCGGTCCTGTGCAAAACAGGCATGAATGAAAACGCATCCAGCTTATTTCTAAGTCTGTCAGTTGCACTGCTACAAATGCAACACATGTTGAGGGCAGAAGAGTCTCCTTAAACCCAGTGCATTTTTATGCTGAAATACACACTCAGCATTAAATGCTTGCTGTGAGCTACCATCTCTGCACACAGTGCAGGGCAGAGACACCCAACTGCTTGGGTCGGTAATACACTTGGGAGGGAAAGTGACTGGCATGAGAACATTCTGGGTAATGGCAGGGCCCCAGCACAGGCCGCGGTGAGCAAGCCAAGCTGGATTGCAGCTGTCTCCAGAGCTAAGCTCTTTGCAAACATTCAGCATCGTGCACTGACGTAGTGGTGCTTCTGCAGATACAACCTTGAATTCTACTGAGCTTCTTCAACTCATCACATCAAATTTGGATCTAGTCATATGGATTGGCACGTAACATCTGGCTCAATTGGGTTTTAAAATATCCAGGAAACAGATCTAGAGAATGAATCTACCATTGCTTCTTTTGACTGCTTGGTTCATTTGTATTTGGGGAAGCTGAAGTTGTGCCTTGGAGGGTCCCAAATTTTCAGAAATTATTAGCCAAAAATTCACCAAGTCACCCAAACATCATCATTCAAAATCACCAACCGCTCTGGAAACACTGAAGCATGACACAACCCTTAAAATGCACTGAATCAGTGATTAAACATAATGTCACAGAACACCCTCAGTATCTCTGTTTCAAATAGACCCTGCTGGAAACCCTACACAGTTAAAACCGCAAGAATTCAAAACACTGGGACAAGAGGAGACTGTTTACCATAGAGTATTTATTATCTCTAGTGGCATTTCTAGTGATTTTTTATCTGTAGACAATCTGCCACTTCTTTATATTTCCTTGTCTATGAAGCAGGAAGCCATGAATCTGATTTGCATGGAAACAAATTTTGGATTTTTTAATCTTTTACAGTGGTGATGGATTCTTAAAGTCACTGTAATGGCTGGAAGGCTTGGTTCCACAAGAAAGATTGTTGACTACAGCACATTTAATTTCCTACATTTAGGAATTTCTTAAGTATCTAACAGATTTTAACATCTCCATTATCAATATGTATGAAAGAAATCTGTATCTTAAAATTGCATAAAATGAAAGGCATCAGTCTCACACAAAGTAGCATTGGTAATACTTACACTGTTAAGACAGTACTGCAAGGATTCATCTACACAAAGTTCAAAGCACTGCAAGGATTCATCTACACAAAGTTCAAAGTAAACATCTATTGAAAAGCACTGCTGATTTACTTGCTTGTCTCCACTGGTTTCTGAGATGTGAATCAGTGAGCTAGCATAAAAACAGAAGTTCATAAAATCAGCATAATGAAAAACAGAGGACATACCAGCTCTACATCATGAAGTTTGGATTTCAACTGCAAATTCTCCTTCTCTAATTCATGCAATTTATCGCCACGAGCTCTTGCCATTGTTAACTGTTCTTCTAGCATGGCCTTTGTTTCAATTAATATGATGTTGTCCTCTCTCAGCTCCTAGGGAGAATAAGTAACAACATTAATCTCTTTATGTAAGTTGACTTTTCAAAGACCAAGTGGCTTCCATGAGCTGACGCTATCCATCCACATATAACTGTGTCCACATCCCTGTTTCACCACGCTCACGTGCAAATGCCATTTAATAAAGTTTCTCTCTCACAAACAGAATTTTAATCCACTTAAAAGAAGTTGGTTTATACTTAACACACACCTGGCCTCTTCCCAAGTAAACACATGAGTAACCGCACAAGCCACGCTGCTTATCCATTACATTGAATCTGTCTTTACCATGCAGAACTTCTTATTCTTCTGCAGCCACAGCATTAGAAGATCGCTTGCAATGCAATAAGTGAAGCTCTATACATTCAAATGTCTTATCTCCACAGACATGAAATGTTCAAAGCATAAGATCTGGCCATGTATTCATGGTCATGTCTTTAACACATTTATTAAATTTCGTCTTATTTCAACTTATAATACCTCACGGCTACCTTCTACCCTTCTTCATCCTCACAGACAGTTTTCTATGGCAGGAACATCTCTCATTAAACACATACAGGAAGGAAGGATATTTTACCCTGAAGAGTTACAACAGGCCAAGCAGCAGATTATTTGATTTCCTTTTATCTCTTTGCTTTCCTCTCCCCATCCCTTCCCCTGCTCCAACAAAATTTGCAAAATGTGCACACATGTAGGTTGAAATACTCGTGGCTTGACAAGTTTATTCCTGGAAAACTGTCTTCAAAATGTGAAGTCTCTGCTGACATCAGTGTTTGTGTCTGCCCTCTCAGACCACAAACTTCCAAACCATGTAGATAACTGAAAGATCACCAGACATGAGCAAATAGCTTTCACTAATCATCAACTACCTTCTCATTTTTGGGTACAGAATCAGCCTTAAGAAGTCTTATGTGGCTCAGTTATTAAAAAAACATATGAAAGAAAAAAACCCAGACAAGATAGTTATAAAGCACAAATTAAGTGTCACTCCCTTTGATACTATACAAAGGGTCATCACTTAATATCCTTTTATACCAAGTGATATTAGCTGTTTGCCACATCTTGACTGTAGGTGGCATAACATGGATCTACCTTATATAGTCTACCTTGTGGAGCACCATTGCTCCTGATCTCTCAGTCAGAGGAAGGGGACAACTTGCAAGATATGAGAGGAAAGATCTCCCTATTAGAGTGGCATTAAAAGAATATGCATGTACTTGTGAAGTGGTTCAAATGCCTCAACTGAAATGCCTGAGTATGAAAGTATCTAAAATAATACTGAAACACAAGCATTGCGTGCCAAGTCTGATCTAACAGGATCATTTCACGGTGAGAAAACTAAGAAAGCAGGTATTAAACACATGGCAGACCAGAGAAAGTACACAACACAAAATGTTGTGTCATGTAAGCTGCCAGAATACCTACAATGAAACAGCAACATTGACAAGAGTCTAATTTGCTAGACCATCACACTCAATCTGGATTACAGCCCTAAGAAACAAGGTGGTGTCAGACCTCGGCATCTACCTACCAAGCAGGAACTAGTTATTTTAGAGTCTCATGAAGGGTCAAGCTATGTGCCAAGTACATACACATATCCAGGCTCTGGTACAAACCACACATCACTGGGAGCTGCAACACATGGAAGACTGAAGCATTTTCTGTAGTGTGCCCAGGAGGGTAGGACATGTCAGTTCAAAGCACTTCTGATGAAATCTTAAATTAATACCCTGGCGGAAATGCCTGCTATGGCAAGGTCAACATTGCTTACTGATGTACCCATAATCTGAGGTTGTCTTAATATTGAAAATTTCATATAATTTAAATAATTACTCCACATGAGCTTTGTAGAGTTACATCTCAAGTCCTTGGAAGTAAAACTATCCTAACTAAAACATGTCCACACTATCCCAGAAGTTGTTGGGATAACACAGTTGATTGAAAATATGTCTGGCTACACAACACACTTATTAAACAATCAGTGTGGTGGTGCTTCCACTGGAATTAAAGTTTAGTTTTTTCTTTAATTAACAAACCCACCTACGCTATTTTTTAACAATGAGTTTATTTTCAAATCAACAGCAGAAACAGTTGGCTTTTTTTTTTTTTTTTGTAAATACACCGAATTTGTTAGACAAGGGATTAAAAAAAAGTTTTTTTGTTTTTATTACTTCAATTGTGACAGTTTAACATCCAACATATGTATTTCTGCTATTGTAATTTCTAAAATAAATTATGTATTGTGGTTTGATCTTCTAGCACTGTGCCTTGAAATAGCTTTAAGAATATGCATTGTGTGCTCATATGGCTACAATTAACTCTGAGGGTAAGTGGTTGCACAATCAGGGTGTGTTGCTGCGGCAAAACATTTTCAGAAACTGAAGTAGCAATCAGATTGTTTAAATCTGAAACCAGAGAATTTGCACACCTATCCAGACCTAGTTACTAAACAGTGTTCAAACCTCTCCCTTCTGGCAGTTCAGAAGCTACCCCTGAACAGGTGTGACATAGTTAATTAAGATCTTGTTCCAATCAAATATTGCTTTGGACAGCTATATGAAAACCCAGAAGATGTTTTGGCTGTTTTTAACATTCACAGCACTTTCACTTGTCATCCCACACGGAAATGTAATTGCAGTGAGAAAGAGGGAAAACAGGCAAGGCAGGCTCCCTGGCCTCAGAAAATAACCTGAAAGTCCAATGAAGAGAAATGCCAAAGGGAAGCTTTAGACTGGAGAGAGGCACCTCCTTGAAGCAAGCTTTGCATTGAGATTGCTTCTCCACATTCACACTCCAGCAGAAGGATTCCAAAGCACATTTATCTCCATGTTCCTCGAGTAACAGTCAAATTAAAATGTCATTTCTGAACAACTTTGTCAAGACACATAGAGAAGGAAAACAAGACACACATCTAAATGTGTTACTTTTACATGAAGACCTACTCTTTTTGCATTTGTCCTGCAATAGCTCCTTAAATCTCTTCCTCCTGCCAGCACTGAGCTGCATTACATGTTTTCAGAAATTACCTGTAAAGCTTGCTTGCAATTCCTAAAGCTTGTCATGTTATCACACACAGAACACCATCAGTATTTCTTGCTCAAACTACCAAATTTGTACATGAAATACAAGAAGGAATAGATTTTTAAGTGTTTGTTTAATTGCTATCTGCACCGATGCACAAAGACGCATTCACATTTTCTTCTCACTTACTTATATGGCACTACTTAACAACCCTGTCAAGACCCTATGAGCCTTAAGGAATCACATTACAACAGAAAAGTGGTTATGCTGTGCTTCATGTACCTACCTTTCCATTTTTGTGCCTCTATTAGATTTGTTCAAGTCTTAAGACAGAGCTTAGGAAGCCAGCCACAACCAGTAAACACCATGAGATGAATCATCACTGTACTCTCTAGAGGTAAAAAAAACCTCCAACATGTTATATCCCTGCACAAGTTTTACAACTTATAACTATGAGCCAAACAGTTTCTGAGGGAATGCGAGGAATCTGAGCAGACACAAATTTACTCCACCTATTAACCTTTCTTTCAGAAGGACAGAAGACTTCAGACAGACAGGAAAATGGAAGTTGTACACTGGCTACTATGTACAGCCTTTGTACTAGCTCATAACCATGAAAAAAGACAAGAATACTTTACTGTGGAATCCTCTGCACGCATCAGCATGAAACCAGTGGAGTTTGCCTGATAGTGCCACTCCTCAATGCAACCAATACATGGCTGTGCCAAGAGCTGATAAATGGTGGAAGAGGGAGTGGTGAGAATGTAAAGCTCTCCGGCTGTTCTAGACCACAAAGCAGCCTGCAGACAGCTGTGCAATCCTGCTGCATATTGGAAGAGCGCACTCTTTACTGCAGTGACCTTTGCTAAAGGCCACATGGTGGCCTGGAATTAGAAAAGCCTCATATCAATGAGAAATATTCTTTGTCCTACTGCTGTATTTCAAGGAAGTATCCTTGGAGACCCCACAAGCAGGATTACAGATAGAAGAGCTGGGTGCTGGGTCTAGGACAAGCAAAGTGGTTGAGAGCTCAGGAACAGAAATAACTACTCTCTTCATGGCAGATGAAGACTAAAATAGTCCTCTTCTAGCTCTGGGTATATTATCTGAGCAGCAGGTAGAAGCTAAGTGAGTCCAGTGCACAGCCCAGAGGGAAATGCTGAATGCCATGCTGATAGCTAGCGTGGCAGGTTAATGCATGACTGATTTGTCAGCTTAAGGGAGGAAAGCAGAGAGAGACAGAGCTTTGTGGTTCCCAATGTAAACTGGGAATTACTGAGAGGGAAGACAGGCTTTTGTAGCCTATTACTATATTTAATAACTGTCCATTTTACTGTGCCTATTCATAAGAAGAAGCAGCCAGTTATCCCCTTAGGTTAAAGAGGGAAAAATCCAAACCAACCAACCAAACAACAAAAAAAACACTGTCTACAGAGTAGAGTTTATAGAGCAGAAATAAGATCCATGTTCTCAGCCAGAGGCCTGGCAAATCTGAGTTTCAACAATACTCTTCTACCTTAAACCGGGAGTTTTATTTAATTATAGTGAAGTTGTCAATTACTGACCCTCCATGTGTTCAGCAAGCTTAGATAACTGACTTTGGCCAAAGTGTTATATATGTGGATTACTGAGAGTTAGAATTGCTCAAAATACTGAAAGGATTTTGTCTGACATAAATTTATGGTCACCCATGCTAAAACAATGAGTTTGTCAAGATGATCTTCAAGGCCTTTTAAGCTAAATTAATTAATATTTCCAGGATGGGCACAGCTGCAGGTGAAGATGAGTAACTGGCATTACTGCTGGAACAAACCTATACATTTCTTGCTGACGTATCCTACTTGGGACACTAGGGCAGATCCATATTTTCTGTCCTATCTACCACAAGCAACAGCTGCAAAAAGGGGTAGCTAAAATTTGTCATCCAAGGCCATATTTTAAAATGCCCAATAATTTTAATAACAGTTGCATCTGCTACAAAGCCCTCAGGAAGAACACCCAGACACTCATGTAGCTAATTAATAAGTGACACTTAAAATGCTGGTCAAAGGAACAACTCTGAAACACAGGCATTTAACCTAGGAGTAAATCTTCAATGCTAGACTAAAGGTCTGGATTCTCAGAAGAAGCATCTAAAGAAGGCCTGTCCTGATTTGGCTTAATCCAGCATAATGTGACTAGTCTGTTAAAAAATAACAAATATGTATTTTTTGTGTGCACCAAGTCCTTCCTGCCACTGAAAAAAAAAATATGTTGCTAAGTCAATACCTATGAAATATGTTACAAAATCTGTACTTGTTTGGACATTTTGCTACAGTCTGCTCAATGACAAATGACACACAAACTGGGAACACCACAAAACCCAAACATTAAGTATTACTCAGCAAACTGTTCTCCCGGTTTTCACTTGCCTCCATGCGAGCTTTGTAAAAATCCACATCATGAAGTTTCTCTTTGCACCGAACAAGCTCCATCTCAAGTCTTTCCACACGATTTGCCCTCTCTCTCAGAGAGTCGAGCTCATCTCTGTATGCTCGAGCAGAACGAGCATCTGAGGTCAGGTGGATATTCTGTGAGAAGTGTGGAATAATTTAAAGCACATTCTTAAAAAGTCATTTTTATTTATTACTTATTTTAAGCATAGGCAAATAACACTTCCCTTGTTCAGAAGTAAGAGAGTTCTACTACTCAGTAAATTCTCTGCAAAACAGAGGTTTTTTTCATCCATCAGAGCTCTGCTATGTCTAATGCCTGATGCTGCATAAGCTTCAGGCATTACTAGGCTATTTGCAAGCTGAACAGATGAGATTGCTCTTACCAGTTAAGTGCAAAACATGGCATTGCTGCACTCTAGCTGTAATCATCAAGCAGCTTGCTGGAATAACTTGATTTCTTCATCAAAAAACAGGCCTAGTAGTATTTTTAGCCTCATACTGAAAGAAGCTTTTTAAATAAGGAAGATTGTCACAGTACAGTAAGCCCATCTTACCTCTTGTTTTATTTTTTGCAGCTCTAGGGTGAGCTGCTCAACTTCATGTTTAGAATCTACAAGCTGCTCAGACTTTTCTTCCCTGAAAAGGATTAAAAAGAAATGTTAGTAAGTTTTTTTTTTCCCCCTCATGAAACAATATTTATTATATGGACACCACTGGGAATCTGGAAAGGAAAAGCAGTCTCCTAGCATATTCTGAAGGTAGAGCCCCTTTATTATGACAGCTCCAGAAAAGCAAGAGAGTTTTTCTCATGATATGTTACATGTATCATGGATCTGAGTTTCATCCTAAGAACTTCTGTTTAGATCTCTGGTGTCACTGCTGTCATAATTAGTTTCATTGACCTCTAGACTTCCCACTAGTAATTAAAACCTGCAGTTAGCATTCTAAAGAGAGATGAATCGCAACAAGAAAAATGAAAGTAGCCACCACTAGGTGTTTAAAGACCAGTTAAGAAAGAAGAGAGATGAACATGCATACTAGCTTCCTGCTGTTAGGAATAAAAAAATCAGAAAGATGCAATTCTGAGAGCTCCCACGGAGGCCAACTGAAACCAACAAGCACCCACATTTACAGGATGCACAAAACTTAAGTCTCTCTAGAAGCACAAATCACTGGTGACTCACAGCTCCTGCCGGACTCTTCGCAATTTAGCTTTCGTGTCTGCCAGTTCAACTGCAAGGTGCTGTTTGTCCTCATTAGAAATTGGGTTGGCTGGATTTGGCGAAGAATCTGCACTTGGTGCTTTCAAAGGACTTGGTGGTTGCTGAGACTGCAAATAATCTCTCTCTTGAGTGAGATCTACTATGACCTGAAAATACAGAGATAGATGTAGTGTCAAGAGATAAATAGTGTAATCATACATTGTTTTGCAAGTATCCAAACACACATATAAAGGTAGAAAGTGATTAGCCTGGTATAACACAGAATTCAAGTGATGACCAAGAGCAAAGGCAAAAGGCTACACATAGAAGAAAAGGAATCTCTACTATACTCAGACCACATTCAAAGAGAAATGACTGAGCAGACATGCAAAGACAAAAATCATGAAGTCCAACTTCAAATATTTTTGAAGATGGTCCACCTCACTCCTCTCTATCAACCATTTCACCACACCTTACTGTTTACATCAGAATCAACAGAAAAGTCACAATCTTCCTACAGATTTCCAGAGCAGTGGTAGAAACATGTAGAAGAAGCAGAAACCCACTGCACAGTCAAGACACAGAGAAGGAATGAAGCCAGCATATGCAGCTTCACGTAACTTCTACATGGGAGAGGTAAGTAATCATACTTCTGTACATTCATCTCTCTCATCAATGAGCCTCTTGAGGTGGAAAAACATATTCCTGGAGAGAGACTCCAGTGCTTCTGGGGCCGTATCTGGCAGCTCCAGCCACTGCAAGTCGAAGACATTCTCCTGGTTCTGAGTCACCTAGGAACAGAAACAAAAAAGTGCCCTTCCATTGGTCAGCTTGTGAATTTGTTTGCTGTAAGTGCTGAATTTCCCAGGTCCTTCTACCGAGTAATAAAAAAGACATTTCACCAAATGCAGGTTGCAAATAACAAACACAATTACCTTAACCTTTAACTGTAACAATAACCAGCAATTTCTAACATTTAGATTTAATTTTTTATTTTTAAGCTATTAAAGCTGATTTTCAGAAGTGACCAGACACATATGCTTGCTTATTAGAAGTATGAAATTGTCTCATTGCAAGCATTGGGGTGGTCAACACAGGGATTTGAAGGAACTGATCCTATGCTGAACATTTTGGCTGGTGTCTCTCTGAAAAGAGTCCTACTTTCAATGAATTTGCAATTTGCAGCTGACAGAGATGGGAAGAGCTGCCTTTAACAGAAAAGTCTCTAGTTGCTGCCAGCACTGTACCTTCCAACTGTGATCTTGCCCAAACTAATATTCTTTGAATCTTTTAGCAAAAGTGTCAGTTAAGTCTATCAAGCTCAGGTAATGACTGTTCCTGCTTCAGACATAACCATGTGATTTGTTAATCTTTTTTTAAAATTCTTTTTAAAAACTGAACTATTTTAAGTGTTAAGAAAAAAGGTCCTGTCTTATTCCCTATTTGTTCTTCAAATCTGAACAAAGCAGGCTTCCCACACCTGCATGCACTGGCACCTGGCCACAGCCAGTGTCTGCTCCCAACAAGGTGCACTCAAGCAGAGGTCATTTCCTACATGGGTCTCCCTTGGGTCTCCAAAGCCAGCTGGCTCCCAACACCTACCTGTATTCTTTCCTTCTATGGAAACCTGAGAAATTCAAGAATGCTCATAATTAGATAAAAATTCTGTTTAAAAAGTGATTATATGTCCAATTTTAGCCACAGAAAATACTTCTCAAAAACATCTGAGCTCAGCACCCATTGTTCAGAGCAAGCCCCCTCAGGGAGCCTGTGTCTCATCTACCACAGAGCATGGGGACTAAGTGGTTACATCATTGTTGCAAGGAGCACTGCAGCTCCTAAGCCATACATACTATTTGGAAATACTACACGTTTCTTCTACATAGCCTGTATCTGGCAAGCAAGACATTTACCACTGCATCGCTTTAAAAAAACACTAAGCCAAGTAATGTTCCCAGCACCTATTATTTTCACCTTATCATTTCATTGCAGTAACATATTCAATCTTTTTTTGTGAAGTTCACAAACCCATTATGTAATTCTGAGCATTAACATTTCATAGCAAAACCAACTCTGTTAAGTCAAGCAAGGGAGACACAATACTGAGAGTCCCACCTCCTGAATGTGTGACACAATCGCAGCTTGGGTTTCAATATCCAGTTGTTTTATTCTTTCAATAAACTCTTGTTTTCTTTCACACTGTTAAAAAAAAAAACACATCCTGAAACAGTGCTATGTGTCATAAAACTTACTGTACCATTCTTCATTTTAATTAGAAAAAAATATATATCCCCACACTGCTAATTACAAAATGTTCAAGATCTACACTTTGTCACACTACAAGGTCTAAAGCTTCACCGCTCCATATGGAGCATGAATCAAATAACACATTAAATAATTTAAACTTTTTACAGTCAGTACAGTTAAGGCTAAGTTAAATGGCTGAATCTGCTCTTGAGAAACAAGTTGAACAAGCAATGAGATCAAGAGGTGGGGCAGCAGCCGGAGGAAATCATCACAGCTTCATTAATGGACCTGCTCAAACGTAATTAACATTGCATCATTTAACCTGTCTGCTTTGGTGCTTGTATTTTGCTTGGTGTTGGCAATGACAAGAGGTGCATCACTTTAGACGCTTTTCACATCAGTGCATAAAGTTGCTTGTGGCACTAAATCAGCATGCACTTAGGTAAAAAATGGGGTTGGGAAACATTTTGCACATCACAGACACATTTTTCCTAAATCTTTTATTAGTTAAAGCTTTAAAAGAGGCAGACATCTGCTATCTGTAGATACGTGATTATACACTACCAACATTACTGCCTTCTTGTAATAACTCCGCATTGTAGAGAAGTTAAGCATTACTTTTTCTAAGCAACTGAGTTTTTCTAACTCATTTACAGTGTCTTTCAGGGCCTGGTTCTGAGTTTCAACCATTCCTTTCATTACAAAGAATCTCAGACCCATAAATGGGACCTGAGGATGCACAGCAGTTTGCCAAATCCAACCTCTATTCTTTGTGCTGCAATGCAACACTAAGACAGTTCAGAGTGGCCATACGCAGACAGCTTTACCCTGACATAATTGACTTGACATAGTTGAGCAGGGTAAGTGTCCCAAGGCGTAACAAAACCACTACACAGACCTACAAACAAGGTCAATTATAAGCAAAGGCCAGCCCGCAACGCATCTTTTGTTTACTGCCACAGAGGTTTGGTGGGCAGAACACTGATTGCTTTATTTGGTAACTGTCATGCATTTCTGGGGAGTTTCCCATATACACTGCCTGTCTATTTGTTTTAATACATCTTGGCAAAAAAATCCCCACACAGATATACAAAATATCTATGAATGTTGCATTTTGTACATGCAGTATTCAGTCAAAAGATTATGCAAATAAAACCAGGATTAATCAAATATTTAAACTGTTAGCTTATCTCTTTGTTCAGCATTAATAAAAACTGTTTCTTTCTATATTTTAGCACAGTAAAAAAAATAAACCAACAACACTCTTGATACTGAGAACACTGTTCAAATCTTATCTTGCCTTAGTAGTACACAGTTGCAAGGGTACACATCCTGTGGCTGAGTAAGCATTGGCAAAAAACTGAGGCTACTGCTATCACAAACGTGCTTCCTTTCCCCTGGCATTTCTTTCATTCACTTATTTTCTCTATTCACAATTTCAGCTCACACACTGTCTTGAGCTGACCTTTGGGTTGATTTTCTCAGTCCAGAAAAAAAAAAATATTAAAAAACGGTAACTATTTTTCAAGTCTTTAAAGAATGTTCACCTGCACAGCACATCCCAGAACCAACAAGAGCAGCTTCTTAATTTCATCCATACTTTTACCTATAGAGGAGAAATGGGAATCAGTACATATGTACAGCAAATGCATCTCTGAAATAACCCCCTGAAAACAGTGATGAGGCATCTGAACAAATGCCTGAACTAAGTATATATGTGCCCATTATAATGTCACTATACATGCCACATTAAAATACAGTTCTTATGGATTAGTTTTAAGCCCCACACCCAGTAAGTCATATTCTTGATGTGCTATCTTCACCTCATTTTCTGAAGCTTTTCTGTTCAATACAGGAAAAAATATTAAATGCCTTTAAATAGTTCAACACATATGCCCAATGCTGATCCTTTGTTTTGTAATTAACAAGGTGTGATAGTTTGAGGATAACTAGAATATTTTAATGAGAGTTATTAGATCATTAGCTGTGAAAAGAAAATAATGATGAAGCCTATATCATTCATTGGTTTGCTAAGGGGGATAAAAAAATGCCAACAATTTGTCCCATTCTCTGTCTTGGGATGTTTTCCTCTTCACTTCCTCTTCACTCCGGTCTAAAATCTCTCCACTCACCGCTAACAAGTAAGCTTTGTTGACTGGTTGATCTGGTTTCCAGCTGGGAAGGGAGACAGAGAGGGAGAAAAAGAGGGTAGCTTTGAGCCCTTCTGGGCAGCTTTTCTTTGTCTGGGAGAGAGTTTGGATTTCTGTATTATTTCTAATTTGTATATAGTTGTAAATACTTTTAAATACTTGTAAATATACTGTGTATATATATGCTTGAAAATTTTGCTTTGCTGTAAATATAGCTTCATCTTACTTCCAAGCCGTATGAGCTAGTCTGGTAAATTCCAATAGCAAGAGGAATAAAGTTCCTAAGGCATCACACAAGGGTACAAAAACACCCACAAAACCAGCACCACCTGTTCCCTCCTTCCAAAAAAAACAGAAGAAAAGGAAGTGTCTCTCCAAGAACTTGTCCTAAATCCTCTGTTCATAAAATAATTGTCACTCAGACTTTCCAAAGCTGAACGTCATTCCTTGCACATAAATTCTCTCCGACAAATACTTTAGCAAATGAATTCGGACTCTGCCCTGCATCAAAGCCTCTTCACACTTTGAAGTGTAAACCCCATGTGCTAAGAAGGATAAAAAATGAGCGATGCAGAGGGAGGACAGGCAGCTAACCATATGCTTGGGGAGCTGTCATGGGGAGGAGACACATGCAGGTTGCAAGTACAGTGTATCATGCTGCAACCAGCAGCCAGCCACCTCCTAAGGTTACCAGACAGAAAGCTGTGTAAGGGGAACTGGTGTGGCTCTGAGCCAGCTTCGGGCCTTGTTTCAACAAAATTTATGTGGGGATTGTTGGGTGGTGAAGAAAAATACATATATCAAAGTTAGACAAAGAGAGATGCAAGGCAAATAGCTTCAATGAGGAATTAAGTCGTTCTGCAGGTCAGTTTAGAAAAGGACTTGTCTTCATCCACACCAAGAGAAGAGAAGGAGAGATACACAGGCCACATTCAGCTTTCTGTCATCCCTATCCATCTCTACGTCTCCTGACAGAGCATATAAATGTGGGAGACAGGATTTAATTTTACAGCCTGCTTTACTTGAGCACTCAATTGCTCCTATGCCTACGCAGACATAGTAACTTCTGATTGCAAATGTGCTCCTCCACCAACACCAGGCCCTTGTAAGGCTGTGCTGGCAGGAGGTTATAGGCATGTACAGGACCCAAGGCCAAGGAACTAGAATCCTGACTCATCAGTTAGGCTGCCACAGGCCCCCAGAGACACAAAGGCACACTGACCTACATTACATGCAGCTTACTTCCATTCTCGGAACCTTCCACACCAGAGAGACCATGTGCCAACTGCTTAGGAAATTATTTCATTTATGACTTTAGGGCACATAAATGCCCTACACCAGTCTTTAAATGTAGCTTATTTATTATTTTTCAGCATGTTTCAAGAATGCCCTGCAGAAATTATCAGTACACTGTGCAAATCAACACTATAACACTCAATATCCAAGCCCCACGTTATTAATCATTAAGAATTTTGCAAGCAGGGATTCTTCTCTTCTGCAGAGACAAGACACATTTAAAATGTGCCAGTTTGCACACCATAAACTCAGCAAGTTTGCAGATGACACCAAGCTGTGTGACACAGATGACTTGCTAGAGGGC
This sequence comes from Psilopogon haemacephalus, assembly GCA_013396835.1. Classification (NCBI taxonomy): domain Eukaryota; kingdom Metazoa; phylum Chordata; class Aves; order Piciformes; family Megalaimidae; genus Psilopogon; species Psilopogon haemacephalus. The sequence continues at coordinate 191,025 of VWZI01020940.1, read as the reverse complement.
AGGGATCCATCCAGGGGGACCTGGACAGACTGGAGAGGTGGGTCCAGGCCAACCTCATGAAATTCAACACGGCCAAGTGTAAGGTCCTGCACCTGGGTAGGCACAATCCCAAGCACAAATCCAGGCTGGGTGGCAAATGGCTGGAGAGCAGCCCTGAGGAAAAGGGCCTGGGGGTCTGGGTTGATGAAAAGCTCAACATGAGCCAGCAGTGTGCCTGTGCAGCCCAAACAGCAACTGTGTCCTGGGCTGCATCAAGAGAAGTGTGGCCAGCAGGGCAAGGGAGGGGATTTCCCCCCTTTATTCTGCTCTTGCCAGACCCCACCTGGAATACTGTGTGCAGTTCTGGACCCGCAACACAAGAAGGACATGGAACTGTTGGAGTGAGTCCAGAGGAGGACTGGAGAAGCTCTGCTATGAGGACAGGCTATGAGATTCGGGGCTCCTCAGCCTGAGGAAGAGAAAGCTTTGAGGAGACCTCTTCCAGTATCTGAAGGGGGCCTACAAGAAGGCTGGGGAGGGACTATTTACAAGGTTTTGTAATGACAGGACGAGGAGTAAATGGCTTTAAACTGGCAGAGGGAAGATTTAGACTAGATGTCAGGAGGAAGTTCTTTACAGTGATGGTGGTGACACACTGACACAGGTTTCCCAGGGAGGTTGTGGATGCTGGAGCTGTTCAAAGCTAGGTTGGATGAGGCTTTCAGCGACCTGTTCTAGTGGGAGGTGTCTCTGCCTATGGCAGGGGATTGGAACTGGATGATCTTTGACGTCGCTTCCACCTAAACTATTCTATAATTCTATGAAATATAACACTGATTTATTCTGCTGCAGAAATAACTAAATAAAACCTGCTTATGAAAGACAAAATCACTCTTACTCCTCCTCCCTGCATCAAGCAGCATACATGGCTTGTTTTTTTCTGAAACACTGCTATATACAAATAGCATTTTGGTCTGTGAAAGTCTCTTTGTTCTGTAAGATTCTGAATAAGACAACCTTAAATGTACACAGTGTAATAAAACAAATTCCTCAGCAACAATGAAAAGATGTTTGTTACTTTCTTAGCAGTTCCTTTGAGGGCAGTAGCCCAAGAAGATACTTAGTTTTGTCAAGATATCCTTTCACAAAACTGAGTTATTGTTTGTGTTTCAGCATTGCAGTTACTTTATGCATCAGAGTCCATGCAGACCAGAGATCAAATGCAGAGCACACCTATGGGATGTGAGAGCAAGTGGCTCAAGTGAGTGTGCCTCATTCTCCCAAGCTTACCCAAGGCAGGACAGCTCTTCCACGGGAGAATAAATGAGCACCCAGGCTGCTTGCTCTGGATCACATCAGCAAAGTGCTCTAACACTTGGATGCTCTGAGCATCTCAATCTGTTGACCGCGAATTCCAACTTGTGCACCATGGCATCACAGCTCTCCTCAGGGTGAGCCTAGTGAAATCAAGGATACTTTATAACACTGGGAGCATCTATACCACCACTCTGAAGATATGCAAGCTCCTTAAGCAATTTAAATCACACTCTAACTCTGCACCAAAGGTAAAAGGTGTTGCTGTTCTCTCCCTGAGGTAACAGACAGGCAACCAGTGATACCACATAACCCTGTGAGGTGAAACACCTTCAGCTATTATTGTACAGTAACTTAGCGAGGTCAGTTCTCTTCCCTACCAGGGACTGACCAGGCCTGGAAATTCCACTCCAAGACCTTGTCCCAGCTTGAGCCTTCCCATCAGGAGAAGATGCTGAGGCAGACATAGCAAGACCCTTGGGCAGTGAAGGACTAGTCAGGGCTTACAGCAAGGGGTGAGAAAACAAAAGACCAAACATAAGATCATTAGTTTGCTACTGTTTTAAAGATAGCAGCTTTCACAGAAAACTAAGCTGTCAGGAATTTTTCAAGATTGCATCTAAAAATAAATTATTTTATGCTTGCAGACATACTATGCACATGTAATAAAAATCAGACTGTACTACCCACTAGAAACACTTCTGTGTTTGAAAGGTCTACTTAGCAGGCCTAGTGTGTCAGCCACTCAAGTGTTTCAGAAGATTGTGTCTGTTTTAAAGAGCTAACTGCTTGAGCTTTCGTTTGCAAGTTGTTTCCCATTGGGAGTTTATTGGCATTAAGGCACTCTAAGATCACTCATACTCAAGCTAGGTCTGAGCAGCATTTGAAAGCCCCATAGAATAACACTGCTTACAGGAGATATTAATAAAAAATGAGGTAAGACTATGAAAAAAAACTTCTCGACCAATCTGAAGCACTTCAGCGAAGTGATTTAGAGAGAGTTTCCAATTAAATCTCAGAATGAGCCAGGAAGGGATTAATAACTCATTTCTCCTTTCATCTCATCCATAGAAGAGCTGAGAAACCACACATTTACATGGATCACCCAAGGTTACTAAGTGACTCAGAAGTACATCCAGGATTCTTACAGAGTACAGCAGCTAAGTCCTGCACTTGGGACAGTGCATTTATGCTGTGATGCATGTTGAACAACAGCAAGCAGTCTTTACCCCCAGTTATGCCTCCTGAAAAGTGAATGACTCTGCAGTGTTTTTCAGAAGGCTTGTTTTGTGCACATATAGGAAGGTAAAAAAAGTTCCTTGTGTAACTTTGTAAGCAGTAAGATGTAGGTTTCTCTGTGCTGGCTCACTAGGATGACACAAGCTCTTCTGAGACAACTGGGAAGAAAAGCCTGCTGGGTCCCACCCATGCTTATTTCCTGACTCTACCAGGACAGTGTCCTCTCACGGAAGAGGATTCAAATACTTAGGTCTGGGGCAGTTCTTGGCAGACAAGCTGAAACAAATGGACAGGATTCTAACAAGCACTTAAACCAGAAAAATGCTGATTAAAAACAAATAAACAAAACCAACCAACCAAATAAAAAACCCATCCAAAGCTCCCTTTCCTTTCTTTGACACTTTTTTCAAAAATTCCAGGGCAGGTTCTCTAGAGCCAGGTGCTTGTGCCCGTAATGCAGCCAGCCACCTGGGGGATTTGCAGAAAGACCATCTGCTCCCAACTGTGAAAGAAGGCCAGTGGGTCTTCTGGAAAATAAAAGGAGGGAAAGCCCAAGCACCACCTGTGATCCTGGGAGCCTCCCTGTGCCAGCGCCAGGAGACCACCCCTCTGTTCTCATAGGCAACAGAGGACAAGAAACAGATGGCAGGACTCAGGGAGAAGCCAGGCAGAGGGATTATGAGACTGAACAACAATCAGGAGCAAAGTACAAAGAGAATACAAGGAAAAAACAAAACAAACAAAAAAACAACAACAAACAAACAAACACCCAGACAAAAAAACAGGAGGTGTAAGAAATATGTCAGAGAAAACATGAACAAGGAAGCCCAAGCACGTGAAATGTTGAGCTTGTGCTGTTTTTTTCTACATATTTCTACTTCAACATTCATCCAGCAGAGAGAGAGTGCCAGTGTGTGTAGTGCTACATGCAGTGGCCAGTGGATGTGCAGAGAAAGTGGGGAGGGAGCACAAATTCCATTTGCCCCAACTGTAGCAACATTTCTAAGTGAGGAAAAAAAAGAATGCTGTATTTACACTACTGAAGCAGTGTTTTGTTATTAACCTCATGTTTTATGAACTTCTGTGACTCTGGAGAACTGTGAAACAAAACAAGGAAGGAAATGAGACATGAAAAAATATCTCAGTGAGAGTAGACATCTTTTATGATTTAATGAGCATCAGTTTCTGTAGAGACTTGTTAACAGGAACTTTGGGCCCTCTCACTCACACAAGTGACTTGAAAAGTGGACCTATATAGCAAAGTTTTTCTGAAGAAATTAATCTACTTCAGGCAAACAAAACCTTGTTTCCATTCTTGGTCTGAAAATAATTAAAATCTGCACTCTCTTAACTAGCTGTTTGAAAAGATTGACATGCCTTATCAACGGCCACTCATTCATTTGTCCACACAAGGAATACTGGTACACAGCACTGGTCCTGAACTGGGTGTTTTAGAGGTGCTGTTTAAATTCTTGTTTTCTAGACACACATGGTTTAACGCAGCTAAGTGAGTGTGCTTGGAAAGAATAGCATTTTCAGCTGCAGAGTGTTCAGTTTATCATTTAACGTATGTAACACCACTTTTGGCTGTGTTTCAGAAGGAAAAAGTAAAATTTGCAGACAGCACTGATGAACAGAGAGTTCTGAGAAACAAACACTGTGAAACTTCACGTGGGCTTGTTACAAGGACCAAGTCACTGACAATGTTACATAGTAAATCATATTGAATTATCTAACAGTTCTCCGGTCTTGGACCTACTGAGTCAATACAGGCATTAGGAACCTTCCCAGCTCAAACACTACAAAGCAACAGTGTATTTGTTCTAGAAATGTGGGATCAATTTTTCTTCCTAAGGTCAAGAGGGACCTTTCAGATAACCTACGGGCAGGAGGGAATGGTAAAACTGGGATTTCACCACCACTACTGAGATCCACTCCAGCCCTGCAGATCATCTGCATGCCCAGCTCCAGTTGCTCCTCACATTGCTCACCACTGTCTCTGCAGATGTCTCCTATAAGACACTCCTCCTCCTCCTCTCTCAGTCTCTATCCTGCACTGTTTTTACTGACACAGAGAAAAAAAGTTTCTCCTCTACCATTCTTGCCATTTTAAAACACTGCCTTCACCACCTCTTGTCCCCATACTACTGTCATCCATAGCCTCCTCCTTCCTGTCAGCTTTACTTGGGCCTACTCCATACTCATGCCACTGTTTCCCACACTGACGACTTGGTACTCACATCTCTGTTTAATCTGCAGCCCTGCTATGGTTGTCTTACTGATAGAATCTCTCATTTTACATTTTTTTGGTTTCTCTTCTGCTCCAAAGTGCCCCTGCCTTCCCCTCACTCAGTAACTCAGTAACCAAGACATCATCAACAACAAAAAGGTAAACCAAACAAAACCAAACCACCACATTTCCAAAGATGTCAGAATGCAAAACAAAGTTTCTGGCTGTAATTTAAGGAGACGGAAGACAGGAACACATGAATGACCCAAGTCTTTCTTACAAGAGATACATCAAGTACTCTCTTCAAAGAAAGACAGACCTAAGGTGCTAACAAAACCAGCAGGGCAGTGATGGGAAATTATAGCTAAATACAGGGCAGCTTTCAAGTGTTCAGCTTTCCCAGGAACCAACACTGTGGATGCTGCATTATGAATCTCATGCCAGTGCCAGCTGTCGCTCGGGAATGGCCACGACAAGCAACCAGCCAGGCTTTTCCATTGACACTTCGCCAGCAGAAACGCTGCCTTGTTGGCCCAGACACCTCTATTCACCACCATTCTTGACACAAGCAGCCCAGGCTCTGACCATTGCCCGTATCACTGAGAAAAGCAACAGCTCTCCTATTTCTATTTTCTTCTTTACTCACAACAGCAGCATGAATTAAGGCTGGCATTGCAGACTTTAATCTGCATGCTGAAGAAGTGGATGTCTTCCTCTCAGCTTGATTTTACTTCAGAAGTGCCAAGACTACGAGCTTCAATGATCCAACACCTGTAAATTACTATTCTTTTCTCATATAAACCCTTTTTCTGCATATGCACACACTACTGCTGCTAAGACCACCAAAAGAAAATCTTCTGCCAAGTCATCTGTCATTTGTCTATCCTGGAGCTCTCAATTACCATGTCACTCCTCATCACTGCTGACTGGGTCTGCTCAGATTTCCTTCTCTGGAAAAAATAAATACATTGCCCTTGGCACTAGCATGGGGGTAAAGCAGAGATTGTTCTATCTGGAATTATCTATCTAGAAAGCAAAACCTTTCATTTCAGAAACGTGGTTCTGAGTAGAAGTTAACTTATTTTTCAGGCAAAATGGCTGTCATTTTATCTCACCATAGACATCAGACTCTGAACTTGAGCTCACTGGCTTCCAGCTCCTTTTTGGTGTGACACCTCACGTAACAGATGCCTTGCTTAGACAACATGGCCAGATAAATGTTCTTTTCTCTTTGTTCATTCTCTTCCTCACTTTTTCCAACTCTGATACGTATTTTTCTCCATCTTCACATATTCTTGCCACACATCACTTGCAACAGTTCCTTCACACTAGGAATGGTCTTCCGGTGTGTATGTATTGCCACAGCTGAACACAAATACGACAACCAGCTGGATATTAGGAAAAATGTCTTCACCAAAAGGGCTGTAAAGCACTGGAACAGGCTGCCCAGGCACTTTCTCTGGAGGTATTTGAAAGACATGTAGATATGACACTTAGGGGCATGGTTTATGTGGTTTAATGGTGGACAGCAGTGCTAGGTTAGCAGCTGGACTCCATGTTCTTAAAGGTCTTTTCCACCTACATTATTCTATTCTACTTCAAGAAATAAAAGTTAACACTTTAGAGAAATGAAGAAATCAAACTACTCACCAGAAAGAGGATCTTTGCCAATCATTAAAACATTTGGTAAATTCATTACAATTAGCTGCTGGAGGACCTCCTAAACAAGAGAGAACAGACAAAATTCAGTGTGAAGGAATCCCAATCAATCACACCACAGAGCTCCATCGATTACAAAGCTTTTAACATACTGGCAGGGCAGAGGTCACAAGAGGAAGCCCCACTTGAGAGAGAAGTCACTATTTGAAGTTGGCATCAAGTTGCACTTGATGCATACAGTAAGCACTTCTTTTAACAATGACGAATATAGAACTTAAAGAGTCCCATGGCACTGATCAGAATAAATCACATCCATGCCAGGCACACCCATTAGTCATGCGTTTACCCCAGGCATGACCTGTATTCATTTGATGTTCATCATACAGCTGCTGTTTCATGGTGTATAAATGCTGCTGGTTGAGAGGTATCTAAGTCAATCTGTGAAGTTTGAGTAATTCAAATAATTGGTCAAATTATTTCATGGATCTGAGATTTTGATGATGGGCTGAAGAAGCTGGTATAGTGAAAACCTCGAGCACGCATATAAGCACTGCTCAGAGAAACTGAATTAAAAGTTTGTTACTTGTTTGCATTTTTAAATGAGAAATAAAATGAGACGTGTGTCATGAACCTCATTTAAAAATCATTTTATTTCAGGGGAGACAAGTCAGAAGAGCTGCATTTCTTGGTCAGGTTCGAGATTTAAATTCTGTCTGCCTGAATCTACTGAGAATTGACAAAATAGGCTTAAAAGAGAGGAAGGGTTACAAGCCCTGGGGCTGTCAAAATGCTTAAAGGTGAACAAATAAATACACTGCGAAGAGGATTCTGCACAGCAATGCAATCAGCCACGCATTTTGGTAACATAAAGAGCACAGGAGTATAGTTGTTAGCTCCAACATGCAGTTATCAGCACTGACTTGTGATGATCTAAATAAAACATTTCACATTAAAAGCCTAGGAGGAAAATGGTTGTGTGATTAGAACACCCTGCTGGGATTCAGGAAATGAAGGTTCGCACATACAGCCAAATGTTTGAGGGGTGCCTTTTTCCCTGCCTGTCTCCCTTTCCCAGCCCACCTCCAGGCCACTGGGAGGGCACAGGCATTGATAGCCACCGAGTATTCAGAGGCAGGGGAACAAGTGCTGCCGTCCAGCACAGTAATGCGCTTCCTGAAACAATCACCCATTCAGCCAAACACTTCCCCTCCGAGTTACCTCATTGTTATTTCTCTGCTTTCAGAGTTATCATAGGAGGGAAATTAAGCCTGATTGAGAGAGGAAATATTTCAGTGAGCCTGTAGCATTTGATAAGTCATCGGAATGAATATTCTTTTAAACGTTTTTTTTTTTTTTTCATCTATTCCATACCCAAAGCATACTCAGCAGTTTCTCCTTTGGGTAAAGCAGAAATCTCTCAGTGTCACAGCTGATGGAGTTTCCAGCGCTGTCACAAAAGATCTACAGATCTCCATGGCATGTGAAGTTTGGCTAATGCAGATCAACCACTATGTCAAGTCATTAGCTAAATGCATTTAAGACATATTAAAAAACATTTGTTTGCACCTGTTACCAAAACAGGTGCAAAGCTTATTGAATTTAACAGCAGATGGCTGGACCACAGTATCTGCTACGACAACATGATTGGCATGAGACTTAAAGGAAAAAAAAAATTAAATCAGAATTTGCATAAACCAAAGTACTGAGCTTTAACCAGCAATTTCCATGGCAAAAAAAAGGAGAGAGAACTGTGCCTGCAGTCACCCAGCCTGTGGAGTGGCATGGAGGCAGGAATGCATAAGGAATTTGCGTTGTCTTTGTGTAATCATCAGATCACTAGCTATTTAACTAGCAGACACAAAAGACATTACAGCTAACCTTTATGCTATTAACATTCCCAGGAGCTTTTTCTCTAAAATTATTTGAGTATACCATCCAGCATAACCCCAACTGAATGCCCTTTGTAGCCATTCGAACTTCAGTATTTTCTGGTAAGAATCAGAAAGTCATCTAATACAAGCTGAAATGTCCCCGAGACAGTGAGAAATGATTCCTTAAGCCAAAGACTCTGACCTGTTTTTAAAACAAATAATTTAAACAGATAACTCTTTATTGTTCTAAATCCTTTCACATTCAAATGAGTGATTGTGAAAATACCTAGCTGTTAGGTAGTAGATCTCTGCACTTCATAAACAAAGGGCAATGTCATTGTCTTCCTTTTTCAAGATAAAATAAATAGTTGCTTCAGTTTAATGAATTATCCTCTGCTAATAAGAGATGTACCAATGAACCATTCACTCACACAACCACAAACACAGCATAAATATGTTAGCTGAAAGCTCTTACCCTGACAAATGTAGCTCAGATTTTGTCCAGGAAAACACACCACAAAGTTAGTAAGGCTCAGCTGACATCCAGTGACTGATAATATCCCAGCAGCCAGGATAATGTGACTGAGTCTCAGGTCCATTGCTTACAATCCTGCATCTGGAGTACAACCAAAATCCCCTCCCCTAACAGCAGGCCAGGACTTCTTCAACTTCTACTCACTTAGTATTTATTCCATTGTTTTCCTAATCTGAAACAGCAGTTACACAGGTTGACCAGTAAAATGCTATGTCTTGGCCTGGCCTCTCTGCCCTTCTTACCACGTTGGAGACCCTGCAAAGTCAAACTTGGGGTTCAGGCAAGGAGCTGTGCTGTTAAGCTTGCAAGCTGTCACAGAGGACTAAAAGACTCCATGGACCTGACCAGCTCCCAGGTTACAGATACGCTGGACATTGGGTTAACCTGGACACATTGCTCAAGTCCAGTCAGCAAAAGAAACAGCTGATAAAATGCCGTGTTTTTCCACAAAGGCAGTTACTGTATTAAATACAAGGATGCTGTAATGCTTCAAACCAAGCATGGCTGGCAAGACATCACGGCACAGGCAGAGATTGTATGTATGTGTCCTTCTGCTTCAGGTGACCAGCACGGTCAGGGAGAAGCTGCTGGAGAGCAAAGAGGGTTTTCAAACATTAAATAGCATGCAAAAAAACCACATTACTCTATAAAGCAGCTGTATGAGTAAAAAAATCTAATTCCTCCTGTGAGAAACCTTTTAATCATTTTTACAGCACAGTTAAAGTCTGGTTAAAACAGTAAAGGTTATGGCAATAACATATGGGAACAATTTCCTTGATTATTAGAACAATTAAGATCTAAGCTGCCAGCTTTACACCTAGACCATTAACCAACTCAGAGGCCAGCTGCTGCAAGTCAGCAATCACCTCCTTCAGCCTACTGTTTGCCTTTTTTCCCCTTCTTCTATTGTTGCTAATGAGATTGCCATGAAAACATCATGTTCGTATGGGAAGTGTTAAGGAATCAAATCCAAAACGAATCCCATCTGTACATGCCTGAAATGCTCCTCTACCAAAGATATGGATATTTTAAGCACGAAGAGATTTATTTGCCAAAAAATCTAATCTCTTTTGACAGCAGCAATGGTTGCAAAAACAGGTGCTCCTAGTTAGCAGGTCAACATCACTGCCACAAAATACCACAAGATCAGCAGCCAAATCTTACACTGGAGTCAGAACCTCAAACTCCGTAAAGAAAGCCCAGGGAGGTTTCTGCTTGCAGAGTTATGTGACCCTGTATTGATAGGGAGAGCTTTCTAAATGAAGGTCGAACTGGGTGTACAGTCCTTCATCGCTCTCTCTGCTGTGCTTGCCTGCAGACGTGTGGAGCATGAAGACAACCAGCAGAGCTGAGAAACAAGGATACTGCCAAGCCACGGCTAAGTTTTGTTGAAAGCAGCTATGCCCTGCAGGACTGGTACCCCAAAGATTTAAAAACATTGTTACCTTGAAATCACTAGGTTAAACATCAATAAATAAATGCTGTGTTGTTAAACGCCTTCTGACATTTAAGCCATTGCTGCACACTTGCTTCACATTTACAAGCACTTTGAAATCACTTTGCTACAAAAGGAGCTTAAAAAAAAAAAAAGGCTCCAGCCAACACCAAAATTCTCCCACACTGATTCTAGCAGCCAAGGGATTTAGGAAAAATCAAGACGCGCACAAGATTCAGGATAAAATTCTAAGCACCAAGTTAAGCACTTAGGCTTATTAAAAGCACGAACAAACATCTTCATTCCCTCCATCTAAGTTTCTAATTTGTTTCTGGAGTGCGGGGGAGTATTTTACCTAATCGTTTTATCCTTCGAAGATCACACACACCAGATGTTTGCTCTCTGTCTCTGATCACCAGAAGAGATGCAGTGGCAGCTCTCACTCTCAAATCACCATGGTTATATATTAACCTTTTATTTACCTGTAACAGAGTAAGTGGGCCCCTCTCGTAATTTTATAGGAACAAAGTCTCCTTGGTGCACACTACAACTACACCGTTGGACATTAGCTTCTTTAAAATGCATGTCCATCAGCATGGAATAAAATGGTCTCAAGGTATTATTCCCGGCTGCATTTTTAAGTGCCAATGGCTGTTGCAAAGAATGCATTGCTAGGAAAGGAGCAAGTTAAGTTGTCCTTTCTGTAGCTGAGGAGACCAGGCAAATACCAGCTCTACGCAAAAACTTTCCCCTGCACTGGAGCAGAGCACAGCATTAACATAGAGTAACTACCAGCTTCTCATGCAGAATTAAATTAACCTCTGCCCGAATCTTAAACAAGAAAGAGAACTAAATAAATTATGTAAGAAGCGCAGCAGCCTACTGACCATTGTAATTCAATGCTCAAGCCAAGCAATTCCATTTAAGTATATTGCTTGGCTATAAAATGCTAATTGCCAGGCTGACTGGGAGCCAAATGGTGCTTTCCTACTTAAAATGCCCATGAGGAAAAATCATCACCGGCTTTATTTATACCAGAAAGAGCAAACACTACCTAGCCAGGCAATCTGGTTCACAATTCAGCTGCAACTCAGGCCAATGAAGCAGAAAAGTTAAGCAGAGTTCTGTCTGTGCAGCACAGCCAACATCTTTCTCCCATAGCCTCGGTATAGATCTGATCTCACAAGCATCCTTGGAGTGGGAAACACTGGGTGAAGGACACACTACATGCTTAGATAAGGTCTCAGCGGAAGTCAGTGGCCATCTGCACCAGCTCATAGCCTCCCAGAAAGAGGACCGGGTGGCAGTGCTTCCCCTAACTATCTTAATGCCCCTTTGGATGCTGAGAGCTGCAGCAGGCCTGGTGAGTTCCAAATCCAAGAGACAGCCGAGTTCAAGTTTTTCTGAGATCAGAACACTAATGAAGAATGAACACTTAGGTAAACAAACAAACAAGTTTTATCATTAAAACGTATTTTAAACAGCACACCACAGATAAGTTTTTAAGTAGGTTTTTTTCCCAAGTTTCCAGTTTAGTGCTAATAATGAAAACAAGCTATTCTGCAGCCTCCAACAAAAAGGTTATGTTTTAAAAGAAAACAACTCACACTTGTCTTCCAATACAGATAAATTACTTTTTAAAAGTTTTGGGGTTTTTTTGCTGTAATTACGTGAAGGGTTATGAATGGTGCCAGGGAAATAAATTATAGCAAGACTGTCAACCGCACAAGGCCCCACAAAAGATTAGACAAGATGAAACAAGCTGCAGAGGAGTAACGAATGACAATGGAGCGAAACACAAACAGGTCTTCTATTGAGATGTTTTCCATGTACAACTTACCATGCCAGCACGCCTGATGACACTGTGTGTGTGACTCAGTACTCACTGTTTCCTTGCCAACACATTATATACATGACAAAATTTGATTAAGAACTTTGCTCATCTCTGCAACAATTGTATTCGTTATGTGACAGACTAGAGGATTAGATGTCTTTAAACGGGTTTTTTTTTTCCCCCCTGAAAACCAGCAAATTACAAAGCACACTTCTAAAGACTCTTCAAGTGGAAATCCAAAAGTCACTAAAATAACTGTTGCCTCTTCTACTGAAAATAATCAGTTCTGACAATCATAGACTGGAATCTCAGTGGGAGGAGATGTGAAGGAATCATACCTAGTCTTAGCTATGCTCAGCCTGTGCAAGGTGCAAATAACCAACCAAATGACAGAAATATATTCATTCTAGAGTATAGTGTATTAGATTTTGTTAAAAAACAACAACAAAAACACACATGCAATTTGAAAGGCACAGATTAAAGCATTCTAAAACACACCAACAAACAACAACAACAAAAACCACAAACGAAAACCTAGAAAGGACTGGGGCACAGTCATCCACTCAACTCATTGTTATGGCCTAGGTTTTGTTATTTCTATTAGAGTGGTTCAAAGGTGCCAGTCAGGAGCAAAATTTCATACATTACAACTTGTACAACATAAATAGTGAGACATCCCTGCAGATACATGTGCAAGGCATCAGTATGCTGATGAAAAAATAGTATCGAACAGTGGTGGGAAGGAAATGTAAATAAGATTTCATGTGGTTATAACTGATTCGCTGCATGCACTGCTTTACAAGCTGCTTAAATCAGCTGCTCCAGGTTGGTACAGAGCTAAAGTCACTCCAGTCTTCAGAGGGCAAGGCAAGCCCTGATAAAAGCATTTGCTCTAAGATCAATTCCAATCGTTTACAGTGCACATTATTTATATTGCATGACAAAAGTTCTACATATACTGAAACAAAAGTACTTTTATTTTTTAATCAAAATAAATGTTAAAATGTCCTTTCACTTCTAAAATGAAAAATGAAATTTTCAATGGCTACATAGCAGATTTTCTACCCTAGTTTCACTGACTCCAAGATGAATCACTTATGCTACAACATACAACTAGGTTGTACCTAGTGGCAATATTGATTTGACCCAGAGAAAAAGAAAATCCAATTGTGGAGCACTCCTGCTTTTATTGCCAGGAGCACCTTCGACTAATTCACCTACTTTACTGAAAATAAAAAGCCTATTGATTTATCCTCAGATCCTCTCTTCAAATAATGTGCATGTTTATAACAGCATTCAGACAAATTACTCTTGACTTCTATTTTATTCACCCTGTATCTGTCCTGGGGTGGTTTATGCAGTAACAGGGAATACAGAACATGCTGTGTTAAAGGCCTGTCACTTGACATTACAAATGTAACCAGCTAAAATAAAATCCATCTGTTCAATACACTTCCTGTTAGTCCACAGTGATCTCTAAGGACCATAATAATTTAGCTTAACACATTAAAAAGAAACAGCACGGGCCATCAGAACTGACTCGAACCACTTCTGAATTCTTTGAAACTCAGTACAGTGTACATTCACTTGTTTTAAAAGGAAATTAGCCTTTCCATACACACTCTGAGCATATTTCGCAGGGCTAACACCACCAGAAGTTCTCTGGTGAAACTCCGTAACTGAAAAAAGTTTATCTCAGCTTTTAGCATCAAAACCTGATACCAAAGTACATTAGCCAGGCAAAGTTCTGAATTATGAGCTGCAGTGGAATTTACTGTATTTTAAAATTTACAACAATCAAGAAACAAACACCAACCCAATAAAAGCTTTTCCAGGAAGACTGTGCATAGGATATGGTCTCTGCCTTTCCTCTTATTATTTCTGAAACTTCTTTATTTTTAATATGCTAATACAAAACAGACACAGTAAGCACCTAACTGGGCATATGATGCTAGCTCACATAAAATACAGTTAATTTGTTAATGCAATTTGTATAATGGCACAAAGAAGCAAAAAAATAATTCATCCAAGGCAATCATAGGGTGAATCATGGGGCTTATTTAGACATTTAGAGTTAGAGATCTGCACTGCAACTTCAACACTGCAATGTTAAGTCCTAGGCTCTGATAAAGAACCAAGAACTCCAAAAAAAGCAGATGACCACTGAAGTAACAATCACAGAACCACAGAATGGTCTGAGTCAGATGGTCCAACCCCTCTGCAGTCACCAAGGACATTCTCAACTAGATCAGGTTGCCCAGAGTCCTGTCAAGCCTCACTTTGTATATCTCCAGAGGTGGGGCCTCAAACACCTCCCTGGGCAACCTGTTCCAGTCTTCCACTACCCTCATAATGCAGTGCCTTAAAAAGCAGCCACCAAAGGTACAAGAATACAAAGGAATTAGAGATGGGAAGATGTAGAAACATCAGTTTACACGTCACAGCAGCGTTGCTCTCCTAAAGGTGAACAATGAGCAGAAGCTCTGCAGTGTAAGTGTACACTTTGGACAGTACCATCAAATAACTGACAAGTGTTGCTTCAAAGAAAATGATGTGTCTTAGGGAAAGTCCTGCAAAACCAACAGTTAATCCCAGAAAGGCACAGAAGCATGTGTGAGAAGAATCACTTTGAGATTCTCCAGTACAAAAATTTACAAGTCAAATCAAAGCCATCAAGCTATTAAAAAAAATATAATAAATGCAGGAAGAGGACAAGAATGGAGTATTTCCAGGATTTCTAATTATTTCCTTGTCATGAACAATATTTTAGTAGCAAACAGAAGGCCTAACAGATGTAACCAAGTTTAATGTGAATGCATGAGTCAAATTTCATTGATGACTAAGAGTAAAATGAACATCTAGGTTAGTTGTTACTAATTTGATCCTCTTACATCCTGTTCGAAACAGGAACTTGGCTAGTAATTTTCAATCTACTGCTCAGTCACCAGAATAAACAAGTTGCTTTACCCTGTTACTCTTATTAATGCCAAATAACAGCCTACCATCTCAGTAGCTTCCTTGATTGCCATGGGGTCAGCTCACAAACTTGGGAAAAGGTGCCATGCCTCACCTTTGCTACATCCAAACATCCTCAGAGTAGCTCAAATCTAATGCACTTAAATGCTCAGAAATGAGCACAAATCTGATTGGTCCTTCCAGGATAACACTCCTGGAATTAACAAGATTTAATTAAAGTTACATTGGTAAACCCTTTTGAGAAACTTGACAGACAGTATTGAAGAAATAAAGCAAGCAACACCTAGAAACCTAGGAATAGTAAATACACAGAGAACATTCAGGCAGTGGTGACCAACTGGGATTTTAAGGGATAAACCATGTAGGTTATTGGTTAACATTGCTCTCTTTGAAATGCATGAAAATCTTTTAGTCTGTAACTCCAAGGAAACTTTTTTTCCTAGTGAAGGACAGGGTTTTGACAGTACCTGAGGAGTACAAGAGAGAGAATTGAGAATTGTTCTGCTAGTACTTGTCCTACTCTGTACCCCTAACACGTTAAAAAAATAGGTTTAAACAGGTTAATTTCCAAAAGCTTATTTAAAGAGTTTTAAGAATGAGTCTCCAACAATCTTAAACTTCCTAATGCTTTCACAACTTACGGGCAACCTTGCACTGAACAATAAATTAATGTTTCAAAAAGCATGCAGTCACTAATACCATCAGTTTATTACCTAACTTCAACAGAGGACAGCAACATGGGCAGGAGAGAGGTCCTTGTCACACCTGCAGACCACCATGCAGAAGTCATGTTGGATTTACAGGAAAGTGAAAATTTAAACTGGTTTGAAAGGATGACAGAGGGGATACAGGGATAACCTATTCTACCTGCAAGGATGCCTAACCAGACAGTAAGATACTGTTGGACAAATGAGGCGGTTGGGAAAGTATGAGGAAGAAAAAGTTTTGTTGATAATGTCTGTAGGTTAAAACAAAACCAAGGGAGCTCATACATGCTACTCATTGATTACATTAGCTGCTTTCTCATCCATCTCCTGACAACCTGACCTTCTCATCACCGACAGCTCACATGCAGGCAAACTCCTGCTACCAACCAGTTACCAGGGGCACTAAAAATTCAAATACGAGTAATGTAAAGGAGGAGTTCCCACAGTTCAGGCATGCCCCATCAAATACTCATGGAAAATTTAGAGAGTATAATCACAGATTAATGTTACAAAGCTCTCCAATTATTTTGAAGCAGAATTTTCATCTGACATTATTACCTCGACTTGTTACTGCATTATCAGTAGCATCTAACGTACCCAAAGAGTACAACAAACACCCAGCCAGTCCCTAACCAGAGATACCACCATATCAACAGTCTGAAAATTGTTTTTTTACAGGTGGGCAAGGAGAGAAACTTAAGTCAGACCATATGGATCCTACACATACAAATGGTACAGTGGTGTTTCTCTTTATAGCCAGCAGATTGCTTCAGGCAGGTAATAGGCAAAGGATTTCAAAGGTCAATGCACCTCACACTGTACGGGTGGAGAAGCCATACTCGATTTCATCTGGCTTTCCCAAAGTAACCCGAGCACTCCTGTGAGAGAAAACACTCCCAGCACTTACTGTGTCAATCACCAGTTCTGCCATTAAAAAAAAAGAAGAAAAAAAAAAAAGATCACAGAAACTAGCTGCAATAAAATTAACAGCGAATAAAATGGGAGAGGGCAAGGAGAGGAAATGGGGGGCCATGCCCTCAAAATAGCCTTTGGGCCTCTCATCATTCCCTGTCTGGATTTTCTATGCTTGTTTTCAACCGCAAAAAGCTCTCCCTATCTGCAGTGACTGCTCCCCCACCTTAGAGGAGGGAACAGTCACCTACAGGGAAGGGCTGCAGCCATTTGTAGCTGACTGAAGGCTATTCATTTGCACCTTGACAAAGCCGAGGCAGGCATAACCCATGGAGGCAAGTACCAGGTCAGGCTGCCAGGAGCTGATGGAGCCTCCCTCCCAGCCCCACCCCAAGGAGATCTTCACTGGCATCCCATTCTTTTGTAAATTGCCAGCCCGGAGCTACCTCGACAGAAAAAGGGATGGTGCTTCAAGATGCTTAGCCCTCAGCAGCCAGACAAAGCAAGCCCGTCCAAGAAGCTACCTGAGGCAGTCCCAGTAAACTCTCAGCCCCAGGACATGGGGGCTCAGATTCTATTCTGTGCCAACCCCAGCTGCAAGTTCACTGGTTGCCACCTTCTCATATGTAGTAACAAAAATACTACGCTTTAGAAGAAACAGATACACAACTATGTAATTACATGCATATACACAGAGTTATGTGTCTGGGTATATATATTCCTGCTACTTCTCCCCAGTGTTACTCTGGAATTTCTACACCTGCTCAAACCTGAGACAAGCAAAATCCTTCTGTAAATACCATTAGACTTGGTCCATGTTAAGATTGTTCTATGTTCAAAAGCTGAGTCCATAGCTCAGCAGCAAGAGCATTAGGAATTTTATCCCACCCCACATAGCAACAAGTTTGCTTCTTAAAACTCACAACACTGAACAAATCGACAAAGTGTGACACTTTCTGTACTTTATAAAATCTAATGTTAGTCTTTCACAGTCAGGAAAATTCAGTTACTCAAGTTATTTTGAGTCTGAGAAATTACATATAAAAAAAGTTGTTGCTCCAACAGACGCTTTAAAAATAAAATAAAGCAAAAACTCAAACATTTTGAACACGTATGGGAAAAAAATGCAACACAAGGTTTTAAATCTGTAATCATTACATCCTCCTTTAGGAGGGATTCACCCTCCACACATTTACAAAGCCTAGTCACCTTCATGTTCCGTTTCACACACCTGTACAAGACAGAACATTAAAAATTAATAGTGAAAACCCACCAAGCCACAACTCTGCTATTCAAGCAGGAGTTAATATCACGGCATAACAAAGGTCTTACTGCTGCAACTGCACAGCAGGGGAAATATTTCACATTCAAGAAGAGTTATGGAGGTAAAAAGAAAGGCAAAGAAAAAGTCACTTCCAACAGCTCCACAATTTCACCTATACACAGAACAGGAAACAGCCAATGTCCCTGTGGTAGCTGATAGGCAAAATTTACTTATCGCCGGTAATCCAGGCTATGCATTCACACACATGCATACTTGCACATGCAAACGCTCTCACAGGAAGAATTCTCAGTATTTGCCAGTTCTTAACAGTGCTCCTTTAAGCATCTGAAAGACTGATTAACCCTGCTTAATACAATCTGTGTAATCTACTGTGAATCTTGCAGATAACTCATAACTGTTAACATTAATTAACTCAGCAGAGCTTTACTCTTCATGTTCCCCCACCAGCCTCAAACCAGAGATCTCAGTTTAGGCATTCTCCTTCATGACAGCCCTAGCAGACAGCTTAGGCAGTTAAGCAGCAGTGGCAAGCTTCTGATGGAGAAAACCCATTTAAATAATTGAGGTGCACTTTTGAAGATTACATTCTCTCCCCGTTTTACACACTTCTTCATTAGTACTTGCTGGTAGTCACAGCATGCTTAATGCATACAGCACCCTGGAAATACCCATGATATCATAAGAAGAAATGTGAAGAGTGCAGCTGCATCCTAGTAGATCTTTTTTTTATGCCATCTGTCACAGAAACAGAGGTAAAAACCGATGTCACTATGTTGTTATTAACAATCAGGAAAGATTAACTCCAACACTCTTGCTATGCCAGTTTCAAGGCTTCTGACCAGTGGATTTTCTATGTCAACAAAACAAAACTTCCTTTTTTAGCTGCAATGCTTTCCTGAAGGCAAATATCATCTATCATGTGCTCATACAAAAGCCTTACTTATAACTGAAAGACAAAGCTACTTTCAAGACTTTGTATTTACTGAGAACAACCTTAAAAGTGGCTCAAAAAAATTCAAAACCAGCAAGAACTCCCAGACACAAGGAGCTGCTCTGGCTAAAGGCAGAAAAAGCAGAGCTGTAGGCATTACCAAAAGCCTTCTGAATCACAAGTGTAAATTTTCAATTATACTTCTTAGCCTTTAGTGTCCTTTAATGGTGCAATGAAGGTGCATGTGTGTTTCTAGGCAGTTTCCAAGCTGCCTCACATGTGGATCCTATCCCTTACCTACACCAGCAGAGCTCAGGTTTACAATTTAAGCAACATAATCACAGGAAACTTAATATGACATATCAAGTAACTTGCACTCCTTACCCACCAGACCACAAAACAGCAGTGCAGCCATGGATTGGCTGGCCTTTCAGCCAGCTGAAAGTAGGAGAGGGGAGGGTAAATCTCCAGAAAAACTGCTCCAGGCAAGAGTGATTCAAGCCTCAGGCTGCAGAGAGCAGAAATATCTCCTCTTGTCTAGCACATTTGGGCTGCACTGCTCTTTAAAAATAAAGATAGTTGGAATTTTAAAAGATACAGCTTATACAAGTTTATACTGTTGTTGCAACTAACGAGAGGCATATTTAAGTCTAGCAATGTTCAAAGCATGCTGAGCCCTCCTTGGTTGTTTGGACGAAGTCTTTACTCCTAGAAAGAGCCTCAGACAAAATTTTAAAGGGCACGGAGAAGGGCACACAACAGCAGAGAGTGTTTATAGCCTTCACCTCAGTGAAGCACAAAACCTTGGCAATAAGGTCCAGCAGTACAACAGGGAAAGAAGCAACATCAGGTCCACTGCAAACTCCAAAATGCTGACCATGGTTAAGTGCTGGAGTAAGGATTGTTTTGTTCTCATTCACACACAGTTTTTCACATAACATAAAAATAGTTCTGCATAGTTAAACATACTTTGGCAGAGGCATCGAGTTACTCTGACAAACCTGTTTTTTGCTGAGAGTATCATGAATTGGTTGAGTGATAAATAGCCGATCAGAAACTGGAGCTCTACGGGAATTAGTGCAATCACTCAACAGAAGAAATGCTGCCATAAAACAGTTTGTGCTCTTCAAACCTTCAGTAAGAGTTTGCATTTTGAAGCTGAACATCTGAGCTAATGCCTTACTTCTCAAGGCTCAGGAAACAATAATGTCCTCCTAATTTTAAAGGGAGAAACAGAAGTGTATTGTCTGGAGGAAATGATCAGAGAAAACCCAGCAGTCCTAATACAGCAGCCGAATCCAAGTCTAGACACCCTGGCACCTCCACTACCTGAGTTAACTATATCTCTGAATCTCAGCATAAGCCTGCATTTGAACATCCACAACATTAAGGCCTACTGTAAATAGAAGGTACTAAAATAAGACATTTAAGTTTGAATAAGTTTGATGAAGACTGAAGGATGAGATGCCATCCAGAGGGACCTAGATAGGCCAGAGAGGCAGGACAAGGAAAATCTCATGAGGTTCTACAAGGCAAAGTGCAAGGTCCTGTACCTAGGCTGATGCAACCTTCAATATCAATGTGGTTGGTGGATGATGAAACTGAGAACAGCCCTGCATAAAAGAACTTGGGAGTGGACCAGAGGCTGGACATGAGCGAACAATGCACACTTGCAGTCCAGAAGGCAATTCACATCCTGGGCTATATCAAAAGAAGCATGGCAAGCAAATCCAAAAAGGTGATTCTGCCACTCTACTCTGCTCCGGTCCGATGGCACCTGGAGTACTGTGTCCAGCCATGGGACACCCAACACATGGCAGACATATACCTGCTAGAGCAGGTCCAGAGGAGGGACACAAAAATGATCAGAGGGCTGGAGCACCGCTCACCTACAAAGACATGCTGATAGAATTTGGGCTGTTCAGCCTGGAGAAGAGAAAGCTGCAGGAAGACCTTAGAGTTGCATTTCAGTATCTGAAAGGGACCTACAGGAAGGCTGGGCAAAGACTTTCATCTATAGGACAAGGGGCAACGGTTTCAAACCAGAGCAGAATAGATCTAGGGTAGACATAATGAAGAAGTTCTTTATAATGAGAGTAGTAAAATACTGGAACAGGTTGCCCAGGGACGTGGGTGAGGCCCTGTCCCTGAAGACATTCATGATCTGTGCCTTAGGCAGCCTGGTCTAGTTGGAGGTGTCCCTTCTCACCACAGGGAGGTTGGGCGAGCTCATCTTTGAGGGTCTCTTCCCACCCAATGCAACCTGCCAATCTCCAAAAGCTAAGCAAACTGTAAATTTACTGAACATTAAGCCAGAATAGTAAACCACAGAATTTCCCCCAAGCTAATCTGTAGTCACTGATGTCACTTTCTAAGTGAGAATACACAAGTGAAACTGACAATAAAAAGAGCGATGGCTGCATTTCAGATGAGTAGATACATGATTCCTTGTGAATTTTGACTGAAAGCCATTCTCACGAGGTAGAGGCAACAGCTCCTTTGAAACTGGCTCAGCACAATGCGGGCAGGAACTAAGCAAGCTTCTTCAAACAGCTCTTGCCAACACCATTCAACTCCAAGCTGCAAAACTCCTGC
Organism: Psilopogon haemacephalus; assembly: GCA_013396835.1. Taxonomy (NCBI): domain Eukaryota; kingdom Metazoa; phylum Chordata; class Aves; order Piciformes; family Megalaimidae; genus Psilopogon; species Psilopogon haemacephalus. Next base: position 169,523 of record VWZI01020940.1, on the reverse strand, counting down.
CGTTTCCAACTCAGGACTCCTGTGAGCAGACTGCTGATTACACCAGGTTGTGCGGCAAGTTTTTTGATATGTGCACAGGACAGAAGAACGAGAATGAAACCTGCCCAGTGGTCACATTACATAGAAGATTTCCTGTCACACTGGAAGGATGGGACAATCTGCCATTTATTCATTCCCTTGCTCCCCATTAACAAGAAAATACATTACACTGTGCTATACCTTTACCCCACTTGGTGTGTACAATCCATGCAAGTGTTACCACTACCACATGATAGTGCTACTATCGTGAAAGAAATGGGAAATGGCACAATGCAAATACCCTAGCTCCAAGGCAGAGCAGATAGGCATGGTCAGAAAAGTCAGAGTACCAAAATGCAGTGCTGCAGCACATTTAACCAGGATGTTTATTCCCAGTTATGGCTGTATATCATAGCACATCTGGAACAACCAAGGAAAGGGAATGGAAACAGCTCATGGGCAGTTTTCATCCTGATTGTTATGAGGTGGGGCAGAGGACTCATATGTAATATTTACAAGTTTCTGCAAAATTCTGACAGGGGAGGCCCTTGGGCACGTGTCCCAGCAAGGGAAGAGCAAAGATTACCATACCAGGTAGGACCCAGGTTAGCATACACTTTGCTCCACACAGACCTCAACACATACTCACTGTCAAGTGCAAGCCATGGGGAAAAAAAAAAAAACCACAACAGAGTTTCTGGAGGACCTGCAGAAAGCCATCCACAGTTCCCAAAATAGTTTGGTTTATTTATGAATTTGAGTAGAGGCCTTCACTGCCTAATTAAGTGCAGCCCTCTTGGCTTGTAACATCACAGCTGTGAATCTCCTAATTGCATCTTTGGTATGCAGAAGGCAAGAAATCTTCATGAAAAGATGACACAAAAGGCCTCGCTGGCTGGTCATAAACATGGACATTGTAGTCTCTCCTCAGGGAATGGCCACTACAGAAATCAGATGTTCAGAATGTATTCCTGCCCATATGGTTCAAAGTGATGAATAATGCACTTTGGAAAATGAAGGATGACAAAAGTAATACAACGCTGCAGTAAAGCACCCCTTCTATTAAAGAAAGAACAGGTGGTAAACTAAAAATGCATTTTTAATGAGCACCTCTTTATGAACACACACAAAGTGTTTTCCACTGCTCTGTTACACACCACTCCTCATGGATTAGAGGTATCTCTGTTCTATAGCTAGATGTGTACAGTCTTTATTTTCTCTTTGGACATAGCATGAGATTTCTTTATTTATTTGCAATTGTGCAGCCACACAACATTAACTTTAAATTCTGAACTCCTAACACAAATTCTTCAATTGATGTTAATTTTTTTTTTTCCACTAGGTAAACTTGCAATTAAAAAACATACTTGTTGGTGTGTTTTTGATGCATTTGCCTCATCAAGTGTGCTGTTCTTCACATGTACACTAATACATAAGGAAGAGGGCAGTCCAGCAGTTCATGTGGAAAACAGTATTTGAATTCCTAGGTCCAAACAGGCACAAAACACTGACCCACAGTAGTCCTCTCAAGTGAATTACTGTGTTTTCAAGCTCATCTCAAATCAATCTGTATGAAATCCAGTGGCTTGGAGTGAGATAACCAGTTCAATAGCAAGAGGTGTTCCTGCACTAAGTACTAAAACATCATAAGAAGCATTCCACCAGACTTATTATCCAATTGAGAAAATGCAATAGAAATTATTATAGAGAGCACTTTTCTGAAGTTTAGAGAGAAAGACTGCTTAAGTTTCAGAAATCTCAGTCAGTTCATAGGTAGGAAATGAGACTGCACTGTAAGAGCTACAGCAAAGCATGTTCAACTAAATTTGTACCCTGTTCTGTCTCAACAGAATAGCCATACTATCTCAAGGACTGTGTCAACAGTTTAAGCAGTTACTGAAGTCTGAATCTTCTTGCATGAAGGTCAGTGTTACAAAACAAATGTATAGCTCCTCTCTCAAGTGCAGCTGTCTTGCTAATCTCAAAGATGACATACTCCTCGTATATCAGTCATCACTTTAAAGTCCTGATTCATACTGACTTAGGAACACACAGGTTATTACTTCAGCAGGTTGCTTATTTCTCTGAAGCATAATACTCCTTGTAATTCTTAACTGCTTTCCCCCTTGAGGGCATATAGCATATGTCGTGGGAACTGGAACAGACTTGCTCTGAATATAAAAGAAAAATTAATGACTTATCATTATAAAAGGTGAGAGGCAGCAGTTAAACTCTACCCTCTCCTAGCTAGTTCCTTAGAAGGACAGTAATTTTTTAAAATGTTTTGTGGATTTTCTTCTGTTTAATAATTGCTTAAATGATATCCTAATAACAAAAGGCCTACCCTGTTTCAGCCTTGTGTTTAGTCCTGTATTACATTAGTCAGCCTGGCTGTTCTGCTAAGCACAAACTTCCACGGCTTCCCAAGTGCCAGGAAATCAGTTCACTCCATTCATAATTTCTCTTTGACACAGAAGCAGTGTGTGCCAAAGACTGGGAGCTCAAAAAGGGTTGTGTCACATGGAGTGGATGATGATTAAACAAACTGGGAGTGCTTAAAATGACACAAACCCCTCTCTGTGGACTCTCTGTTGCTTTGTCTTATATGCCCCACACAGTATGAACAAACTTGGAAGCACTTTATGCCCGCCAGCTGCAGCATATCTGATATATGGAGAGTTCCCAGAACTCCACACACATCTGACAGAAGGCTTGTGCTGCAAGTTTTTGAAATTTGCGAAGCTGTATGTCTTGATTCACATGCATTCAAGTCATGGTCAGTATCAACAAATGTAGCCATGAACCAGAAATGTCAAAGTTTTGGGTCCAGTAACTGCTATGAATCCAGTAAATGAGTTCATACCTCAGATTTTTTCCTTTTACATGAGTTTTTGGTTTGTTTTTTTTTTAATTGGCTAACATCTAGATTGTGAAAGGGTCAAGGCATGCACAGCATTTTCCTGACAACCATTCCACTTAATTTATTTCACATTCTTAACCTTTCTCATGTAAGATACACAGATATGCTTTGATACCACTATATTTCTTGTTTTAGCTCTTTTCTCCTGCTTGCCTTACAAGTGCCCTAAACACTTCAGGCCAAATTAAACATTTCACCTGGTGGCTGGGGAGGTAGAAAGATTTTTAAATTAATAAATAAAATCATAGTCCTAGTTGAAAGTGGAGTAACATAAGTTAAAATTATCACAGCAGAAGTAGTTTTAAAATCCATACTATTTGTTCTTATCTATTTTTGTTACTATAGAATCAAACTAATGTTTGAAATATTAAAAAACTGTTGCATTAAGCACCTTGTAAATGTCTTGCATCTGAACTGACCTGTATGAAATATTTATCAGCATTTTCTTGCTCCTGCAGCTTTTTCTCCTTTACACTTAAGTACACTTCATTATAACTCCAGGACTAACTTGACAATACAACAAATCCCCACAGTGAGAAAGGAGTTTGAGGTATCTCCAGGCTTGTGTAACTGCCTCTTTCACAAATGATTGCTACAATATTAAGCATGAACTATTCCTTATTATACCAAAGAAAGAATAATGGTTGTGTGTATGCCACCAAAAGAATATTGTGGTAGTCAACTGCTTCCCATCGTTGGCATCAGCAGACACAGAAGACAAACAGGGAAGCAACTGTAAGGTTTACTCTCAGTGAGAAAAACCCAAAACCAAATCACACTGAAATCTACAGTTCAAAAAGTCTTTGATGCAAATTTTTGCTATAGGGGGTTGGGGAATTTTTTGTTTGTTTGTGGGGTGTGTGGGGGGGG
>VWZI01020940.1:81108-165525 GCA_013396835.1 Psilopogon haemacephalus | reverse complement strand
ATGTATATATGTATATGTGTATATATATATATATACACATACACACATATATATATTAAAAAAAGATGATTTAAATCTAGGCCTAATCTGATAACTTTTTTTGGCATGTTGGTCAGATAGCTGCTTCAGAATCTCAGATTCATCTATGCAAAAAAAAAACACACGTAATTAGTAAGCTACAGCTTCCGGCCTCATGGTGCAGAAAAGGTACATTTAAAACTACCATATAGAAAGTTTATTTTAAATTAATGTGCTGAATGCATCTGCTTGTCATCTCTTGTGCATATTAAATATGGTTGGTGGAAGCACCAAGATTCCAGAGTACACCAAAGTTTTATGTTAGGAATTGTATGCTACCTGTCACAGGAAGCATCACTCTGCAGTGTTCAGCCAACTAAACAAAAAACCAACCAACCAACCAAAAAAATCCCACTACTCTTTACTATTAACTTTCTTGACTTACAAAGTACTGAGGAATTAAGACTAATGCAAGTCTGATGGAAGAGACTTGCACGAGTATCAGTAAAATCTAGGTGGTTTAGGAGTTTTAAATGTACTTTAGATTTTCCCTTTAGTCTGAAGAGCTTAAGCGATTGGTCACAAATGTATTTCTATTTGTTTATAGGCAAACTTCAAAGAAACCTCGAATGATCTGTCCTTTATAAAATAATTACTAAGTGCAAGCCTGACTGCAGAGTCTGCATGCTTGAAGAGCAGAGCAGTTCAGATTATTGTAACAACTGCTTTTCATGCTGTCACAACAACAGAGCTCTCGCCTGAGTGTCTCTCTCTTACCAGCAAGCTGGACAGGTGTTCAAAGCCTCCAAAACTAGGTGTCCTGCTAAGCTTAAGACAGAGAAAGCACACCAGGATGAGTCTTTCTGTAGATATTCAAATGGTTGCCATAAACACTGTAAAAATCTGATAAAGAGTGATAAATACCCTGACACTGGTAAAGGTTGCAATAGGCTGTCAAGGAGAAGAGCCAAAACAAACCATCATCTGGCAGGCAGCTCTGGTTTCACAATAGCCACGGGTATCAAAGTGAAACACTTCAAATGCCCCATTGTGCATGATGCTCAGCATCTCAAGGTGCATAAGGTGCATCAAGTCAGAGAAAGTCAGTGCCACTTAAAATTAGATCCTATGTCATACAAAGAAAGTGCAACTGCAAGTTAACCGAGATGCTTTGAAGATGTAAGCGGCCAAACCATGGCTGCATTTGTTGCAGAAACAAGTCTTCAAGCAATAACTAATTATTTGAAGTTTGAATCCCATGATTCCATAGAATTCGGACCCAGCAACTTATTAAAAAAAAAGGCTAAATGAAAAGGGGAGATTGAAAATCATCAAGATTTTGGCTCAGCCTACAAAGGAAATGCATACTGGAAGAAATGTGGGACAGGTCAACCAAGTTTAAGACCTGAAACAGAGCACTCTGGTTTAGTTTCTTCTGCATGACTGGAAGCTGGGAGTTAGATTAAGTGCCAGAGCATTGAAGTGTAAGCAAGGCTTCTAATAATGGCAGCTTTTGTGGTCCTCTACTACAGATTCATTCCTTCTGCATGTAAAACTGTAAAGATACATCCACATGCTGTGTAGATAAGCTTGTGCCACAAACCTTGAAAACAGACAAATGCTAGCACAAAGCTTTTTCATATTCAAGAAAATACAGAACACAGGATGGTTTAGTGGGGGTGTTTTTGTTTGTTTGGCTCTTTGTGGCTTCTTTCTCCTTTTTGAAAAATTACAACTGAAGAAGTGACCTTAAGACATTTATATTAACTGAATTCCTTATAGTTAAAATGTAATTCTGCTTTGAAGTAAACAAATAGACTCCTAGTAACTCAGACAGGTGACTAGTCAAATTAGAAGGCATTTGCTTTGTTTGTTGTTTTGTTCTGTGTTGCTTGTTTTTAAGAGAAAAAAACCCACCATCATCACAAAGTGAAGGATGCTTTACTTCTAAGGTAACTATTTCTCAGGACTGACTCTTTTTCTGTGGAGCCTGTATCCTAACAAATGAACCTTTTCATGCACGCAGTATTTCTGCACTTAATTTCAAAGCTTGAAAAGAAATTCACCTCTTTCCAGTTTCTTAGCAGCAAATGCTTATGCCTCCTGTGGGACTACAGCCATTTTGCTTTACTGTAACACAGCTGCTTCAAAATAAACCAGGCATTAACATCAGTACCACCCTCTCCTTTTCTTCTAACACATACTGCATGCCAAATAGGTCCTTCTGTGATACAAAATTGACACTGCACTCCCTTACATGTAGCTTTCCAGTGGATATATTACAGATAGTAACAACATTTTTATAAACAAACAAAACAAAAGAAAACAAACAAGAACTCTCAACAAAACCCACCTCAACTCTTTAAAATGCCACAGAGAATTTATTCTTTTGCTCCTCAATCTTACAGAAAATAACTTAGATATTTTTGAAATCAGTTCTTTACCATTAGGCAAAAAAGGAGACTTTTTCTAGGGGAAGAACACCATCTATTTTAGTTAAAAAACATTAAGAATCCAGTAAATAATTTTCACAAGACAGGAAGATACTTAGATGGAATTCATACTGTATTTTTCCCCTTGTGCTGAGACCAGAAGTCTTTCCTACTACTTCCCAAAGGAGCAGATGTTCATCACTGTTATTCTGATCATCTAACAGGCACTAACGATGTCATTCCAAGTCTAAAATACAAATTAAATAAACATCTAGAGACTTTTAATAATACTAATTATGAAAGAGAACAGACAGTGACAGCTCCACAGGGACTATTTCAGCCTGCTGAGCAGATTTTTATTTATGCACTTTTACTGGCCATATGAGGATCCAGTAGAATTTAAACACTTAACTCCCCTTAAGCTCCACCTCTTAATCACAGCAGGAAGCAGAATAGGTATCAGCTCGCACAGGTTATATTCAAACAGCCCATCTAAACCAGGTATAAATAACAACAAAGAGACCCATAATTTTGCTTGAAGTCAGTACATGTGCACATTTGTTTTCTGCTTTACTGGCTCTTTAGAGTTTTCCTTCTAAATTCTCCCTTTCAAAAAAGTATAAATGGGAAATGTATGCATGTAAGAGTGAGTGACAGCATTTCAATTTCTGCTCGTTCAGGAGCAGATACCTTCCTTCATTTGTACTGACAAAAGTCCCTGTGTCATAGAAAGTAAGAAATACACCATTTCCTGTGGTTTGTCTGCAGCAAATAAGCTAGTACATTAAGGCTTCCTCCTGTCCCAAGGTCTGTTGCTTTGCTAGGTCCAGAGATGCACTTGAAAGTGTAAATTCTATCATTCTTAACAAGGGCAGGTGACTCCACAACCTCCATATCTATTTCTTGGCCCAAAGGTATTCACATTTGCTATAAGTACTGTAGGTGAGTCCCATTTTGTTTTCAGAATGCAACTGCATTTGGACACTATGCTGTAACCAAAGTCCCCTACGCATTTCTGCAATTAACTAATAATCACTCCTTCAAAATTACAGGTAAGTATCACTTCAAAAGACATCTCAAATATCCAAACCATATGCAAAAAAAAAAAAAAAAAAGTGGAAGAAATGCTTTCAGGTCTAGTAAGTCACAAAAAAACCCCCCAAACCACCAAACCCACTGCACAGCATAAAAAGGTGAGAATTCCGCAAAGACCTTTCTAACAAAAGCTGATTAACTCTTTTGGAGTGGAAAGACTAGAGCAGCTGAGTTAGACAGGCACAGAGACATCTTTGCTCACACTGCACCACAGGGTCACAGATGTCACTGGAAATTACAAGCCCAGACACCAAACCTTGATCCGGAGTCAGAGGTGTGTACAAAGACAAGACTGTGGACTGAATACAGTGTGGCACAATACAGCATGTGACAACACCCCCAGTAAAAGCCACACCAGATTAAACAACACTTTTGAGAGACAGAAAATGGAAATAAAGTAAGAACCTGAATCAACTTAATTTGCCACCTGCCATTAAAAAGGATAAATTACTTGCTTTGGGGTCTGCAATGCAGTAAGGAAGTTTGTCTTGCAGTCATACTTCACACATTTGTGGAAGTCATGTTCTTGTCTCTTTAAAGACTTTTAAATTAAGATGACTAAATGACATGCAATTCATTACAGAAACACAAGCACTAAAGCCATTTTCGCTTATTATTTAGCAAAAAAAAAAATCTCAAAGCTATTTTCAGCCACAAGTGACATGGAGACTATTTTCTAGCTTACCCAAAATTGGTAGGCTCTACTAAACTTAGTTCCCTCCACAAAATCTTGGCAGACAAAAATGGGACATTTTCCTGCAACCTAGGCGGCAGGACTGAATGTGGCTGTCTGGTTAGACTGTCTGAACAGTGACTTATGTCTAAAACCTAATATCCAAACATATATATCTGCAGTAGAGGACTAAAATACTCTGTGGCTTTAGCACTGGTAATCTCCTAGACTGTTGCTGTGATTAACATTATGCCTTGTCTTTCATTAAGAAAAGCCACACACACACACTCACATTATCCTTTTATAACCCATATAAAAGACACAGTGGATGCATTCTGTATTTCAGACATCTTGAGAATTGTTTTCAATTAGCATGTCGGAGGTTAAATAAATACTGCTATGTGAGAACCAAGCAGCTATTCCATACTGTAAATTTTTCACAGGTCATCTCTGTGTTTTAGGACACTGCTCCTCTCTTTTCTTGGATCAGTTTTTTCATTTGTCTGCACAATGAATTCACACCCCTCTAGCTTATTAAGTAACTCAAGGACGAAACACACCAACCTACTCTGCCCTTTCCCATATTCTACCTCCAGGAAATTACAAGCAATAAAGCAGTCAGAAAGCCAACCTATTCTCTTCCATCTGTTTCAAGTCACTATTTCATTCTATATGCATGTGGAATCTCAGGGGTGGGGGAGGGGGTAGAAGCTCTTTAAGCCCAGTCCTCCATTAAAGTTCCAGACATAATCCAATATTATCAGTTGAAATGCACCCTAGAATCAGAGCCAGTAATACCAATCAGGTTGCCCAACAGTATGCAACCAGCAACACAAAATGGCAGCACTCACCATGGCAGCACACTTCTAAAATTGATCTTTGCATACCCTTATTTCAACTATGGGGCAGAAAGGTTTGTCTAGTTCTGGAAATGAGCAAGACAAATTTCACTATGAAACCATCAGACAATTCTTACATTTATTCCACTTGCAGCAGAGTGCTATTTTCAGACAAAGCACTAAATAAAAGACTAATATTGGCAGGTCCCAGAATGCATGTGCCAAGGTCCATCACTTCTCTGCCTTGCACCCACCACCACAGTAACTGAATGTCTTCACAATATCGATCTTACAACCTTCATGTATCATGATCATGCTACTGCAGAACAGAAAATCTAAGTCAAAACAGTTTTGTTACTGGAGAACCAAGAAGGCCTCATTAAGCTGAGTACTGCATAAATACATATAGAAAGTTTGTGCCTGCGGTGAGTTTAAACTAACTAGAAGTCAAATTAAGCATAGGAGTTGAAACAAAAAGAGAGCTAACAATGCCCTACTCCAGGTTATGCCAGTGGTAGAATCTCCCAAGTTCCTGTAACACTGCTTTTCTGAAATACAGTGCATCTTTACAATAGTACCTTAGTGCTAACTTATTTGCCTTACTAACTTAGTTATAGTATAGTTGTGAAAAAGATAGAAACTCAGCAACTGCTCACTGTTGTTTCTTCACACAGCTGTAACAACTTCAGCCCACAAGAACATGTGTGCTGTCTTTAGTAGGTGCAACAACACAACTGCCAATGCAGAATTATTTTATTAAGGATTAATACAGCAATCTCAATGTACAGAAAAGGGAGAGAACATACACTTCAGAGTTCATGAGATCAAAGTACTTGAATTAGAAAGTTTATCTGTTGAAGTCTGATATCTTGCTCCTGAGAAAGCTGATATTCTTAGTTAATAATCTTGGAATGTAAAGCTCAAGTTGATGAAAGATTGCCCCTAAGCCACGTTGCTCACATCTCTAGGTAACAGGAATCAAAGGAAAGCTGTCACCCAGGCATACTGTAGTTAAACACATGAAATGGACAAGGCTAGCAAAAAAAGGCCAGTTTTTATCTAATACAGTAGGCCATTATCGGTACCAACTCTCCTATTCAGAACAGAAGAATGCTTTTTTGACTTATTGGATTACCAGCCCACTAAAACCTGCCTGCCTTGTAAGGGAATATTTCAACTCACAGAAGAAGGCATTGCTATTGCTACTTCCAAAACTTTATCTACAATCTAAGCATAGCTGACGGTCTACAACTTCTGTCCAAATTTTCAAGTCTGAATTCCTCCTTGCAGTCCAATCAAGAGCTCTAAACGTGGCTCAACACTTCAACTACAGGAACATTAGTTGTTTATTGCCTTGGTATTGCAAGACCTTTGCTGACCTACTGGGAGTACCAACTTTTGCTAAAGTTTGAAGACAAAATGCCTCTGGTGGAAGTTAGAAACACAGCCCAAGCACCAAACTGCTTACAGCAACAGCCAAACTCACAGCCAGCAGACTCCCTTTAACATGCCTGATAAAACCCCTACTGTTTGTATTTGCTTTATGCAATATAGAGTAGCAGAATGAAAGGAGGCAGGCACAGGACTGAAAAGAAGTGAAACATAAGGCATTCTTGATCACCAGCTTCTCTGTGTCCAGCTATGTGAATTTAGGTGAGGAGGGTAAAATTTTTAGTGATACAGTCTTAGTGAGTGGAAAATGATAAGGATTACAAGTTATGTTTTCAAGCTATGTAAGTCATACAGTCATAATTGGTTTCAGAACTGTCTCAGTGGATTTTTTTTTTTTAATTAAGATCTATTTCCAACCTATTTAAGAAAAATGTAAGCAATTTGTTAGATATTTATGGCCACAACTGCAAGGAAACCAAGCAGCGAAAGTACAGCCATGACCACATTGCAGCATTTCTTCTAACAACATTTCTCATTCACATAATCCAGATGTGGCCATTAATACCCATGCAAGGACTAGCCAAGGAACGATTACATTTTTTAAACTACTTCATCACCATTTACATGAAAAACTTCAGGTTAAGAATTTTGGTTTGAGAGTGGTGTTGGAGTGATTACTGGCATTTTTGAAGGTTAGGAAACTAGATACCATTGGAAAAGATCCTTTCATAAATCTATTTTTTATAAACTGCTATCAGTTATTTTTAGTTCCTTACAAAAACACTAAGCGCAAGGCCTGACATAAGCAGAGGAAGCATGGCAAAGCCACTTCAAGCTTCCCCTGATAGCCTGCCTTAGCCTTCTTCCAAAACTCTCTAGGCACAAGCACATTCTCCAAGCATTGCATGCACACATTAAGCAACCAATACTCACAAGATGTAGACACTCTACGGCATGGCAAAGGGATAAGCCAACACCTCTCATATTTTCTAGCTTTCTTCCATCATCAGAAGTGACAGAGCCAGTAACAGCCCTTGCACAGGTTGTTGCAAACTTAAGGGACTGTTCTGTTCTATTTTTGTCCTTTTTTTTTTTAAAAAACATTGCCAACAAACTCTGTCAGAGACAAGGATAGTGTCACACCACTATGAGGGTAGCTGTCCCAGCTAGGACTAATCACTATTTGGAAAAGAAGCACAATAGCCCCAAGAAATTAAGGTTTTAACAATTCACTGTCAGAAAGAGTCAAGACTGCTCATTTCAGTGAAGCCAAACATATTCATTCTTGCAGTACTCACACCTGAACTACACTCGAGCCAATTCAATTAGACCAGCAGATAAGCACTCATGGAGATCACCATAGAAGCACTTCAAAGTAAAGTTGTGAGAAAAGAACTCTTTAGAAAGTTAATAAACTGAGTTAGAAAACTTCTGAGATGTTATTTGACCTAGAGAAGTCTTCTCCGTTACATTTACCCCTCCCAAGTCATTCTTGCAGAAGCGCAGATAGGAACTGATCTTTATAGCCCAAATCAAAGCCAAACTCCACCAATAACCTGGTTTTTTCATAGTCATTCCCCCCACAGATCTTCAGCCTAAGAGATCAAGAAAGCCCCAGCACTGTAGAGTATACCTGGATTCATGCTTCTAGATTAGACTTGTCCATGCTACCTTAAGTAGTATTACCTGTATTAATGAGAATTCTGCTTTAACAAAGAGATAAGCTATACAAATATATTAAAAATTTGGAATTAGATACAGATACACTATACAATTATATGACCTGAAATGTCAACTAGCTTCTATCAGAGCTAATTTCAGCAGCCGCTTACACCACCTTCCTCAAATACAGTCTGCAGTACCACGAACTGGTATCATGTTCTTGATGGTTTTCTGTCCAGTGCATACCTATCAGTGTCATTCAATAAAGCATGAAGTGCCATTTGCCTCATTCTAGGGGAACTGGTCCAGCAAAGTCAGCAACTAAGCCATACACTGACTTGAGTCCATTAACTGGAAGGGAATGTAAAATCTCAAGGCCAACAGTCTATTTTTAGAGTTTTTGTTTCTCTTGAGGAAGTAGCATATTCATGTTCTTATTGTTTGTCAGGAACTACCCCCTCCACTTCCAGTATGCAGCTGTATTTGTGCTACTTCAAACAATGCCCATAGCCTCAAACTATTAAAAAAAATTCTCTAACATTCAGGAGTGGTTTAACAACAGTTAATATATTCCAAAGTGTGTTACATATGTTAAAAAAAAAAAACAAACCAAAACTAGTAAATGCTACTTGCATTCTGAAACAAGAAACCTGCTAAATATCTATTAGAGACATTATCACAGATGTGACACAGGGCTTGGATACAGCACAAATGGCCTTAACTCCTCCCAGACTATGGAGAGTTGAAGGCTGAACACCACCACATGAGAGGAATCTCAGATCAGCATCAAGACCTTGGATTTGTCCAGAACATGAGATTGTAACAAGGACAAATAAGTTTCTTTTACAATGTTATCTTCACAAAAAATAAAGGTGATTTTATTTTAAGCTTTGCTGTAATTACAAATTTTAATCTCTCACAACTGCTTTGTTCACATTCAGTATATATAGTCTTCAGGCAGCAAGATTCACAGCAATTAATTTCTGGACCATGACAGGAACACCACTGTCACACCTGCTACTACAAACCTCAGGTACTGTTTCTCATTGAAAACTCTGCATTTTAACCTATTTCAGCTGTTGCTAGCTTTATTAGACTATGATTTCAGAGCTCAACAGCTCAGTCAACAAGACACCAAGAAACCTATCACATGATTCTGAATCACTTTTCTTTTCTCCTAACTCTAATCTCTCTTTGGATACCCTTTTAAGAGATCAGATTATCAGCTCCAAGACAAAGAACACACATGAATAAAAAGCTTTAGAGTTTTGACAACTGAAGGACCAGACTCTCAGACTGTAAATCTTGTGGAGGTGATGAGAAAGGGAGGAAGACTAGTCCTGTCCATTGTCCTTTTTGCAAACGGACTGTCCCCATAGAAATAAGTCTCAGGAATGACACCACATTGCATCAGCACTTCCAGTTCTCAACAGTCAAGACACAGGTCAGCTGTCTTCAAAATTACATTATATATACATACATATAAATATATATATATATATATATATATATACACACATACATATACACATACACTCTTCTATATCCTCTCAAATCTGAGTTACACACTTAATTTTTTTTAACGGGCCACTGGAACTTTCATGTTTTGAGTCATGCAGCCCATCAGCCTTTTCAGAAGTCATTCTTTTAAGCTTCTGTAAGCAAGTCCGGAAGCCGAGTAGTGGCAATAATATAGGATTGCAGTAGGCAAGCTTTGGAAGAGAACAGCACCAAAAGGCACTACTGAATTAAGCATTACATTTCTCCTGTGTTTTGAAGACAAAGCCAATATAGTTTATTCTGCACATGCAGAAAGGAAGCATCCAGGATGACCATACCGACATCAACTTCTATGTTTTAGTTATTTTGTCTATGATGTGATTGAGATGTGCATGCAAAAGAGCATTTTAACAGTCCTCAGTGTTTTCAGCCTGGTTTATACTGCACAGCATTCAAATCTACACAAGATCGTGTAAAAGAAAACAGCAGAACAGTTACCTCTCCCATTAAGGTTTCTAAATATAGTGTGTATACAGTAACTCTATTTGGAGTAACTAAACTCGTTTCTCTGGCTTTCCAGGAACATCCAATGTGTATCTAAGTTTGCAAAAGTGTTCAGCTGTCACCACCTTGATTTTAGGGGAGGACTGTTACAGCAGAGGAACACTGACATTTAGCTCAGGGATGTCACCTAAGAGCTGTGCTATTTAATGGTGTATCAATGTAAGATCTCCATTACAAAATTAAAGACATCTCCTCAATGATTCATTTGACAGCAGAACCTTTAAGAGAAGCTGACTTGTGTTAAACAAGTTTAGTACCCAAAAACATTATTCCAATTTCAGCAAACCACATACATACCTTATACCACACCATAAAATGTTACCACAGCCTTCAAACACAATTCCTTCTTTAAATAAAACAAGGGGACAGGGGAGCAGCCTCTGACCATAAGGGATACAGAAGGTAGGGATATTGTAATTTCAAAATGAAAGTGTGGCTCACAGGACTTTTACACCAACACAATTTCCTCTGGGTTTCCTGTTGTAAGCTCCTTCTTGAGCCACCAGGTCCCACACTAGCTAATGCATTAATAATCACCACGGATGAAAGAGGAGAAATCTCACCTGATAGTAAGTCTTAATGTTTCTGACTAAGATGGTCAGGTTTTGAACCCGAAGATAGGTGTCATTATTTACATGCTTGTTGACACGTTGGTTGGTTGGTCGAGGATCTCTATTGAAAGAGGAAAAAGAAGTATTACTAGTTGACTCAGTGCTAAGACTTAGCATCTCAACAATGCACCACTAGGAATACCCTTTTAAAAATTATGCCTTAAATGCACTGGCATACAGGACATGTACACAATAATTAATAGTAGAATAAGCTCATTACCTTTGTACCCATGTATAACTTGAAAATCTTCCTGTGCACCACAAAGCAACCTACTTTAGGTTAACCTACACAGCCACACAGGGCAGCTTCCCTCCCTACGTATATTTCCGCAAAGGAAACAGCATATTTACCTTCTGCACACTAAATCAAAGCAGTCTCTGATAAGGGGTTTATCTTATTCAAATAAAGGGAAGCCTAGGAAAGACTGCCATGCCTTCCTTGGCTTTGGAGCTTTATGCTAAAAGCAAGATGATCAATGATCATTGTTCAAACTGCAAAACTCAGATGTGTTACAAACTGAAGTGAGGAAGGAAAAGAACACTGCATATATTGTATCCATATAATCTAGCTAGAACTGTCTCATATCCACACTGTGTCTCAAAACTGGGCTCTAATTCTAGTGCGTTCAATACACAAACAAAATATAAACATCAGTAGAGATATAAGCAAGATGGGGAAAAAAAGTTGGTGGAAAGATTTTAAAAGAAAAAAGTCTGGAGTTTTGATCTGATATTAAAGGATGGAAATCAAAGTTATTAAAAAAAAAAGAAAAACAAAAACATTTTATTTCTAGAACAAAAATTTTTAAAATGCAAATAGTTTAATATGAATATGAGCCTTCCAATTCTGCATAAACCGTAACATGTTGGGGAAAAGAAACAAACCAAAACTGAAAACCTTTATCTGCCAATAGCATAAATCAAAGCTATGTGTTTACCATCTATTTAATACTCTTATCAGCAAACCCCTACACAACTAAAATCCCTGCCTCCCAAACTTCTCCTTTAGCTGTTAATTAAGCCATTTATTGCTCTTCCAGAGCCAAATATTGAATTCAGGCACTGACAAGGAAATAAAAGTGGAAGTGATCCAGTATTTATTTTTTTAAGTGTATCTGCCAAAGTTTAGATAAGTACCTCAAAGAGGTTTTTCTTTCTCCTTTTTTTTTAAGCACAACTATCCCAAAGCACCTCTCCAGTGAAAGAAGTGCTGTGTGTATAAATATAATGGCATGCAGGTATTCCAGAGATGAGACAAAGCTGCAAAAGCATCAGATAAAATTAGACACGTTTATGTACCTGGATTTAAGCAAATTTAGCTACAAATGAATCATCACAGGTGTAAACCAGCAAGATTCTCAACAGCCTTCACAACAGCAAAGGATTTTGTATGATAATTAATGATTTTTAATTTTTAATTTAAGTTAAAAAAGAAATTTTGCAACTAAGTAACACAAATTCCTGTCTGGATGTATCTGAAAAATCCCTGAACACAACCTCTATCAGATGGTTTTTCAGCCCCCTGATATTTAGTCTTTCCCTTACACACAAATACAATTAAACCCACAATTCTCTTAAAAAAAAAAAAAACAAAAAAACCAAAAACCACATGTTACTCTAGGTCAAGAAAGTTACCTAGATAAGACTGAGGTAGCATGACTGAGGTGTGACTAAAGGAGGTACACATCACAAACCTATAAAAAACACCTAAGCCAAAGAAGCAGAAGTCTCAAACCTCACAATATACCTAAACATTTGAATGCATGTAAGCATTTGCGACTTTCACAGGTTCACAGAATGAAGGAAGGGAGGGCCAGGAGACAAGCACGGGGCCAGCAGTACAAATGCTTGAAAATGCAACCCCTTAAGCCACCAATTAATAAAAGCAACAGAAAAAAAACAGTTTCTAAAATTCAAAATTACAATCCCATTTAAGCAATTTCAGATAAGCAACTTTGATGAGTAAGGGGCAAGCCCACAAGCCAGGCCCGAGGGTTACAAGACACCAGAAGGAACTGGTGTGCCCAGTACGCCCAGCATCCTGGCAGCACTTTGCTCTGCAGGTAACTCACTAATCGAAAATACACCCCTCTTGGACCCGTCTAACTCTCCTACCATCCCACTTCTTCCTCTATCGTGAAGTGAGAGGACACCGCTAAAGCTGCCAAGGTTTGTAAACTGCCTGGAAAATGGTAGGAAATTACACCTCTAATGAGATTTTAAATGAAACGGACACATATATTTAACCTTCTGGTCTTTTGTGCCGTTTGCTACAAGCCACAAGAGCAGGCACTCTCTGTTCCTGTCACGTGGCCTAAAATAAAGATGACAGATTGACTGTACCACAAACCATGGCAGCTGTGACTGAAATAATAATTAAAAAAAAAATTTACTGCACTTTTTTATTATGTGGGTTTAATACAAGTAGTTTTATCAGCTGTACTCTTAACACATTCCCGCTTGCTGAACGTTTTAAAATCAAAGCTGAGCCTACTATCAATTAAAAGTATTAGAACAAGTCACCATGAAAACACTTAATGTGTCTGCATGTGTAAACCCTGCGTCTTTTCCCATGTTGAACTTCCTATAAGAAATTAAACCCGGCAAATATTTGCTTATGCTTGAAGGTATTATGCCACAGTTGCAACTGCAACACTGAAGGCAGTCTGTGCAGCACTGCCACGTGCTAGTTTCATACCAGGAAGCAACACAACCATCTGAAAAAAAAAAAGTTTTTTCAGAAGTTGTCCATGAGAAGCTCATTAACCTGATACACAGAAATCCACCAGAAACAGCAGTTACACTCTGAAGATTAACAAACACTTTTATATGCAGAATATTCACCCAGTACCACAAAAAAAATGAGTGTGTCCTTCATAAGTGATCAGGTTGGGGTCTGCATTTGGAGATAGCACAGGAAAAGAAAGCCACTCATCTTCAGTAAAATGACTTGAAAAAAAAACTGCCTAGTTTCAAAACATAAATGTGGAAACTGAACAGTGCTGTCTCTACCTCTTAGATTTAATTCATTAAACAGCTAGGCACCACTACTGAGAGTTAAGCAATGCACAACTCTGTTAGGGGTAATCGGTAAGCAAAAACATCACCAGCAAAGCCCAACAGTTGGTTACCTACTGACGGTTTGTGGCCAGGATCTGCTTCCACCCAGGCTGCATTCCGTTCCCCCTGCCTTGTGCCACGGCTACATTTGGTGTGCCTAAGCAAACTACATTTTATTCAAGACTAGCATTCCTCAGAGCAGCTAATTTCTAAAGAGGATAGAGTGAAGGCATATTCCTATTTTCACCATGCAGCAAGCAGGGACCTGGCAGGCAGGCAAAGAGATAGATGTCACTTATCTCACTGGTGACACACATGCTTTGCTGATACAAATCCACCACCTAAAAGATGCTGACACCACAGTACCCAGCAGTTGGGATCTTCTCCATCCATTCTAAGCTGTCAGACAGCATTTGGTCAAAACCCAACACATTACAACAGGAGCTAAAGGCTGACTAAAGTCGCAGAGCACACTCGCACCTCAAACAACAAAAGCCTTACTTTCACTCAGCAATCTGCACTGAACAGGTATATCTGGATTTCTCCACAGATCCACCTGTCTTTCTGGACATATATTAAACTTAAAATCCATCTAGCTGCAGGACAAAAAAAAGTGTTTTATTTTTAATAACAAAAGTCCTAAGAATTATGCTTTTGAAATCTTTTCCAAAAGAAACCTGTTGATCTGCAAAGTACTGCATCACACTTGGTGTTTAGATGCAGCCTCATGTGCCTACGCTATTTGTGTTCCAGTAAGCATGCAAGCAGAACACAACCTGAAAAACTAAAAGGAGAATGACACACAAATGAGGAAACAGCTACCTGTATCAGGAGTCCACCTCCACACATGCAACCCCCTGCACATGCGTGCACAGAACCTCTGCTTTCAGGCAATCAACACTATCAAGGCATAAGTGTATCAAATTCTGGCAGATTTATCAAAACCCTTCGTTAATGCAACTTCAGCAGGAACAAATCTCAAGTCAAACACTAAGAGCCATCTTCAGGCACCAGAACTCGATGAGCAAGAATTTTTTACAAGACATTTATTTTTCCATTCTGAAAACTTTGTGAGACAGAAACACACCTTGCAAGGCTTTCCTGATTTACAGGCAAGAGGTAATTACACTGCCATTTTTAAAGGTTAAGCCAGGAAAAAGAGAAGGTCATAGTCAGCACCTCTCCTGAGCACCTTTCTGGGTGTTGGGATACATAAATACTGCTGTGGTCTTTCCTAAGTTAAACAGCCTAGGCTCCCTGTAGAAAGTTCCTGAGTTTAAGCTCCCATAGGACACTATTAGAAGCACTTGCCAAAGCTCCGTAAAAACAGAGAAATGCCCTGGTTGTGTAGAATGGAACAGTTTCATACTCTGCATTGCTTGTGCTTCCTCCTTTTACACTGTTTGTGACACTGCTGTCCAAGACACTTTTTAAAAAAAAAAACAAACAGATTTACTCTCCTGGCTGCTTAAGGCAAGCAAACGTGCCAGGGCATTTCTCACAAACACATGATGCTGTCTAGTGTCACTGCACTCAGTCTCTATGTTTATCTTCCTTATTGCAATCAGATCTTATCATTCATTCCTTGTCCTCAGAGAACTGCTAAGCTGCTCCATAGACTTCAACAATTTTATGTCTCCTTAGTTAGACATTCCCATGGCCAACTACAATACACTTGTTTGCATACACCACCTGGTAAAGTACTTCTAAAACACATCAGTCATGAGAGTGCTACAGTCACACTAACTTCAGCCTATTTAATAACAAAATCCAAGAGCAACTAAGTGGTATTTTTCTTATTTTGAAATACGATATCCTCATGTACTAGATAAGTGAATAGTTTAGTCAGACTCCACTGCTCCTTGATGGTTTGGTTGGCCATCTCCATGCCAAATATAATGGTCATAAATTAAAATCCAGTTTCCCACATCTTAGAAAACTACAAGTCTGGATCTGAACGCCCTAACTCAAGGTTCTAATTTACAGAAGGTTCTCTTAAGGTGTAATTACTCCTTGAGAAATGCTGGAAATTATGTCTTCTCTTTACACCTCTAGTTTGCTATCCCTCAGTGGGCTGACTGATCTAGATTCTGTTAAAAATCATGAATCTTCACCAGTTTCACTAAGTTCCAGTTCAGAAATTCCACTGTTAGTAACATAAAACCAGAAGAAAGTTTAATGACCTTTTCAGATGGAGCAGCCAGGTACCAGAAGATAACAAAACTTGCCAACCTCAGTGGGTGGTGCAAAGGTTTAAGTATTTAAAGTTATTTTGCAAGAATTTCAAAGATTCCAATATGAATTAATCATTCTAAGTGCTTGGACATGGTTTAGTACTGCCAATCACCGGTCAGGCTTCAATTGATTTCTTTCACTTAAATGAATATAGTGGCAAAATTAAATGATTTTCAGAAAGTCTCCTTCCCTGAAAGTCAAACTTTTTGTTTCAGAATATTTAAAAGCAAACACAGAGATAATAAAAACCAGTCGTGATCTGCATGCAGCAGATCAACAACAGGAAAGGATGCAATTAAAAAAATATACTAATTCCATCAACAATTCACTTCATAGCTACAGTATGTTCAGTATTTGTTCTTTTACCCTATTTTTAAGTTTCCTCAAGATACATCCTTAGAGTGCTGCCCAAAAGAGATATCACTGAAGCTGATTTTTTTTCTGAATTATGTGTTTAATATCAAAGTTCAAACACTTCAGACTAAATGCTTCTAGTAACACTCGCGTGATGAAATACTTTCATTTCCGTATTTGTGCTGCCACATTTTTCCCTAAAGCACAGATGAACCAAGACAAAAAAGTAACTGTTTGGGGAAAAAACAACCCTAATCGAACAAAATCCCAAGGGAAAAAGAAAAAGGTTAAAGTAGACTGTACAGAACTAAATTGGTTTGAGTTGTGATTTGGTTTGGGTGTTTTGGTCGGCTGGATTGGTTTTGTCAATTTCAAAGCGCAGCCAAAAGGATAAAAAGGCAAGCCCGGTGCTTTAACCCAACACCTCGTTCTTCCAGCCCGTCCGCTGAGAAAGCTCTCCGAGCAGACCACGGAGCGACACCCGGCCCCGAAGGAGGCGGCCTCTTTACTCCTTCCTTTCCTTCCTTTCCTTCCTCAGCAGCCCCGACGGTGGCGTCGGGGTGAGTGACCAAGGCGTGTTCGACGTTACCGCCCCCTCGGCACTCCCGGCCCCGCTCAGCGTGGGGCTACCACCCCTTCGCTCCCATAGGAACCCCACTCACATTTGCAGCATAATTTTGTTCAGGACGACGCCATCCACCAGGTCCATGTAGATACCGAGGTTGTCCTCGTCTCCGCTCTCCAGGGCCCCGAAGGTTTTCACCTGCCGGGAGGAAGGACAGTGGAGTTGGGGGGGAGGACGCCGGGAGGGCCTTGCCACCCCACGCACCCTCTACCGGGCCGGCAGCCTCCCTGTCGCCCGCCTCTGCTCACCCAGGTCACCAAGGGGCTCTGCAGGAATTGCTCCAGGAGCTCGGAGACGGTCACGTCCATATTGCCGGGGTCCGGCTGGCGGCGGCAGAAGGCTGCAGGAGTGGGGCCAGATCACTCGGGAGACAAAGGCGCGGAGCTCATGGCCCGCCGCCCCGCTGCCCGCTGGGCGCTGCCTACAGGGGAAACAATACGCGGCTCATCGCTCCCCCGCCCCCGCGCCGGGGGGAGACGCGGGACTACTGGCCGCGCCGCCGCGGACCCTCCTCCCGACAGCAACAGGCCGATCTTCCCTTGCCGAGCTCGCCCCGCAGCTGCGGGAGGGTCTGCACTGGCAGAAGCGAACCTCGCCACCAGACGGGAACGAAAGGAAAAAACCGCCCGCGGCGAACTCCCTTGAGGCCGGCAGCAGACACACGAAGCTCCTAGCAGACGGCTCCAAGGAGCGACGGTGCACGCTCCGTCCGCCGCGTAGCGCTACCTGTGGTGGGGCGCACCCTTGCCCCAGCAGTTAGACCCGGGCCGCGACAGCACCATGACGAACACGGCCCGCCGCGAATGAGAGGCGCGGAGGGGGTCGGCTCCGGCCAATGGGCGGCGCCCGCGGGGGCGGGTCGCGATGAGGAGCCGGGGCGAGCTGCTGGGGCAAGCTGCTGGCGCTGTCTTTGATGCGCGCTGCCCGGCCGGGTTTCGCCGTGCCTTTGCGCATCCTGGCAGCGGCATGGGCCACCCGTCCAGCTTCCGCGCGGTAGGACCCATCGGGCGAAAGTTTGCGACAGAGGCGGCGGTAGCCTCTGACCGTAGATCGGGCAGGCTCTGCTCTCCCCACGGGTGTGTCTCATTCGCTTTCTTGTACTGTGGGGATGCGAAGCCCCGCGGCGAGGCTCGCCCGTGACTTTGTGGACCGCGCCGTGAGCGGTTACACCTGCGTCCCCACCTGCGCCTGTTGCTCAGAGCTGCGGATCGCTGTGTCCGCCTCTGCTGGGGAGCAACGCCGGAGCCGGACGCCAATCGACAGTTTTAAAGATTCCGCCTTTAAAACTATGAAACCACCGTGAAGTACTTAGGCGGGCAGGAACAAACTTTTTAGGGGTGCTTCAAAGCATGCGGTATAAACCCCGCGTTGCAGCACAAAAACCTAAACAGGAAATCTTAAAGAGACAACCGACAGGCGCAACCTGTTTCCTGCATGTTCGAAACATGAGCCGGAAAGGTACAAATGGCGCCTGTCCGCACTGCCACTGTGCCAACGCGCGGTATCACCGCAGGGGCTGTGCGCCGACGGCGGGGCCGAGGCAGCCGGCTTGAGGTCCCTTCTGAGAGATGCTCTTCGCTGCGGCCCGGAGCGGCTCGCATCACACGCGTGCGCGGCTGACACTTGCTGCTGTCAGCACAGGTAGCAGTAGCTGCTCCCCCACGGATGTGAATTATTTTTCTGCGAGGACAGAATTTATTCTATCTTTAGCTAGGAAAAAAAGGAAAATTATCCCGAGTGATCTGGATGGTTACTGATTTACTCATCCTTATCTCAGATTTTGAGGAAATACGATTTGGTCATAAAGCTGAACATACAGGTGCAGTGTTATTGAGGTTTGCGTTTGCTAGGACTAACGTTCAGTGGTTTGCTTTTCACAGATGTAATTTTTGTCTCTGGTATTTTTCAGTCTTTGCATCGGCTACTTATTAGTGAATTTTGCCCATTTCTTGTTTGATCGTACGCAACTCGCAAAATATAATTTGGATCTTACAGTCAGACGAACCGTATCTGAAATTATGTTTATGATTAACTACTTAGTCTTCCATACGTGTGAGCGGCAAGGCAGGCGTGTGTGTGTGTTTATGTCGGCTGAAGGAGAGACATCTGTTGTTTTGCCTGAGGCCCCCGAGCAGTTTGACAGCAATCCATTACTAGATGATAAACACCGGTGTTCGCTGCAGTGGCCTGTTCATCCTATCATACATCGGGTTCAGTGATTTGCTTCATGAGGATACTTAGGCAATCTTGTATGTATCGAGGACCACGCACTTTTTGGTATCATCAGTCACCGACACATGAATGAGGTCGGACTTTTGAGTTTGCTTTTCATAGTCTTTATCGGAGCGGGAGGGGAAACTTGTCTTCGTGTGAGGGGTCGAGAAAGGAGCCCAGGCGCTCCTGCACCCCACCGCTGCGCACGTCCCGGGCTCCCGTTGCTACTCCCATTAGACGCCGCGGGGAAGGCATCTGCGTTCTTACTAAAAGGCATAAAGAATAGCCTCAGGCTTGGAATTTGCATTTAGATGGATCCCATTATTACACAGGACTGGCCCTAAATCAGCTGGTGAACATCCTGGTTAAGACACGCGTTTTATTTTTGACCCTCAAACCAGCAGACCAAGGAATAACTTCTGGTCGCTAGTCGGACCTGGCCCACGTGAACTGTCACTTGTTTTCAAGCCAGTGCAGCTGTTGCGTCGTAAGTTTCTAGGGAGAACGTATGAGGAGTGTGCAGACAGTTAAATGAACCCTTTCTTTTGTGAGACATGGTAGTCCTCAAACTGGAAAGAAGGAAGCTTGCAAGTAAACCGTCTGTTAAAAGGAGAAATAGGTGTGCTTTTAACGGCTCCTATTTCTGACAAATGGTTAATTATTTCTCAACACTTCAGAGAGCTATGCTATGCTTAAACTTCTTCAAGACTTACGATCTCCTCCTATGATTAATTTTTCTTTTTAAGCTGTTACTACATTGTTCACACCAGAGGATGGATAGGTTAACCAATACAGTGAAAAGAACGTAATATTTGAAAAATATTTCGTTCCCTTCAGAGAGGACAGAACACAAATATAAGAAAGCTTTCCCACTTTTTCGCGCCTCGTCGGAGAGTCCTCTGTAGGCGCACACCTCTACGAAGCAACAGCAGCATGGTCCAACCCAGATGTTGCCTGTAGTGATACCACTGCAGGGAAGTTCATAACAGTCACAGAGCTCAGCCGTAAAAAGCAGACTTCTCGTACAGGAAATCCTCCTGGGAGTGCTGTCAGCTGCCGAATTCTTACCTACGTTACAGGAAATATGTGGCCTTTAGCAGCAGCGCGGCAAGTGCCGGAAAAGCAGCCATAGGAGCAGGACTGGCACAGGGACGAGTCTGGCGACGGAGAGGGGATTTAGGATCTGGATGGGGCGGGTTACTAAGACGGAACTGGGGACCGGGATAGGAACTGGGACATGGACCTGGCTGGGACCCAGACGGGACTGGGAGCGGGACAGGGAATGTGACAGGACTGGGCAGGAGGACAGGGCCGGGGAACGAGAGGGAGCTGGGCACCTGGACGTGCCGGCCCCAGCCTCGCCGGCGGTGGCCGGGCGCCCTCTGCCGGCGCCTCCCGCCCGATCCGGGGCGGAGGCCGAGGGCAGGAGCTGAGGGCCCGCATGCGTTCTCACCTTCAGTGCTGAAAGCAAAAGAAGGGTAGGAAATAACATTTTCCGTGTTGTAAAAAGTGGTGCCATTGATGCAGTATGTAAAATACTGTTAAGAGCCCCCCCATGTTATGCGTGGGGAATGAGTTTGAGTGTTGCAGGGGGTTCATAGCCTCCAGCTGAGGGGCAAAGAGGCCAAGGATTGTGGAAGACTCGCTGAGAAAAGCTGAACCGTGAATCTGCTGCAGTGCCTAAGTCTGACTGCTTTCTTGAGCTGCAGGCTTCAAGCTGGTCACACAAGAGTGCTGCTTATTGGCAAAACCCTGCTGACCTGTGGATGAACAAGACCAGACGTGCCCTGAAGTCCTGCAAAGTTGAGTCTTAGACATACCATGCAGGACCATAGGAGGGCAAAACACACACACCGGTTTTTGGACTCCCAAACTTCCTATGCTGGGTTTCTTTCTCCTGTATCACACCTGTCAGCCCCAGCTAAGTGTGTACTGCTTTCTCCGTATTCTTTTCCAAGCCACGAGTTAGCATCTATAGTGTGAGCACTTTTATTTACCTACCTTGTCTTTCGTCAAAGACGGAGCTTGTAAAACCTTAGCTACTTCCTACAGGTCAGGTTCTCATTTCTGATAATACCTAAAGCTGCCCTCCTCCCACAGCAGACAAAGTAAAATAAATGCCTGTGAGTATGTATAATAAAATAAATGTCTGTGAATAGATCAAAGAAAATTAGATCCAGATGTGTAAATGCAGTTGTATTGGGAAGCCATGCTTCTAACAGTAAACAATTATGAAAAGCTGTGGTATTTAATTGTAAGATGATTTGCAACAACTTCCTTACCATTTTTCATACCATTTTCAGGGTTTTTTAAATTAAAATCATAATTATCAAATAAGTAAGAAGCACCAGAACAATTTAAAACACATACAAGCAACAAAAGACACCAAGATGGTTAATGTCTCCTATCATCATAATCTGTAGCTCTAAAACTCACTTCACAGGAACAAAGTACTCAACTCTCAGCAGCACAGACCACAGAAGGAAATTTCTAAGCTCAGACATTTCCAAATGTTCCTTTAGGCTGACTGTAAATGGCATGATTCACCTCCCTCAGACTGTCCCCTAGCAACGATTACAACTATCAACAAAGGTCCACCATTCAGCTGCTGTCTGAAGTGTAAGTTGCTGAGGAATGGGAATAACAGAATTCACAAGGTTACAATGCAAGAGTTAAACTCATGGCACCCAGGAGGGGCCTTTTTCTCCTCCTTTACTCGGGACTGTTGTTAGGCAGCTTTCTTGTAAATATGACTCCGCCGTTCATCAGCTAGCTTCTCAGCTATCAAGCAAGTTTCCTTTAAATAGACTGTGGAGCTGTAAACAATGGGAAAAAAATAAGGTGGCCAGAAGACAGTTTTTCTCCTTGCAATATCTGATTCTGAAATGCTGTCTCCAATACTGTTAATTTTGTCTGGACAGAGGTGGCAAATAAACCATTACATAAATTTGAATGAAAATAAATTTACATGAGCTATCGAAGCACAAACAACACTCACCCTTCTCCCCCCAACCTGAGGCATTTGCTTATGCGCCTTAGGTCAATCTGAATGCAGGGTGAGGGGATGCTGGTGATTTGCAAAGTCTGTGGCTGGTGTCTGAAAGCAAACAGAAAGAAACTCCTAGAAAATACAGCATTAAACTTTGATGCAGAGCAAGATGCTCATTCAGTGGTGAAGTTAAAGCCAGTTACGTAGGCTTCTGACAAGATCAAACAACATAGAATCTAAAATACAGTAAGAGAGAGTTTGGGCAGAGTATCTCATAAATGTTTGAATCCATAGAAAACAAATGGAGTCAAATACACAATGCAAACAATGAAGTTATCATTCAGCAAAAGACATAGGGAGATGAAGGGATAGAAGTGGCTTATGGGTCTTTGCATGAAACTGAAAACAAGGGATGGGTATTCGCATCCCAAGCAAACACAGGAATGATGGCATAACCTCCTTGGCTTGAGCCCTTCAGAGAAGCAGCAAATGCCACTGCAGCGTAGGAGTGGTGGTAAGCCTGAAAGATAAAAGAACATGTTTATTTTATTTAGACTCATAAGCTAGAAACAAAGGCTTACTGTGCTGGTCTAAAGGCATCAGCTTGGATACACATCCAGAAAAACAGGAAAGGTGCCATTTCAAGCAGCAATAAAGAAAGAAAGGTGTCTTGGAGGTATTAAAGGCACAGTAGAGCCTGTTGTGTTGAAAAGGTGATTTCTGAAGAAGCAAGGATCAAAATAATTGTTTAAAGATTTGGGTTCTCACCAAAGCACGGAACAGAACTGAGACAGATGCCTATCAAGCATGTTCTTCAGTTCCTCTCTTTATGCAGGAGATAAAAGAATGACAACATCAGCACTAAATATATTTTGCTTATGTTAAATACTGAATTAGTGTCTATCAGTCATTACTAGAAAATGTCCTAAAAATGGTATGTGGTTTTGAAGATCCAGTCCTTTAGAAATTGTTGGTTCCTTAGATGGATATTTTAGTGTTCTAATTTTGCAAGTGTATTAATACCTCTACTGAGGACATTGGAGGCTAGATAAAAATAACAGGTAAGTGCAAAAAGAAGATTCTGCAAGCAACTCTGGTCCCCAGAGGGACATGGACAGACTGGAGAAGTGGGCCCAGGACAACCTCATGAAATTCAACAAGGCCAAGCGTAAGGTCCTGCACCTGGGTTGCTGCAATCCCAAGCACAAATGCAGGCTGGCTGGTGAGTGGCTGGAGAGCAGCTCTGAGGAAAAGGACCTGGGGGTCTGGGTGGATGAGAAGCTCAACATGAGCCAACAGTGTGCACACGCAGCTCAGACAGCAACTGTGCCCTGGGCTGCATTAAGAGAAGTGTGGCCAGCAGGGCAAGGGAGGTGATTCTCCCCTTGACTCTGCTCTCATCAGACCCCACCTGGAGTACTGTGTGCAGTTCTGGAGCCCCCAGCACAAGAAGGACATGGAACTGCTGGAGAGAGTCCAGAGGAGGGCCACAAAGATGATCAGAGGGCTGGAGCACCTCTGCTATGAGGACAGGCTGAGAGAGTTGGGGCTTTTCAGCCTGGAGAAGAGAAGGCTTCGAGGAGACCTTATAGCAGCCTACCAGTATCTGAAGGGGGCCTACAGGAAGGCTGGGGAGGGACTATTCACAAAGTCTTGCAATGACAGGATGAGGGGGAATGGGTTTAAACTGGAAGAGGGGAGATTTAAATGGGATGTTTGGAGGAAGTTCTTCACAATGAGGGTGGTGAGGCACTGGAACAGGTTGCCCAGGGAGGTTGTGGCTGCTCCCTCCCTGAAGGTGTCCAAGGCCAGGCTGGATGAGGTCTTGAGTGACCTGATCTAGTGGGAGGTGTCCCTGGTGGGGGGTTGGAACTGGATGATCTTGGAGGTCTCTTCCAACCTAAACCATTCTATGATTCTATTTAGGCTGGCTAGAGTTGAACATTCATGTTCAGGAAGAACTCAACAAAGGTTCAGCAGGTAGGTAAGTGACAGTAGGGCCAAGATCACCACTTCAGATGCCTACCAAGAGAAGAGCCATTTCTTGGAATTATGAACAACATGGAGAACAAGGAAATTTCTGTCCATGCTGTCATCTCAAAACAGCACCCCAAATTCGTTCCTGTGTGCAAGAGTCAGACAAACATAAGAAAAATTTTAAGAATTTAAGGAATTAATGAAAGACTCCAGTTCTGAAATGTTGAGACAGAAGTCATAAAACTAAAGTTGTTCAACAATAACACAAAAAAGGGGTTGAAGATACCACTTTTACAAGAATATGGTGAAAATTGGTGATCCATGGTTTTATTGATTGTGCGTATTGACTTCATGTACTGAATTGCAGAAAGTGGATTTCATTGTAATTGAATTATGTAAAAGTTAAATCTTATCTAGAGAAGGTCAGTGTGAACAGAACCTGGTTTTAAATCTCACAAGTTTGGCTCTCAAGATTGTTTGTCAACTGCAGATGCTCGAGAAAAGTGCCACTTGCATCATCATACCAGTATTTCACAGATGGTATAGAGACTATAAACTCACCATAGAGCATACAAGGACTCTGCTTTCATGAGGCTGCTGGTCAAAAGCTACTCTCTCTCGGCCATACACACCTCCTACCTGTCCTCACACTCTGATGCAAGACCTGTAGGCAGATTATCCCAGGCATAACTCGTCTCTCTCACTATTTGATGTACAGCAGCCGGGGTGTCCAAAAAGCAGAGAGAGAATAGACACGTTGTAATGATTGTATTTGCTATACTGTCATACCTGATCTATGTCAGCTATCTAGCCATACTTTGCTAGAGCATTTTACAAATGCTTGTAGGATACTGCAAGCTGCCAGACACATTTTTGTTGGCAGAATCCTAAAACAAACATAGCATTATCAGTACTGCAGTAGGGGAACAGAGCAAAGCTGGAGGTGGGGAGATTCAGATTGGATAAGAGGAGGAAGTTCTTCACCATGAGAGTGGTGGGACCCTGGAATGGGTTGCCCAGGGTGGGTGGTTTAGGCCATTTCCCTGAAAGTGTTTAAGGCAAGGCTGGATGAGGCTCTGTCCAACCTAATCTAGGGTAGGGTGTCCCTGCCCATGGCAGGGGGGTTGGAACTAGATGATCCTTGTGGTCCCTTCCAACCCTGACCGATTCTATGAAAATCAAGTTGCCATGATTCCAGCCACTACAGTATACATCTGAAGCAAAAAATACTTAGCCTCACCTGAAAACTCATAATGTGAAGGCTTCAGTGCGCACGCACTTCCAAAAGCAACACTAGCCAACAGTGATACACAAGTATGGAATGCTTCTGAACCCTTTTAAGGGAGCAGCCCACATACAGTATCTTCATGCCTGTCATTCAAAGTTGCTTACAAGTGGAATATCAAAATCAGTATTATTTAGTACATATTCTCCTCGGTCTAAATTATAAATGCATGTTTTATGAGCATAAATTCATCCTGTACAAAATAATTTCCAAGCCTCAACCTAAACCACATCTGTTTGCATGGAGCCATTTCAGAGTTCTCAGACAGACACCTTGCATCCCCAAGAGATGTAACAGCACACAAGGCAACTACCAGTACAGATCTGAAATCACTGTAAATCAGCAGCTATTTCTTTTCCAGCAGCATTCACCTTTCAAGAATTATCCATCTGCTTATAGATTTTTGTATTGTCCATCAATACAATACAGATCACATCTCTCTCTTCCCTTTTTCAGATTGCCTTTTTCATCCACCCAGCAGTCCAGAGGGTTTTGTTTCAGCTAACAGTTTAACAGTTCATGTTAAAACAGAACAGTTTAACTTCACCTCATGTTAAAAAAAGACCAGATTTACATGCTCCAATGAATTTGACTGTAACTAGTGCAGTACTAAATCAAGGCAGAGAGGCAGCCACCCACAAAACTACAGCAAGTTATGGCTCTCTTTTATGAAACCCAGACTATGTATTGTTGCTATGATTGAGGGCTGGCACCTCTCTCCACAGAAGTTTTGCTCTATCTGCAGCATGCTCATGTGCTCTGCCTCCTTTCTGCACTAGCTGTAGGTTGTACATACAATTTCTTCTGGACTCCAAAGAGAGAAAGCAGTTGGAGAACATGCAGATGGACAGTTTTTCTTGAAAACCTTCACTTGGGGTAACTTCTCTTCTTAGAATGCTTTCCCTGTTTCGCGTTTATGCTGTGCACGAGTCCAAGCAGTAGCCCATCTGATGTCCTATGCTCACAGCTTACTTGGAATGGGTCCAAATACCCTAAAGGTAGGGAAAATTGCAGTACTAATCTAGCATACACAGTATTGCTGCAGGATGCTTCTACAGTGGCTGATGTGAAGATAAAACTCAACTCCTGTGGCCACTCTGCAGGTGCTGGGATCCAGAATTTAGCAGGGCAACCAATGTAACTTGTGATGGGTTGAGAAACAGCTCATTCCTTATTGGAGACATAGCAGCAATAGAAGAAACTTTCACCAGTTATCTTTCAGGTCCTTCTGCCTTCATGACACAGGCCTGGTTTTTGGTGATATGCACTGTTACCTCACTGTGGCTGCCTTCTATGTATAGCGGAAGGAATCTGGAAACATTCCAGATTAGCTGGAATTACTTTCCTTAGAGTGTGCTTCCTTGGATGAATTTGGAGGAGAGTTCTTATACTTTTGTCTGGTATCTCTAGCAAACCTAGGCTCACAGCTGGGAAGTGTACATCAGAGTAACCAGCACTACATCTCAACCACTGGAGGAATACAGGGGCCCATACTGATGATTCAAGAACAGTTTTATCTTGCCTGTACAACACTTAAGGGTTTATCCTGTAACGCATACTTAAAGGTTCGGTTAAAATGCAATTAAGATGACCAAGCCTTGTTTAATACAATATACATGTGGGGATGTGGACAGTGTTAAAACTAATAATAACTTTAAAAAAAACCCTCAAAACATCAGCCCAGAGAAAGACCTAGAATAGAATGCTGTTTTGTAACAATTTTTCCCAACTCTTAACTCATACCACTTTTTCTTTTTTTGGCAATTTTTAGTATTCATTGCTTCCCAGAATCCCACAATTTCCTTTTTATCTCCTGAAATGTATTTCAGATTTCCATGAATAAATAAGTGAAGGTCATTACTCAAAAATCACCTATGCCCTGACTACTCCAGGTTCCATGAACACAGATGGGTAAATGTAGACATGTCTGGTCAGTCCACAGGCATTAAGTAACTGGGAAGACAACTAACCCTCTGCAAGTCAGACAGCATTAAAGAATATGTAGCTTTATATTTTACTATTAGAACTCCACAAAAAAGAAAAAAAAAAAGCTACTTCCATTATTATTTTGACCAAACTTAGTAACATAAGGGTAGTGTTTCTTCTGCTAAATGTAATACTTGAAAGTCCAAGCTCCCTACAAGTATTATGGAAGTATTTGAAAGTTCAGAAGACTGCAGCATCAAAAATCACAAGATGAAGCACTCAGTAGATAAAGGACCATTAAAAACAACAAATGCTCTGCTTTTGACCCACTCAGAAGACTGATTTCCAGACATACAGTCCAGAGGCCATGAAGATGACTGTAAGAGTAAATTTTGAAAGCTTTGTGCTCAAGAAAGTTTGACAGACTGGGAATGATTTAAATTCAGATTAACTAAGAAAGCCTGCAAAGTTACAGATTTCCTTGTCACAGTATATCCTTTGACAACACAGCTGCAAAACTCAAGTTTCAGACAGGTCACTGAGATGGCAAGGGGACTCCCACTGCAGAAGAAAGTGTTTAATCTTGTAGTGACAAAATGCTCAACTCTGGCCCTCTCTGTAAAACTTATTGCTGAGAACTGCCCTCTCGCAAACGTTTCGAACACATTGTAAAATCTCTGTCTAGGAAAGTGATTTCTAGTTAACTTTTTGATTAAAAGACACCGAATTATTTTTTGCTAATCCACACTCTTATTTAAATCTGAAATTCCTAGGATGTATTCATCAAGTCCAAGCACAAAAACTTTTACTTTTGTAGTCAGCATGGAATCTGCCATGCAATACACAATTTTCAGAAACAAAGAGCTAATTTGGTGTGATCACACCTGCCCCAGTCTCAATTATTTTTTTCTCTTACTTCTATTTGTATGTGATCCATTCATGTATAAATGTCACAATTGCTGCAACATTCATGCTTTGAATGTTCTAAAGGAAATCAAGTCTAAAAAATACATGTAAGAAAAGGTGTCTTGTTTGCAAAGGAATTGGATTAACTCTCCTTTGCAGGCTTCACTGCTGTGCAGTAAAGACATCTTCTGTAAAAGCAGCGAGGAAGCAGAATGTAATATTTGGTTTTAAATTTGTAACTAATTATTTAGATTTTTGGGAAAAGGGGAAAGAATGCAGTAAGTTTGACCCAATTTTTTTCAATGGAGTATTAGAATAAATTTCAAAAGATGGTATCCTTGCAAAGAGTTTATTCTACAACCATCTTTTATTTACTAAAACTCGTATTCCAAAGGGAATCAGAGGTCTTAAAAAAATACCACTAATGCAGTTTTCCTTCAGCTTTCATGATTTGTTTTTTATTTTTGTAAGTCAAATGAGTCAATATATTTGTATTCCTAAATCATCCATCTTGCATTTTGATGAGTTAGTCTACCATCATTGTTGTGAGTTATGAAACTTCAAAGTCTCTTTGGAATACTAATTTCATATTTATAGCCTTTAAAAAAAAAAAAAAAAAAATCTATCCTATTTCCCTGATTTTTTTCTTGACATTTTCTGATGTAAAATTTAATAGAAAATATTTAGTCACAAAATAGTATTGCTTTTATGCACATTGTGGTAAGATTATTTTCTTTTTCCAATAAAAACTATACCATCTTCCATAAAATCCTAAACATTTTAGCTGTGATGCAGAACAAAATTACACAGGGTGAAACAGGTACCAGCACAACAGTGAGATTATATTACATCAAAAAATTTTAATGGTCCCAAATATATACTCAACAACTAAGCATACACTCAGGGGGGCAAAAAAAATAATTATGACACAAAAGTGACCACATCTAGAATTCCACTCAATCTTTAATCAAGAAGGGACAAACAAATCCCCCACCTTCAGAAAAAAAAAATCTGCAGTTTAAAGGGCAAAGGGAACAGACTTAAAAAAAAACCAAAAGAGGAAACTTTATATTCTGCCCTCCCCTACAGAGGTTTTTAAAACCTGTTGTAGCTTGACTAAAATGTTCAGAATGTATGATTTCAAAGGCAGGTCTCCTTTATACAAAGAAACTGCTGGCATTCTTAACTAGTGAAGAACTGCGGCAAAACCTGCCTCTTCTTCAGAAGTCTCATACATGGTCCAAGAAAGCATATTCTGATTGTAGCAACTGACCAGCCAATCCAGAGTTCCACTAATAAAACTCCTGCCCTGTTGGCTTTGTTTGTCTTTTGTTTGTTTGTTTTGTTTTCCATTTCCTTCCCTGAGAAAAGGGCAACATGTGGTCCAAGCCGGAGAGCTAAAAGGCTTAAGTCTTTCCTCTAGATGAAGTATTTCATCTTCTGCTCATTTGAATTGGCACTTGATTGGCAGAAATACATTTGTATAGGTTGATCTGTGTCACACACAGTAATTCACAAAAGATTGCTGCTTTGCTGTGGGTTTGTTTTGTTTTTGGAAAAAAGTCCTCCCCCCCAACTGGTAATGTTCTTCAGCAGTTGCCATTATGACGATTCAAGCTTTGCTTTCTTTGACAAAGGTAAAGTTTCCTCTTTATCTTCATCTTCATCATCCTCTTCATCATCATCAGGATAATCTACAAGTCCAACGAGGCCTCCCTACAAAGACAGACAGTTACTAAAGGAAATGTTACACATGAATAATTCATTATCCATGTTAGAAAACTCCTTGACTTAGTTTAAACAGTTTTTGCCAAAAATCCAACAGCATCCTAAAATGTATTTTAAAACGATGGATTTGGATATTCACTGCAAATTATACTGACTCTCTTAAAAGCACTTTCTTTCACTTCAATATATTCCAATCCAAAATATTGTTATTTCAAAAGGTAAAAAAATCACATTGGGATATTAAAAACTCATGTTTCAGCTTACAGTAACCACCTCTCCGTAATACAATTTATTTCTTTCACATGTGCCAATTATAAAACTCTGAACAGTATTAAAAATGGTAACAGCAGGAATTCTCAGAGCAGTCAGTGGAACATCATTAAGTCTGGCAAAATTAGGCAATGTTTCCAAAGTATTTCTACAGTTCTACCCACAAAATACCCCTGTCAATCTGACATGCTGTCTGCATTTCACAGTAAAGATCACTGCAAACAGCAGCTAGTTGTACGCTTCATACTTTAAGAGTCTGGGCATTAAAAGAATTTTTATTTCTTCTTTTTATATACATGTCAGATCCCTTTAAAAATCCTAAAGGCCAGACAAAAAGTACAGACACCCAGACAGTCCATTACTGCTTAACATGTAAGAATTGACACAAAGTTGAGAGAGGTGCTAGAGGAAAACACTAGTCCGTAACAATGAAGTCAATCCATGTCCGTTCAAAATTACCTTAGTTGTGATAGCTGCCATCTGAGATGTGCTTTTAGAAACTGATCCTGGAGAACCGGGGGACCCCGGGGATCCAGGAGACCCTGGGGATCCAGGTAGATTACTTGCAGATGACTGGCTGGTAAGGTTAGATTTTGTACCACTGGAAAAAGAAAGCTTGAAACTTGGGCTCTGACGACCTGAAAGGTTAGTTTTCAGAAGAACTTCCTTTTCTTCACTCTCTTTTACTGACAAGAAAACACACACACACACACACAAAGTAAATCACTATTATTGAGTGAAATACTAAATTGCAAATCGCTTTGTGGGACAAAGGATAATGGTTTTACGTACAACTTGGTAAAGTATAGGTCAGAATGGAACTTTTTTTATTCTTTCATACTGCTGTACCACCTATGAGCTGTTGTTACTGGCCAGGAATGAACACCTCTATGCTACCAGTGATATCACCCAAACACTTACATTGAAAATTTGGAATTCTAAACCTGAATAAAACATAGGAAAACCTGATAATGAGCTAAGTTGGCCACTCAAATACTTTAAAGAAGCCAACAATAATATTTGTATTGTTTCACTTTTAAAGACAAAGGGGGTGTGTGTTGGTTTGAGCTAATTGGAGAATTTGAGTGAGAAATTAGTCTATTGGCTGAGAGAGAGTTAAACACACAGTGTCACTTCACCAAGTTTCACTGAGAAAAAAAAAAAAAATTGTTTTAAGAAATGTTCTCAAAACATCCAGATAGCCAGTCTGCTTGTGGAGCCAGTCTGCCTGGGTCTGTGCTGGCTCTGGCTGCTTTCTCCTTTGTCTCTCTGCCTTTGAACTAATTCAGAGTAAAATCACTACAACGACTAACTTCTCCTATTACTCATCTCCCTGATCTTCAGCTTATCTGCAGCATCAAGAGGTGGTGAAATAAGGATGGGGAAGGGGGGAAAGGTGGTAGGGGGGTTTGGTTATCCTCTTTTGAGGATTTTGGTCTCCGGGAGGGGTGTGGTGTCTGTATTCCCTTTTTACTGTATATATCTGTAAATATCTGTTATATCTTGTAAATATTTGCTTGTATATTTGCACTGCTGTAAATATAAAGCTTCATTTATTAGCTTCCAGTGTTTCTCTGAGTTTTAGCCGGGGTTTATAAAAGGTGGGGGGGCAGGTAACTGCAAACCCACTACTGGGTGTTAGAAGGGGTGGTCCATCAATGTGGTGTTTGTCACAGTTTCAAAATCTAAGAACTTCAGAATAAATACATGCAAATCCTTCACCGCAGACTAACAAGCGTATAAGTTAATGAACATATAATAAATGCATATGCTGTTCTTATTACTTACGTTTTTTCCTTTCCATGAATTTACTGATAGGATCCATAATATCTTCATCATTTTTAGTTTTGTCAGAAGGGGGCACCACTGCCTCTCCATCTTCCATATCATCTTCATCGGTGTTAAACCACATTTCCTCCTCATCCTCCAGAGTTCTTGCATCCCTTCTGTATCTATGGTTTCTCAAAATGGAGCGCATGCTGCAGAGCCATTTGGATTAAAAAACCCAACTTACATTAGTAACAAAACTTCTACTTGGTGCTTCTACAGTGACAGTTTACAGATACAAATAGCACAGAGCAACAAAAAACACCAGCAAAACATCTGTAATTTTCAATGCAAATATAATTCAAAACTTTTCTTCTTAAAGAACCAAATAAAGTACAACTCTAATAATAGCACATTTGGCCTACTCTGTCTGTCCAAAGTCCTGTGGCTTTAGCAGAAGTAATTTTACTCAATGTCACTGAAGTGCTGTGTTCATGCTGAATTTACAAGTTTGGACTGGTAAGTTTAAAGTTTTCAACAAAGATATTCAGGAACTACAGACTTTTTGTTCCAGAAAATACTTAATAGCTTCTCAGTATTTGGGGTCCAACGTATTAAACAAAACAAAAAAACCAAACAATAACCCCAAAAGCTAACTTAATGTATCTGTTTTAAAATGGAGTAATAAGACAGCTAACTACTTCTGCCATGTTACAATTTCTGGTCGCTGTCCCTATTTTCTGTTCTTCAGAGCCTTGCATACAAACTGTTATTTCTCCTCATTTTATCTATTAATAATGTTGGTTTGGCTCACTCCACCCTCCTTTTTTTCCCCCCTCACAGAAGCCTTGAAGGAGAGGGACAGTGATGTGCACACTGAAGAACAGGGGGAAGAAAAGTAGAAGAGAGACTGAAAACTCTTTTTTAATTCTAACCATCAATTTCTAACAGAGGCTTGAAAACTTTGACAAATATTCTGTATTGCTTCTTCTAGCAATATAGTAGCTTTTGCTACTGGCCAAAATACATATCTGAAATTTAATGTTTTTCATTAAATGTTTCTTACTGGACTCAAAATCTTAATAATATAACTTAGGCTCTGTACTTTTGGCAGAAAGACTTGATTACTGAATGGAGGAAAAAGCCAGAAAGGAAAAATTAAAGTATTAAATAAGAATGCTAAATTGAAGAAAAAAAATCAAACAAAAAATACCATCACCACTGATAACAAAATATCCCAACATTATCACGTGGATCTATACATGCCACATCATTTTACACTGCATTTAAATTCAAAGCTCTGATAATAGCACAAAACTGT
Organism: Psilopogon haemacephalus; assembly: GCA_013396835.1. Lineage (NCBI taxonomy): Eukaryota > Metazoa > Chordata > Aves > Piciformes > Megalaimidae > Psilopogon > Psilopogon haemacephalus. The sequence goes on along the minus strand of VWZI01020940.1, from coordinate 132,082 downwards.
TACTTCTGAATACTTTTGTGGGCCATATCAACAAAATTTTTGGCCTCCTTCCTCCCTGAAGATTGTTATGTTTGCATTTTATTACTTCTAGGTTTTCACTTGAGAAATTACACAGACTAGGACAGGCCTTGTGCAGCCACTATGTGAGATGTAGGAAGAAGGTAAAAAACTGGGCTGTTTGAGCTACAAACCTCACATGAGATTTTGGACAAACTCCTGCAAAGTCACTTAGCTCAACTTAAGCCAAGAGAAGTCTAAAGCTAATTCCTATACTGTATGGAACTCACTGAAGGAAGTGGCTGGTTCCAACATGTGCCCTGATGTATGAATTGCAGGCTTGAATTTCACAGCTGTTTAAAGTGATAAGCTTAGTCAACACAGGACAAAATAATAACATCTCGCCTATAAACATTAGTACTTAAAGCTGCAGATCCCACAATACACTCTTGAAAGCTTCAGCATTTAAAAACAAACCTATGGTTACACTCTCTCTTTAGTTGTATGAGTCTCAAATATAGATATTAAGAAATCTTGTGGCAGGGAATAAAATAACTGAAATTCTGAAATGCCAAAATGTTCTAATATGACTCACCAGGATAAATTTTTCAATGTGTTTTTAAACTAATTCAAGACAACAGAAAGTCTTGCTAATAATTCTTAAGAGTAACTCACCTATTCCCACAAGAAGTCAATTTTTTTTTCAAATGAAGCTACGCACAAAATTAATAATATTTGCAAAAAATAAATGGAATAAAATCTCCCAAACTTTCTATTTTTATACACTAACCTTTTTATCTTGGGCAACTGTGTATGAAGGAAGGGAACTTGTGCTCTGATAAAAAACAGTGATTCAAGTGTTATACCTGATTGGTTTTTACTCCAACTGTCAATCTAACTTTGACAAAAGAGCATTCTATGAAAATTCCTTTATATACTCCATTTCTCAGTCATTTTGGTAGAGCTTATCTAAGTACCCATTTTCACAACTAAATTAGAAAATATTGTGAATTTTTGAAGGAAAAATCCACAGAATGGTAAGTCACGAAAGAATGATCTTTCTAATAAATAACAGCAATCTACTATTTAGACAAATTTACGTCTGAAATTTACTGAAGTACGTGACAGGCTTCCAGCCTCATTTTAAGTGCACATAAGTTTAGGATATTACAACTTAGCATTACTGCTGATGGTTCAGCCACTAATGCTAGCTGAAAGTGAATCAGGAATTTGAAGTAACACTTCTAATTAAGTAAATTCAGCAGTACCCAAGATGCAAGCAAAAGTCTGAATGATTTACATTTTCCATGATCATGAAACAATCTACCCATACTCCGAAAATGTAATTAAAGGGGTAATATTAATTAAGAGAATTTAGTGCATTTTACCTGTCAAGTTTTGGATTATCTTGCCTTTCCCTTTGCTGCTCAAATCGTAGTTTCAGTCCTTTGAACGTCTGCACATAATCTACATCTTCCAGTGCCTTCCAGTAATTTTCAATTACATGAGCCGTTAACGATTTTATATCTTCCTATAGAATGAACAAACATATGCTGACTTGCTTTTATTAATTAATACAAAAAGTAATTAAAATTATTTTTTATTTTTAAGCTCGCCACAGGAAGCATCAACTTAAAGCAAAAATAAGCATTATGTATCCAAGTGCTAGAGAGTGAACGATTTGATTAGCGAGGCACAACAGCAGGAATTTTCTAGCAGTATCTCCTTCAAAACACATGAACAGAACCTAAAAACCCAGCAGAAAATTACACCAAACCAAATTCTGAAAGTCTTTCCTACCGTAACGTACACGTATTTTTACATTGCTAGATTAATAACTGTTGTAATCCATCAACTAAAAAATGTGTACAAGATACAGAGTTAGGATTGTTTCTTCTTTTGCTGCAAATAAATTGCTTTCATATATACAAAAGTATTCAATGCACTTGTTTAGGATGAGCACGAGAAAAATAAAAATTCATTAGAAACTATCATCAGCTTTTTTCTTTGTGGCCTTACATTGCTGCTCAAGGTTTCTCACAAGTCTCCCAACTGTTCTGCTGTTTCAGTTCAGCATTGTGGCTGCCCAAAGCCACTCAAGTCAGTTGAGACTAGCACAGCTCTGCATACTGCAGCAGGAAAATTTCTAATGTGCCCTATCTGGATTCCTTAGCACTGTACAGTTCCTGGAACACACTGCAGAATAAACACCCAAATTACCATCTATATTAAGGACAAGCAAAGCAACATAAATCTTAATACACTTATCTTCACTTTGGTACATGCTCAAAGGTCATCCCTTATGAATGGGAACACATCAGTAACAACAAAAACATACTTTAAAAAAACTCTCTCTTTAAAAGAAACCTGGATTAAAAAAAACCCAAAACCTAATTATTGACAGATACCAAGAAGTATGCTGGAGAATCTGGGTATCTATATGAAAAGGATGATAAAAAAAGTGAAAAATCATTAATTTTCCCATTGCTTCAACTGTAGAATCAGCACCCAGTCTCATGGACTAGTACTGCAAGACCATAGCACAAAAGTCAGGGCCACTTTTTTCACAGCTTCAAGATCACATTTACATCAACTCCTTCATGATGACCAGGTCATCTCAGTCTTGAATAACCTTAAATCTCAAGGAGGAAAGAGGTTATCAGCACACAAGACTCCAAGAGATAACAAAGCCTCTTTTTCCTTACCCACTCAGTCCACTACTGTTTATATCCTAGTGCAGCTTCACTTAGCACATTTACAGCCTGCATGGCATCTTGTCAGAATCTTAATGCAGTGAGGAAACAGTACTGTGCTGACAGCCAAATTAGCCTGAATATTCAAACAGACTCCTGATGGAAGAGGAACTTTGTAGCACTCAACATAACAATTAAAAAAAAAAACAAAACAAAACACTGGTACCATCCCCATATTCTGTTGAATTACAGAGTACAGCTAAATTTGCTGTTTCTGTAGCAATAATTTCAAATCTGTCAGAACAGGCCCATCCAGTCTGCATGATGAAAACTTGATTAGCACTGCCTTTGCAAAATCTTGATACTGTAAATAAACTACCACATGTATTTCACTTTCAAGTCACAGTACTCTTTACATGCAAGAAAGATGTGCAAATATGTAACAGTGACCTTAGAAAAAGTTCATTGAATGCAGTATCACACAGTCCCATTATGACAGTATAATTTAGGATACAAGCAAAAAAGAAAAATCATCTTGAACTACAAGATTAAACAATATAGCTATTATCTCCAGCATATGAAATCACTCACCACTCTGATAAATTCAAACATTTCTATTATGGCAGAGTTCATCAGATTATAACGGGAACCATTATTTAGAAATGCTTTGACCACAGGTTCAAACAGAAAACTTTTCATTATGTAACGGTTGTAGAATTCATCCTTTAGCCCAATTATCTTTCTCTTGAAACGAAGGGCACCTGAAACACAAGTGTTGTCAAAAGAATTTTTAAATTTAAAGAAAAAAGAAATCCAGAAATGACTCAGCAGTATTTCGGGCTACTTGCAACCTCACTTTGTATGCAGCATTACATCACTAAAACCAGCTAAAGACATTCAGCTATTCTCTGCTTCTCAACAGTCTTGACTACACTGCTGAAAATTACTGATCTGTTTTATTATAAAGAAACCCTCCACCGTAACTGTAAGTGAAATCTTCTCTGTTCACTGCAGAAAGAAAATACTCTACTCTATTACTACTAACAAAAACATTTATTTTCAGTTTTTACTATTATTTACAACAGAATTTTTTTTTCAGTAGAACTGGGAAAATTGCTTATCCTTCCTGGTACTCAAGTGCAAGTTTGATTAAGTCCTATTTGATTAGGATGCAAACTAATTTTTAAACTGGTAAATAACATTTTCTTCACATACACATTGAAGCAAAGACCTAATTTACTTCCAATTTAAAGCTCTTTCTGAAGCTCTGAAGTGTACACAAGTGTGTGAATATTCATGCACAAAGTTATCATCTTCCTACAAAGCAGCACGTTTTGGTTAGCAGCTTAGGTGTATATGAGAAAAGATTACTCAATTTTTCTAAGACCAAACTCAGGTGATTCCATTATAGATTTCACATGTACTTCTTACTGTATGGTCCTACTCAGTCAGCTTTAGGTTTTGTTTTACTCTATGTGCACAGCAGAATCATGGCGGGGGAAAGGTAAAAATCTCTTACTTGCCACCAGAATTAAGTCACACTGCTTTGCTGTTACTGTGCTGAGAACGGTCAAGAAACTACCAGAGTCTGAGGAGCAGCACACTGAGGTTCAAGGCATTCAGATAACCCTATCTTTAAGTAATACCACTGAGAATTTCCACTAAAAAATACTGGAAGTTAAAATGGTTCTCTTAGGATTTTCAGTGGTGACATACTCTCTCTTCATTTCACCTCTACACTGATATTAAGAAAAATTGACTTTTTAGAAGAAGAGATATTTGTAAATGCAAGATTATTTACTAGTACTATCTGAAGTATATATACACTGGCATGAGATACAGTATAATAGTAGGATTTCTGTTTTCAGTCACAAATTGTCATGACTTGTGAACAGTTTTCTTCCAGCAGAATGAAGATACGTAACATTTCACATTCACAAAATACTAATTTTTCTTCAGATTTAAAACTTACACAATGCCAAGAAAGCATGCTTTGAGGCCATGAGAACAAGTACTCTTCGCAGGATATCTTTGTTAATGATGTAGTTCTTTATGTGGTAAGTATGGTGTTCTACACAGAAAGTCAGCAATTCCAGTATTAATGCCAAGAGTTGGGCTGTCTGAAAATCATCTGTAATAAAAATAAAAACAAAATTATTGAATATTATCTAGGATATTGCACTCAGAGGCAAACTTCAAATACTGGTGAACACTTCAAAGTTCTTCTATATTCCCACACGTAATTTAGGGAACATGATGGAGGGTATGTTTAGTCTTTAAAGCAGAAATTGAACAAGCTTGTTAAGGGCTGAATATTTTCTGCTTATACAAATACGGTATTTTACCAATAACCACTATGACATCCACATGTCTATATCATGAACTATTGCTCTATATGCAGTGTCTTGACTAAGTCTGTACTTAATATGTGACCTATTACGCTCTTCAACAAAAGCGCCATGCAAAAAATCGCAGGATCTTTTTAGTACTTCTAGGACAAACATATCAGCATACAGAAAACAACTCAAATCCAGGTTTTAAGCAGACAACTAATATTTAATACATTAGATATTTTTAAGTAGTGCTACCTTTTTAAACACATTGCCAGACTGTTGACTATTAAAGAGCACAAGTATTTTAAACAGTAAAAATCTCACTGGAAGCCAGAAGAGATAAACCAGATTAATTTAACTAATCCCCTGGAAATCTATGCAATAAATTAAAAAGTTTAGAGGACAATTATTAATAATTTACATACATCCTTTTACATCCATTTTGGATGTGTTACACTAGTAAGAAACAATACTGCTGCTAGTAGCTAGGAAGAACAGTTATTTCATCACTGATCTCTGCCTTATTACTCTGATGCAGAACCAATATCCTTAACACAGTATTGTGATACATACCTTCTCATAGACAATTCTGCATCCTTTCTAGCAATGCCTGACTTTAAGAAACATTTACACACTTAAAAATTTTATGTCACTTAATAGTCTCCAAGTTACTAAAATTTACGCAAGTGTTTTAATTTTTGCTGAAGGAAAATCTGCAGCAAGTGCTGTTCATCTCTTAAATCAGGTATCTTCACTGAATTTTATGAATTATCCAAATGACTAAATAATTGATCCACCTTTTACTCTGAACTATGTATTACAGTCTTAGATTCATTTTAAGACTGAAAATACCTTTGATATTGTGACATCCAATTTTAAACATGGACATTTAACAGTTTTGATATGCCCAGAATCCAGAGTGACATTACCTTTGCTAGGCTTGTCCTCTGTAGTATTGGCCAATAAAGGAGCTGTCAGAACATGCATACAATGTTTATAGAAGAAACCCAAGAACTCTGTCTTTTCTGTTTTCTGAAGAATGAAAAAGATAATAGATATAATACAAATCACCAAATCTTCTCAACAAACAAAGGCAGTTCCAATCAAACATATTTACTTACATTGGCAGTAGCAAGCATATTTTCTGGATCAACTAAAGTACGAAGCAAACCCATGAGTAGCACTGCCCCTCCAAGTTCCGGATCAGTGTCACAAATCATGTGTTCTATAATGAGGTTAATGAGCAATATATCCTGACAATAGAGGGGGGAAAAAGAAGTCCAAAATTAATACTAATGCTACTGTCTTACCCCCAAATCTGAAATTACCTTCTAAAAAGGTTACTGCCTGGTTAAAAATGTAAAATGTAAACACCTATCAAACAAACTAATTTCACACACCACATTCTGGTCAGTGGTTCAACAGTAAGAAGGCAAGCAGTGAAGAAGAATCTTTCAAAGCAACTAAAAACAGTACTAAAATTAAGAATTTAATTTAGAATTTAATCTACACTGAACCACCAAGGGATAAAAAGTACAGGGGCAGATACTTAACAGTCTCAATATTCATTTCCAGATTACAGAAGTTTCAGTTTGTATCTCCCTTTAGAATACTTATCAAGGTTTTTATTTACATAAACATACAACAGTAAATTTTATAATGCTGATAAACTTTATGAGATAGTTTTAAACTAAAAATAATCCCAGCGTGTATTTGCTGAAAACAAGAATAACATATACAATTAGATAATAACATTTACATTTTGGAATCTCTGTATTAAAGTTGTTTGGTTACTCCTATAAAGAGGCCAGTCACCAGATTCAAGTGTCTGAAACCACCAGTGATATTCCTTGTCCTAGCTGCCTCTGCCCTGCCCTCTGGCATGTTTTTATCAGCTAAGAGAAAAAAACATTAACTATCTCCTCTATGGAAAAGGCACCATAATGTTTCTTATCCACTGAATACCACATTTCTCTACTTACATCATCATTCTGCTGTGCTTCCTGCATAACAAACTCTCGTACCATGGATGGGTTGTATTCAACCAAATAGGAGAATATATCAGTGGCTGCACTTCGTACTTGTGCATCATCCATACCCTGGAAAAATCAAATAAAATCATTCACGTTTCCTTAAAAGAAAAGGCTTAAATTGAAGGAAAACCAGAACGCATATAGCTTTTAATTCCTGCTTGCAAGGCGTGCCTATTACTAAAACTGGATCTGAATTAACTCTTAATCTCTTCTTTGTACATTCGACAACTGTTGGGCAAAATAAACTTTATGGTTTTCCTGCTCTCTGGTCTATTTCCTTGTTTCCTTACATAATTACACACCAGCAAGCATGTAAAAATAGGAAAGTGAGCAACACAACAAAAATAAAAGAATGCCAGGGCACTTACAATGTCATGTTGTAACTGCTTGCAAAGCTTCTTAAAAATATTTCAAGTTTTCTGAATCTCAAGTTCAGACAAGACAAAAGAAGAAAATACTACATAGAACTGTGTGATTCAAGTTTTTGAAGTCTGGCACACTTTCTGTTTAAAAGTTATCTCTGGAGATCAACAAAATTGTTATCACAAACAAAACTGTAACTGACTTACCAATATAACTTCTAGTGCTGGCAGTATGCCCATATTTGACAAGGTTTTGAAAAATGCATCTCTGTTTTGTGGTTGCAGTGTTTGAGAGAATGCACAAAACTCTTTCAGAAAATTTACCTGAAAACCAAGAATAATATACTAGTTAGTAACTAAAAAAGCAAGTATCACTCTGTACTAACTGTCCCTTTCATGGATATTTTACAGATTTCTTACCAATTCCTGTCTTTTCTCCTCATCTGTGGCTTCATCTGTTAGTTGTGCAAACAAGTCTGTCAGAAATTTTTCATCTTCCTACAAAGGCAAAACAATACCATTTGTTTATTTATAGTATCAAAAGGCATCCAAGTATAATAGAAAGTTCTTCTAAGCCATGCCTCCTGCAATTAAGAGAACACACATTTTTGTACTGCAGTTAATCATACCAGTATAATTTTTCTTAGAACTCAAAAAAAAAAATGCAGAAAGTTATTTTGAGCTTTTATCATACTCAACACCATTCCATCCCTCAACCCCTTATTTGCAGTTACATCATAACTTGTATTACCTTTTGACTGTCCCTTTTCTATTGCCTACTGCCTCTCTTGCCATTTTGTCTCTGACTTCTACTGTCTGCCTTCCCCTTTATCAGATGACTGTCTCCCTAAACCACACTTCTGTTTCAACTGTTTACATAATCCTAACACCTGTGTCTTAGGAACATTATGAGACCATTGCAGTAGAATTAAAGCAAGGCCACAACGAAGTGAGAGTTGCCCAACAGCAGGAACAAAGTGAGATTCTTTTCCCTCATCATTGAGCTAAGTATGAATTTTTGAAGCAAAATGAAAGTAACTGTTCTATCACATATGGAATTTATTGGGCATTCTGGCTGGCAGCAATCAAAAACTATTCCATTATTTTTCGTGCCACAAAGCTAAAGACAGCAGCCAGCAGATTACAAGTATGTAGTTAGATAGAAAGATGGGAAGCTAAATCTAACAGCTTAACATTCACAGTCCTAGCAACTACAAGATTATTAAAACAGAAATAAACCTTCCCCCATCCTCTTCCCAATATTATACAGTAATAAGACTTGCTTGTAAAAGCTACCAGAAACCTGTTTCTTATGTAGTCAGTAACATTCTAAGCAATGTCACTCCACCTCAAAACCAATGAAAGTTACGGTGTCTTACGGTACTCAGCACAAAGCAGGACAATTACAGTCCTCCAGCTATATTCACATAAATGTTCTTATATTGTGAACTATCTAGGTGCCTCATCCAGGCTCACCTTGCTGCCTTGCTGAGAAAATGACTACCTGTGTTCCAAAACCACCTCATGCTAATGTAGCTTCAACAGTCACAACCCAATCCAGGATCTCTAGAATGGCGCTGCACAACACATAAACCCAGAATAGGTTGGCATGAGCTATTACCCTACAAGGCATTTCATCAAACCGTAAGGTAACCCCTGTATTCAGCATATGCCACACGTTCCTTCTTGTTTGATGCTCTGCTTCTAACCTGACACAACGTTACAGTGATAACAAAAAAGAGTATTTTTGAGGACAATTTCAGGTGCTATTTCCCTGACTGCTTCAGAAACCAAGACAAAGAGATAGGAGAGGCCTCATTTGAAGTTTACCGAAACTCCCTCTGGAGGATCAAAACACAGGAAAGGTAAAGTATGAATTTCAGATTTCAGCACACAAACATGTTTAAAAAAACAACTGAGGTCTTAAACAAAACTTGAGCTCTGATGACAGAATAAAATTGTTTTGTAGCTTTTCTATTATTTCACAGTAGAGATGCTGACATTCTTTTTACTGAAATAAAACCCAAACAGCACAAAACCAGGAAACCAAACCTAAAAGCCAGTTCTTTTGGAGAACAAGCAAGTTATTCTCCAAAATTAGCAGTGCATTTGTTTGCTTTAATTTATCTTTTCGCTGTTTTGATCAAGATGTAAAACTAAACTCATCTATCAGAACTATTGACAACATACATGTTTATCTTCAACTGGAGAGTATCTCCTGTTTCCATTCTCACTGTGAAATAAACTTTTCATTTCCTCCATAATAGTGAAGTGCAAGTCAATACCACAAAAATACTTCTAAATGGTCACAGGGAAAAAAAGGATATTTCAGAATGTAAATACATCAAAAGCCAAGACTATTGTGTTTCTGCTTAAAAAAAAATGACACGACCAATAGTATCAGATTTATTTTAATGTCAAAATGCAGCAGGAGAGAGTAAGACCCTGCACTGTTGGTGATACATGGGTTGCATTTATGACCCAGAGACAGGGGTGTCCAGGGAAGCTGCAACTGCAGCACTACATAGCAGAGCATGGCAGACAGGGGCTCACTGGGCAGGACCTCAGCTCAGCAGTCTGAACAGATCCTGCCACAACTCTGCCCAGTTCAAGATGTGGCCATTTGCAGTGGAGGCTGGCCTACTCAGCCTGTTACTGGACTTTCAAACATTTGGGAGTTGTGGACAGATTTCCTAACATTGGGAAGTGAGGAAGACTTCAATAATGACACTGTTTCAGGAAAAACTTGTGGAAGTTCAGTATGGAACTGTTTTTCAACCTTTTACACACACCATATAATATCATGTATCATAATTTACAGTTCTGTGTTAAATTTAATATTGAAGAATTTCCCAGACCATTGTCTCTCTCAAAGTCCATGAAATACATTGTATTTTTAAATTATTAAGATTGTCTGAAATCACTTATGCCTCAGAAGACCTGTGATCTATGTAAAAGTGAGATGAATTAAGGTGCAGTGATTTTAAACATCTCAACCTTAGACAATATGCGGTAAAATGCAGTTATTAAAAAAAGCCCCACACCAACCCCAAAACATAATAAATTCACAGTTATATTTTAGTCCTGAAATCCATGTAGGTGCTCCCACATTCCAAGTGTTTAATGAAAGGTAGACAAGTTGCTATTGATGGGGAAGATCCCCAACCCACTCACATTGACACAAAACTTGTCACTGCAACAAACATTCTAAATACAAGATTATCTCTCAAGCTATAAAATTACAAGGGCAGCATATCTAAAGATACTAAAAATCCTCCAAAATAGATCTATGTAGTGTAATTCTCTACAGTATCTATCCTCTTCATGCATACAAATATCAAAATACATCTAGGTATCTTAAGAACTGCAGAGGTGATGACTATTTTCACAGAAAAATTAATGAATGACAATTTACAGGGTAATTCTAGCATCTAGCTATTTTACCCATGTACAGAAATTATTAAACTTTCAATACTTAACAACTACGCGTAAACTAAATACTAAGTAAATTAATTTATGCTTTTGAAGGATCAAAGTGGATGCTTCTAGGATTTAATGCCTTTCAGAGTTCATGGAGATAACAGAAATTCAGGTCATCTATTCAATCAATCCTTTATCACTCCAAAACCAAGAAAACCCAGAGATGAAGTATGATCACCAAAAACACGGTATTTACATCAGTGATATAACTTGCAAAGCAGTCCTCTTCCTCTAAAAAAACAAACTTAAAAAAGGACTCTTCAAAAACAGGTCTCTCAACTTTCAGTTCTCAGATACTGTGTCTGTGATCAGATGATAATAAATGACGATAAATATCCCTTTCTCAAAGTAATGTCTAAGAAAATCAAAGAAATTTAAGGTAGAAAAAGAGTATACTTGCCACCCTATTTTCCACCACCGTATTTATTTTAAGCAAAAATAATTTTATCCTAGAAAAGTTAATTGTTACTAGCAAACAGAAAATTACAGCTTCAAACACATACTCCTTCGTAATACCACACCAGAAGATTTAATTATTTGAACTGCTTCAGTCTCCTTTACCCCAGACTGCTTTCACACACGCTTTCGTCTTGCTATCAATAAGCTATTTCTATGTGATACAACACACTGACACAGGACCTAATCACACCTGGAGTTTATTAACACATTGAAAATAATTTTCCACAATGAAGAAATTCAGAAATGGCATTAACCAGTTTCAATTTTTTTCTTCTAAATCAAATGCCCCATTAAAGGGGCATCCTTTCACATTTTACTACAAGGTAAACTTTGCGTTGAGCAGATTTCCAGAGTTTTACCTGAGCCAGATCCTACAGATCAGCGGGAGACTTTCCAGTCCTAATAACTTTGGGCAAAACAACCAACATGCAGTAACACAATTCTTTCTCTAAAACGACTACAGATTATTACATTTAGGTCCACAGAGTTCTGTTAAAAACAAGTAACTATCTGTGAAATCACTTCCAAAATTAATTCCAGACTGTATATATAAATACAGTACAATGTGCAGAAGTAACTAAATGCCTACAATTTTTAAGTTGCTGAAAAGGGAAAGAGGAACTATCAATAAAAAGCTGATATACCAGTAATGACACATCACTGCTCTACTAGGCACACAGAAAAGTATTTTAATGTATGTCAGATTTGCTGCTCTCACTCTCCACTTCCCTGAAGCAACAGACTCAAAAGTAATCCTAATGATATTCTGTATTTTGGAAGATAAAAACACTACAAGACCTTGCTAGTAAAAAAGAACATGCCAATGAGAAAGGGGGGAGAGAACACAAGGATTCGGTGTTTGCTCACTCTATGGCGCAGTTTTGCAAATTTTTGGTTTTTAATAACTAGTTAATAATACAAAGGGAAAGAACTGGTGGCCTCCAGTGTGAACATTAGTATGTATTTTTTAAATTGCAAAAGAGCGTCATATAAAGTAAGAAACACCACTTACCTGTCCCACCCCCACTCTCAAAACTTGGCGAACTCCGTGTTTCAGCAAGGTTTCTCAGTGGCTATGGCATCTCAAGACTAGAACAGGCTGGACCCCAATCAGTAAAAGCATATTAGGAAGGGCTGAAATTGGAAAAAAATGTTATACACCTCTTTTCATCTTGCACACAGCAATCATAAAACCCATAATTGACCAGATTTCCAGAGCAGTTAATTCTGTTGACTGGCTATGTTAGTATCATGGGTTTACTATCCATCATGATCAGTGGCATCTAGTTCAGTGGCACAGTTATTTAAAATTACCAAAATACTTAAGTATCAGCATATTCTTATTTCTAGTATTCAGTAGTCATAAGTGAAACACTGACCTTAAACATTACTGATGTTTAATAACCCTAAATGTCGTCTCCTGACACCAAATACTTTAAATAAGCCACTGAGATAATTTTGTGTAGTCAGCCAGCCCACCAAAAAGCATAAGGCACAACTTGCATAGTCTTTATTTTATACACTGCCTGACATTAGAAGGGCTCTTTAGAGCTCCACCATCTTTTCATGATGGAGGTAGCAGATTTTCTTGCTCTTTTTCTTCCCAGCCAATGAGAGAGAAAAGAACAGAATATAAAACATCTGAGTGGTACAGGCAATACTTGCAGCATATGACACTGGGCATCAGTTGCTCAACAAGGTTTGCTCTGCATCTAAGAATAAAATTTCCTAAAAAGATAGCTCCTCTGTCACATGCTCAAAGATCCAGGAGTCAACCTAAAGTCAACAGCAGAAGCATTAACAACCTGTATTATATATATCTAAGAATTAAGACTCATCTAAAATTCCCAATAAACATCTGAAGCATCCTAAAAACTCTTTGATTAATGACTTATAAAGGAAAGAGCTTCCTATGTACACACAAAGTTAGTGAGCACCAGGATCTTGTAAAATCTACAGTAATGAATGCTAGGAACTCACAGGCAACTCTTAAGCTTTTAATGGAATAACACCATTCCCATCCCCCAAAATATAAGAAACTACAGAAATATAAAACCATACACTACTGGAAGTAAGACATTAAGAATTACTGACACGAGTAAAATCAACAACAGCAGTTTAAAAATTTTCTTCTTAAAACATTGTTTCTTCTGTTAAAAGAAATAAGAAGAAACAGCATCACACATTTTACACATGAACTGTGGGAACGGGGGCCTGGAGAAAAGAAAGGGAAGTACAAAACTTTAACTGGCAGAGATTACAGAGAAATGCAAATGGACATACTGCTCCATAAATAAATGGACAAATGCAAGGTGAGTAGGTTTAAACCTTGGGTTACAGTTACACTGTGAGAATCTGAAAAATCAATCAAGCCTTTTAATCTCTTCGAAAAAGTATACACATATAATTTGTGATATATCTTAATTCCCTTAAAACCAGTAAGTGATCATCATTGTCAAATAATTTCCTACAGATTCTTATTTATCAACTTGTGGAGTTGCTCCTCAATGCTACAGAGCTGAACTGTGAAAATACTAGGAAACACAACGTAGCACAGAACACATTCTTCTCCCTGTGCACTACCACTCCTCAAAGCTGTAGAAAATACTTAATCTGAAATATTTAACTTTCCAAGTTATGCAGTGCTGATTCTTCTGCATCCACCACACAGAACATACTTTGTTTTCAAACCCAGACAACAGACATGAAGATAAGGTTCAGAAACTTGCAGGTACACAATGAATAAAAAAACAGATCTGAACTTCTATTTTAACTGTAAACTGCAACCAACAAATTTCTCAACCATGCTAAATTTTGAAATTCTTACCCTGTCACTATTAGCTTAATACAGGTTTTAAGAAACAGGGAACAAAAAGGAAACTAATACACTATTGACTTTGCAGGATCAGGTCCATAGTTTTTTTCAAAGTTCAAGATCCTTTTCAGAATCAGCCACTGACACCAAGAGTCCTGAATAATTCTTCCTCTCCTCAAACTGAAATGCATCATCCTCAGGACATTGCCAAGTTGAGATCACTCAACCAAATCTTTTTCAACATTTTCCCAAAATTAGGCTTGTAAGCTTTCTCAAATTGGCCAATCCAAAATGATCAAAGTCTTGTGACTGTTTCTGATACACATTTGTGACTTCCTTTTAATCAAGAAGACACATGATACAGAGTTTGGCTTGGCTGGGCATAAGCTGGGGTGTAGTACTACTAAAGATGTCACAAGTATTCCATAAGGCCTCCAGTGCCTGCTCAAGTAAGTGATGGTCTGTCCACAAGTGATAGCCTGTGCCAAGACTGGGTGATGTTTGGCACATCTGTCTGCTTACAAGATAGGAACTATGTGGATATGACAGATTAAAGCTCCATGAACAGTATCGGTATTTTGATCAACTGAGTGTGGTGAATGACAAGTCAGGAGGCCTAGTGCTAACAATGATTTGCCTTATGAACTTGCAACAGAATTTGCACTCTTCCCTTAAAGAGGCTGCATTCTGAGATTCAGTTGAAGATAAATACAATTAAGGTAATTGGTAGCATCTAGCATTGTCCATTTCTCCAGATCGTCAGCCTCTACAAAGACGGTGGCTAATAATTTATTGAATTTCTGGAGAATTAAGAGTATTATAATAAACTTCTACAACCAAAATACATGGGATGTAACACTTTGCTGAGTTAGCTGAAAGCCTAGGAAGCTCCCATTACAGAGATGCGCCACCCATTTCTG
This sequence comes from Psilopogon haemacephalus, assembly GCA_013396835.1. Classification (NCBI taxonomy): domain Eukaryota; kingdom Metazoa; phylum Chordata; class Aves; order Piciformes; family Megalaimidae; genus Psilopogon; species Psilopogon haemacephalus. Next base: position 116,990 of record VWZI01020940.1, on the reverse strand, counting down.
CACAGCTCAGGAAGTTCATGTAGGTTATCTAAAGCATCAAAGCATCATGTAAGTTATCTAAAGCATCAAATAACATCTTTTCATTTGCAGTAAGACATGCATCATGAAAAAATAGTAATGCCAAGCAGTATTATTTAGAGACTTTAGACAAACAAAACATTTAAGCACCTGAGGCAATGTTGTGTTCTGAACATGCATTTTCCTAACTAATTTACATCAAAATTAGAAACATTTTTATCCAGAGCTTTTATTTGTGAAATTTAAGTATTTTTTTGTCACAGTAACCTGACAGAAATTATCCTTAAGTGCAGTGTTTAAAAAGTCCCAAAATACAGAAGAAAAAAATCTGAACAAAATCAACTGTTCAAAGTGCAAGTAGTTCATTCTAAACAACCTCATTCATCATTCTATACAGTGTTTGCTCCACTTAAATCAGTTAGAGAATCTAGTTAAAAACCTGAAATTTAAGAACATGTTAAACAGTATTCAAATCCACATGTCAGGCTTCAAAATTACCTGCAGAATCACATAAGTACCTCAATCTTGACAACAAAAGTTATCCAATATTCTCTGCCCAAGCGCAAATAAAGGAGTGAAATTCTGAAACTTACCTGTAACATACCAACTATTTCCACTTTATTAAAAAAGATGAAAGAATGAAGTGTTGATAGCATATTTTCCTCAAAAACTGAGGGAGTGGGTAGGACCATATCTTGAATATACTGTACTCTGTATGTCTGATGTATTTTTTGCTTCAGCTCTGGATCAGATATAGGAATCACCTCTTTAAATTTTGCTGTTTTAGTCAGAAATTCCCTGTGTTTCCGTGACTGTGATAAAGAAGGATCATATTCTAGGCATCCAATTACGTCCATTATACATTCCTCAGAAAACATGACTTCAAAAAGTGCAGTTCTGTTCAAAAGGAAAATTCCTTTGATAATTTCATACAAGTGGTGTAGTCCTTCAATGTTTTCCAAGTCTTCACACACATGAAAAATTTCTAAGAGCTTCTTAATATAGCCCTCATTTTCCAGTGCTAGTGCAAGTTTTTCTCGACGTAATGGTGAAGGCAGTGAAGATGCCACAAGTTCTGCAATTTCTTCTAATCGACTTAATTCACAAGATGGCAATTCTAGACCTGGTGATGACATATCATCAAAACGCTCCTCCTCAGATTCATCAACAAGGTCCTGAGTAATATCAACAGAAGGGTCTTTGCCTTGAACCTAACAAAGATGTGAACAAAACAGTGGAGTTTAAAGTTTACTGCTACTTGATTTTTTTTTTTTTTAATACCATTTCCAATACCACATGCTTCTTCTTTGGATGGCCAAAATACAAGGTGCAATGTAAGCCTAACATTAAGCACAGCTGCTTTGGAAAAGAAAAGATAATGAAAATATTTATTTAAACAGAAGGCTTTACAAAATTATTTCTGTGTCAGGTATTTCTCTTTATTTGCTATAAAAAAGCAGGAATAATAAAGAAAAAAGCTACATTTTCTGAGTACTTCAAATAAAAAATAAAAGCAATTCATAAATTACTGGTGTGGATGACGACTTTTAAATAAGACTACTGAACTAAGCTATTTGTTTACAGTCCCCTTTTTCTGTAGGCAAATTGTCAAATGCAGTGATAGCTTTAAACACTTATCTATAGGTCATTTAACTGCTCTTGATGCTTGTCAAAGCTTCTACTACAGAGAAGCTCAAGTGGAGCTGAGAGGCTGGTCTTGCTAATTTAGTGATTATTTACAGTTCTGCTGGAGAGCTACAACCTGTTACTGTGCACTTCCTAAATACTCAGTCACAGCTTAAGAACAGGAAACCCCAAAGCAACATTAACAAAACAGAAGTAGAAATCTGGAGCTGGCAGAAAAGCTGTGTTTAGTGGTATACTCATTGTAGTATTACTTGGAGTCTGGTATGTCAAATCCAGAAAGGCACTACTGTATAGATTGTAGAAAGTCTTGCTCTTTTTATCTTAATAATCAGCAAACACATCTAGGAGAAGTAATTCTTCATGGATAACACCATGCCTATACATAAAATAAAATCCCTAATGTTGTGAAATCAACATACTGTTCTACTTAACAGTAATAATTTCCAGTATTAGTGGCATCCAGGTTTTCCCTTTAGAAGAAGCTTCACTGATGGGGGGAGCTTATGATCATTAAAGTACACTAGACACAAACACAATAGCACAGCCCCAAAACAGGATGCAAAGGCACTGGATTCTTAAAAAAATATTACATCTTCACATGAAGTGGAGGAAGCTGGGCTTCTTATCTGTATCCCAAGAACACATTTCCCTTTTTCCTCATTCTGTTTCTGCTCCCAATTTTTGGTCTTTTGACTGCTAAGGTTCTTGGAAATATTTTGGTACTTATTTACATAATTTTCTGTACTTACTTAAAGAAATGGCAAACTGTTGAAAAGACTCATTATTGAAAAAGTGGGGGAAATAGCTATACATGTGCAGTTATGAAACAGATTTCTTTTGCTTTATCTCTGAAATCAAGAAGAAACTACAAAACAGACTAGACAGACATTTGTTAGTAACAAAAAAAGTGCAGAGAGAGAATTAAGACAGATTTAGAGAGCATAGAATGTATGCTATGTTAAATGCTTCAAAGGAAGTTATAATGTTTGAAATGGAAGAAACAAACCCAAAATCTAATAAACTAAATTAACATCAGTGAATACGCTAACTCTTTTGCTCAGTAGCTAATACCTGACCAAATGCTATCCAGAAATACTACTGATTCAGTAAATATATAATTATCCAGTTGTAAAAGCAAACCAGAAATATATGTCATGTTTCTTTAAATTGTAAGAATCATAGCTCTATCCCCATGTGATTACTTCAAAGCTACCTCCTACAACTAATCAGATCTCTCATACTCAACAGTCAACAGAAGCATAATGTCACAAATACAAGGGAAAAAGAGAAACTCAATATCCCCCTCACCTGAAACAGAAAAATGAGGTAAGAGAAAGAATAAGAAATATAGAAATAAACATGTGAATAAGATACAGTTAAATCCATGAGAAATATAAAATTCACTAATAGAGCTCACATAGATTTTTCTCTCTAAAATAAAAATTTGGACAAGTAACCTTTTAATTTCTGTCCAACCTGGAGAAAGTTAATTAAGAAATTAATTGCTAGAAAAACATTAAGTTTCCTCAGGCAGTAATAGTGCAGGAAAGTTGTCAAGCAAAAACATTTGAAAACACTATAAAGAAAAAAAACCCAAAAATCCCCAAACAAAAATAATCCCCAAACTACCAAACCAAACCAACAAAACACCAAAAAGCTCCCAAAACAAAGCAAGTAACAAAGAAACAAAAAATAATAATTAAAAAAAAAACCAAAAAAACAAGCCCCAAACCATAATTTAGGTTCACATCAAATTTCTGGAAGAAGAAAAAAAGTTTTCAAACTCCAAAATTAAAACCTTGGGGAAGGATCTATTTTTATTTCCCATCTACTGTGTCCAGATTCACCTCTTAGAACAGCAAAAAAATTCTTAACACATCAAGATGATTTATACTGTCTCAATTTTATATTATCACACTTACCTGACATATTTTTTCCCATATTTCATCACATCCTGCTTTTTCTTGAAAGCTAAGTGCCAAATCATAGTTTTCAGCTTCAGACCACACAATCAAGGTATCCTTTAAAAAGAAGAGTATTTTCAGCTAATGCATTTATTTTAGATTTTACAAACCTGAAGAGTGTTTAAAGGGTAAAATTTTAAAGTAAGGACAACTTGACTCCTAATTATGACAAAATAATATTAAAATATAAATGCAATCATACTCTGTATGATTTTCCTATGTTCTGAGATTCTCAGGATTAAAGACATTTCTGCATAAACCAGAATCAGGAAGTTCTAGAAAGATACCGAAAGTTTTTCTTCTTAAGTCATGTGATCATAACATTGTAAATCTCAAAAACATTGATCTAGAACATGAAGACCTCTTCCATTCTCTGATTCTGTGTCATTCTGTGATGTACATCTACCTCAATGCATCCTCTGATAAAATATGGTAACAAATGCAAAAGTTTTGGGTTGTGTTTTTAATATCTGCTTCAAGTGATCCACATAAAACTGCATGTCTATTGTAAGGTTAATGTTACAATTTTTTGTGTGTTTTGTTTTAATAGGCCCCAGAAGATACTGTGCTAAGGCACAGAGCAGCTGCTTAAAAAGTAGCCCCAAGATGCCTACAAACTTTAAACAAGAACAGAAATCTGAAAATCAACTGCCTGAGAATATGCATACATGTCACACTGATCCAAGCACACCATTTTTACTCTTTCCAATAGCCACGTTAAATGTACACAGTCCCATGAAACAGAATTATTCCAGTTAAGACCTAAAATATGCTTTTACTCACTAGGACAAGAGATGAGAAATTTTCCACTTGTATTGCAGGAGAACTATAAAATAGAGTACTTTGCTTCATTAAGTTTAGACTTTGCTTATAGTGATTATTCCTACAGAAATTAATTTTAAATGATTGAAAAATTACTACAAGTTGTCAGACATCTATGAAGTTTAAGACTGTTTATGAATTAGGCTTATTTATTTCAAATATTAACACTGAGGATAAAGAAAAATCTTACATTTAGATTCTGACACACACTTACTAGAAGACTCCTTAAACTAGACTGTAATCTAAATAGAACAATCAACTAGTTCTATTAGGATTCAGTCAAGCAATACAATATAATCAATTTGCCATTACCAGAGCAGCTATACTGCTTCAGAGGCATTAATGGCTTTACCTTGCAAATGGTAAATAGTTTACCTTTTCCTTTTCCAAAGGGTTGAGGAAGAGGTGGTACACAGAAGAAAGGGATTTAGGAAGACCACCTCCAAAATACAAAAGGAAGAAGAAAGTCACAATTAATAGTTTATTCTCCACAAAACAGGGTGCAAATACTCTGGTAATAACAGATTGACAGCATCTAGTACTGCTGACTCCTATAGAGTAAGAAAAATAACAGTTTACAAAAAACTATCAGGAAAGTCCAAAAGAAAAGAGTTTTTCATACTATCTTTTAAAAGCAGTATGTACCTGATTGCATTATTCACCATACCTATCAGGGTCAAAATCTAATACATCAATCTCAGCTAGTAGTATTTATACTGTAGGAATTTTCAAGGCAACTCTCACCAGCTTCCCACTGAGTTACTACAAAAAAAAATAAATTACCGTAACACTAAACCCTGCAATATTTTTATCTAACTACATTTCCTTTCAAGCAAAAATGGTTAGATTTCTTAAGCAAGTCCTTTTCAAAAGCTGAGCAAAACATTTTCTTCTTGGTAAAGAACTTGACTAACAAATAGGAAAATAACTATAATAACAAATAAGGTCAGTTGAATAAACTAAAGTTCTAGGTGTCTAAATAAAAGCAGCACTGAACTAAGACAAGTCCGTTTTCTTCCTCTGTGAAAAGGAGAGGTGGAGGGAGGGAGACAGGCAGAGAAAAATTGTAAGGGAGAGCATGAAGGTAAAACTGCTTTTGAAAACTATAGCCACAGATGTCCAGAGTGTATTTGTCCATAGTACAACAAATTTTATGTTAAACAAGGTCATGTACTATAATACATGGAAGTTCTGATGGTATTTTTTCACCTCTGCATATTGTGGGGTTTTTTGTTTCATCCTTTAGAAAGCAAAAAAATCCTGCTGAAATTATATGAGCAGAATAGTCACTGTGTTTCATCATTCATGTTAGAAAAGTGTCTTCCAAATGCCAACATTTTCAAATTAATTATCTGTTATCTTATAACACAAGGATTTTAGATTATAGATTCCTATTAAGGTGCTGATATTGATCTATCAATTGCTACTCTCTAGGTTCTTCATAAGAGAGTATGTTTGTACACTTTTGTGTCTCTAAAGGCTTTTAAAAAAGAGAATATTAAGCAAAGTGAGAAATGGATTTCACTCTGTTGCATAATACACAGTTCACCCAAAGTTTAAATCCCCTGTTAAATGCCAACAGTTAATGTAATTTAATTTTCTTAGTCCTACAAAGCTCATAATCACCAAAATAAGAGCAGCACAAGAATTATACATGTAGGGAGAAGTGACTGCAAGAAATTTTAGATGTAGTTAAAGATAAAAACCATAAATGAAAGTCTGGTTTCTGCTTCTTTTATTTTAAGGAATCTATGTGATGATTGATCTGAAATGTTCTTGGTGTAATCCAAATGCACTATCTAACTGATCTCTCAGCTACAGGATAGGACTATCTGTTGCTTCCAAATTCAAAACACTACTTCTGAGAACTACATAACAGAAACAAATTTCTTACACCAGCCTCCTCCACTCCAAGAGAAAATGATAAATGTGACTAAGTATGCTTAGTAACAATAGCTATTGGTTAGAAAGCTTAAGGAGACAGGACTCTTGCTCTTTACCCCTCTGAACAAAAAAAAAAAAACAACAAAAAACTTACATGATTCATGAGAGCATTTCTCCCTATTTGATCAAAAACTTTTTTTGTTTTACATAACATACAAATGTTAACCTCTAGACAAGGGGGTGGAAAGGATGACTAAAACTAGTATTTAAAATTTGTTCTTAGCTAGCTTGCTCTTGAACACAAATTGTAAACTGTAGTATTAAATTACAGCTACATTGTATTAACTATGTCATAAATATGGACAAATGTTTTACCACTACAGACTTCTGTACTGAGTGCTCTGCAAAAAACTCAGCATTCTAGCTTCCCATTTTAGAATTCTAGGCAATATCTTTAGGTAGTATGATAATCAGGATTCTTCATTTGGTAATAGCATGAGTCAGATGTGTTATTACTACCCTAACCTAAACAAAATTTGCTGTCTGCCTAAGACCATTTATATAAATTTGGCTTCTTCCATATAATTGGTCATTATGACAGCATAATAATCAAATATTCTTAATTTTAAGCCAGAATCCTAAGAATGGCCTCTTTTTAAAAGACCTAAGCATTTAGTGCTCTTGTAGAGGTATTTATTATCTCTATCAACAGAGGTTAAGTTTTTGCACACTTATTCTTAGAAAGATACAGCCTGAGGCAAAACTTCAGAATACAATCAGGGATTGCCCCATTGCTTGTTGGCTACGTCAGGTCCACATGGAGAAAGCTGTGGTTCATGAGAAGTTCTATTTGAAACTTCATTTCTAAGAAGCTAACCTTCAAAAATACTACTGCAACAGTTAAAGCCAGGAAGCAGGAGCAACTGCACCGAGACTGGACAGAGTTTAGTATCTACTCTATGATTTCTCCTCACTTCCTGAAATTTCAACATCCTTTTAATTAAGCAATCTCAAGTTCTCACTGTAACACTTAGCAGAAGTCACACTTTTAGTAGACATTAAATTAACTTTATTTAACAATTAGCAGGCTGATCAGCAGTTGTGTTACATAGCACTCATACAATCTCCAAAACAAGCCCTGGGATTTCACAATGAATTTCAGAGCAGCTAGTACTTCAGATTTGATTCTGATAAAATCTTAATTTTACATCAATGTGACAAAATTAAGAGAACTGTTAGTTTTACAATGCCCTCTGACTGGTGTTCATATCAAGAGAGTATACTAGTCTTCTCTGTGGCTCTTTAAATGTTCCCTTAGCATCTCAATGATATTCAGCTATTCTAAAAAAGCAGTGATCCCCCAAATTAGACAAGCCTTTCACAAATTCTGTCTTAAAAAGCAAATGTATCTCTTCCTGCTAGCCCACAAGTGATTTAGGCCTATGACAATTTCCTGGCCCTTGCTGGAAATTTGACAGAGACCTTACTTCTCCCCATTCTGGAGCAGCCCTATTTAAGCCATTGTTTAGTTATGGACACTTGCCTGAACACACCAAGCCACCTTTCAGCATCTTGCTAGCTAATTATTTACAATCAAAAGTACAGGTTCACAAGCAGCTTTCTGCTTATGAAATAAAAACTTCAGTAGTGCCTGTAGTTTAAGTTAAATATATATTATCATTGTAGGTTGCTTCAGAATCTTCATGTTAAAAAAAATCAACCCTAATAATGTAGTATTTTTTTATTCTGTATTTGGTTTTGCACACATGTCCACCAAGCATCTGGATATCTGGATGTACCAACAAGTTATCTCCAAATCTGAAATAACACAAAGGAGTCCTTTGGCAAAAAGTATTCTACCTTACATGAAAGCTCAACAATAATAAATGATTTTTCAGTTAGTGATTTCATAGCTGCATTGCCATGAATCACATGGAATAAAATAAGTTTAGTAGTTCTACAATAGAACCTGAACCTACTGGTCTAGTGACTATACACTAAAACAGCAGCAGGAAAAAAAAGCCAAAATAGACATTTCACAGGAAAACACATGTAGAGAAAGGACCATGTGATCATTTAAAAAGGATAAACCAACCCACCACAAAGTAGAGAGCAGTCACTCCAATTGTTTCTCCCTCACTCCACAAACTACACCCTTTTCCATACTATCTTATCTACAATAGGCACAATTTTTCTTGTTTTAGTTTCACCACTGGCTTGCTTGTAATGACAGCAAGAGTAAGAAGTTCACCTTCAAGTGTTCTTCCAGTGTCTTTTGTTCCTTTTCAAAAATGTAGCTTTTTTATCAATAAGTCTGTTCTCCATTACTCAAGGATAGCCATCTCCAAGCTACACAGCTATAAGACGGCACTCCAGGAGAATGTTAACTTTGTACCCTTGCAAAACTGAAAAAGAGACTGCAAAGCAAGGAACATAAGACATTGAATTTCTAGTGCAGAGTCTAGACTTCATAGGTGTAAGCTGTTAAGCAACTCAAATCTTCCATGTTCCGGGTTAAAAAATCAGGCGCAATACATCATGACTGAATTACAGGATGTGCATGGATATAGCTATAATAAAGCTGTGTTTACTGTTTTACTACAAAGGCATTGCCAAAGTATATTAAAAATATACACTGGACAGCACATCCACACCACATTTATTCCCATACGAACTCCATGTACATAGCATTTCTTTCTCATATTATGTTGCATAGGAAGAGGTGTTTTGCCCTAAAAATACTAGTGCAGTTATTAATTTTCTGAATAAAGATAACTTGCTTAGGAATAGAACCTCTGTCACAAGCATTCTGGAATTGTATGATTTTAATGCCTTAAAAAAACCCAACCAAACAACAGAACAAAAAACAGAACACATACTGAAGTCTGGAAACCAACTTCACCAGGACATTACAATTGAAGTTTTTTACCTTTACTAGTATATTAAGAAAACAAATCAACAGAAAAGGAAAACTACATAAGCTATGTATGATCCAGCAACTCATAGTATAATTACATCCCACTTACTAAATAAAATTTGCTTTTTAGAAATGTCCTACCTACCCTACTTAAATCCTGTATATTCACTATCAAAGTTATAGGACCATTACTGTAAAATTTTGAAATAAAACTTAACTCACAGCCCTAAACAAGAATATAAATCCAGAGGCTGAGTGGCTGTATTGCTGTACATTTTGCCTTTTCAGAGGAAATCTTCCATCTACAAATCCTATCTCAACATATGAAATATGAGCCCTTTTTCTGAGCCACAAAGTTGTTTTCCTCAAATGGATTCCCTTATTCTCATTCTAGCGTAAGTAATGGTGAGCTTGCCAGGACTACATGGTCCAGAGCATCCAAAAACTTCCTCTGGTAGCAATTCTCTCTTACAGAGTAAGATATATATACACATATCTTTCTTTTTTAAATACATAGCAAAAAAACACCTCATTATGACAGAAAGACTAATCTAGTTTATATGAGTAGTGAAAAAGAACTCCTGTAAGCATGAACACAGGCAGTCTTTTATTTCAAACCTCTAGATGGCAGGTAGGTTTGAGAAGACCAGGGACTAAACTGTCCAAGCTTAAGCACCTCAGGACTGTGCTGATGTACAAAAAAATGAGCTGACATGCAGATCAAGTTCCTCTCCAAAGAGGAAAGCAGACAGTTGTTAACTACCAATTAGAACAATATATACATGCACACAGAGATACGACATGATAAAATCATTGCTTTCAATCCTAAGCCCCAAGAAATTGAAAGCAGACAATTTCACAAAATTTTACCTGAAGGTCTGGTTTGTGAGGTATGCCTTTTATTTTGTCATGGGTTTTTTTTTTTTGGCTTGGGTTGCATTTGTGGTTCTGTGGATATTTTACATGCCAAGAGAACAGATGCAGCAAGGCAAATATGTACAAAGGTCTTTGCTCCCATTGTTTTGAACAAATAATGATTTAGACTGTGACAGTTATTAGAATACCTGACAGTTGTTGAAATATCTGTACGTATACACATGATTTGTGGTATCAACAATTAGTGAAACACTTGCACTAGTAATGTAGCACAGGCAGAAATTCCTTCACCAGTGAAATAACTTCACTGTTTATCACAAAAGGTATCTATGGGCTTGCTGAAGAACACAAATCAATGGGCCAGCAGGATTCCCCACAAGCTTAACTATCACACATTTCTCTTTTCTTCCAACCATAAATTATGTTAGTTGGTCCAATAAAAGATTGTTTCTTCTTTCAAGCCTCACGTCTGCCTAGACAAAAGTTGTAACTTGTCCATTTATTCCATTAGATATCCAAAGTGACAACAACCCACATGCTAAGTGTATCACAGTAAAATGTTCTGATGTTTCTCATCTTACATGTCACTTTAAACAGAAATTAGGATAACTAAATAGCATTCTGCAGTCAAAAAAAAAAATTGCTCTCTTTCTTCTACAAATGGATCTTGCATGGCTTGAAAATTCTGCTGATGAGTCACCAGCTTTTGAAGAGGGATTTTGAGTACTGAGTTATTTTCTTGCGGTTTTGTGAGTTTAGGCAGTTCAGAGTGCAATGAACAGAGCTGGAGTGAAGCAACTCTTCCTTTCAGCGACTAAGCTGCAAGCTCTGTTCATATGGAATCAGGTTTAAAACTCTGAATGTTTCTTTTACCATGGGAAAGTACAAGTAGACTCACCTGAAAGATAACGTGCTACAAAGCAGGATTAACACATGTACCAAGATCTGATATTTCTCAGACTCAGAGTGGAGCTCTACATTAAACCTAGTTTAGATACTGCTTTGCTTAAATCATATGAACAATCCACTTACAAATATAGATTTCTGTCCATGAGGCATTTGAAAGCTTTAAAAACAGCACTTTTCTTTCTCCAGCCCTCAAAACAGAGTGCTATTGTAACAGAACAGATTGATGTTTAATAATGTTATTTCTCTAAGCATGTTTTCAGTCACCAGCATTGATCTGTGCAGTGCTAGATTACAATGTACTCTGACTCAAGAGTAGCAATGAGCAAATACAAAACTCTGTTGCACTGACAGGCACATGTGGTGTTTTGCACTGATCTTAAACTTTTATGCTTACTTTAAGTTGGCTTCATGTTTGATCTCATATAAAGCCTACTGATAACAGAGCTCACCTTGCATTGTTTTTGAAAATACTTGAACCAGCAAAGCAAGTTTACACTACATAAGCATTTTATGCCATTAAGCTGTGAAATATTCAATGTCATTTTAGGAGTTCTAAAACTTGAGTTACAGTGTAAGAGAACCATGGCCTCAAGCTAGTCAAGATTATCACCAGGAGTTAGCTTGCTTTGTATTTTTGCTGGGTATATCTTTTCTTACTCTCTGCAATTGATTTTGCATTCCACACTGGCCTTACCAGTTGTTCAGTATAGACTGTTTACATGCTGCACAAGGAATTATATTAACTTTTCCAAGAAGGAGCCTTTTAAATCCAGAATGGTTCTCCCAATTCAATTCAACATACAATCCTACAAACAGCTGCAACCACAACTACTGAGACTGCTGCACACAAAACTACAGTAAGTCTGTGGCTATAATAAAGCATTTTTCAGTCTTCAGCTGTAGTAATTTAATACATTAACTGAACTAGAGTGGATTTTAGGAAGTCTGAGCTGACCAGACAGGTAAAAAAGAACAATGCAGTTCAGCATTTCTAAACCTCTATGTGTAATTCTCAGCATCCATAATATAAGAACAACAAAAGTAATGCAAGACCTGCATTTCACTTCTCACCCATATCAATAACATTCTCTAGGGACTCACAAGGTATGGCTTAAATAATTGAAGCAAGGTGCAAACTAGAGGCAAGAAGCTGCTTTTATGTACACAAAGTGATCTGAAGCAGAAGTAACCCATATCCATCTTTCAAATAAATAAATGCCAAACAAAAGTACACACGCAAATAAGCTTTACAGCCTTCTAGTCTTATCTTAAAAAAAAAATATATTGAAAGTGGTAGTATCTGAAACAGAAGAAAAAAGCCAGGTGGTATTAATTTCAGATACTATAATCCTCAGGAACCTCAGCTACTCAACTATGCTTTGCCCATCTCTTCCAAAGCAGTTTTTGGTGTAAAATAAACTGGAGATTTTACATGTAACTTCACAAAAAATGCAGAGAAATAACAAGACATGCATGACAACGTGCACAAAAATGTTAACTACTTTGCCTGTTTTTAGTATAAGAGCATACAATATAGTTTGCAACAAAGGCAAAAAATCCTATTTTATTAAGAACTTGCCTTTAAACATTAAAAAAATATGTAATGTTTACCTGTTGTTTCTGGTACGCAGTGTTCGGGTTAATTTTGGACTCCAAAAGAAGAGAGCCTAGAAAATAAAGTTCCATTTATTTACACATGTACCGAAATTTTACTATCAACATTAAAATCTGATTACTCTTTCCTCAAGTAATTATTTACACCTTTCCTCCTCATAGTAAGCCTGTTAAACCCACATTCTACAGCTTCATATTTCATTTTCCTCTCAAATATATTATTAATGTATTACAGAACATTGAAAAGTGTTTTAAGAACTGTATTTTTCAATGTCTTTCTTATTCTCAGTAATGACTTTTCCACAGATTTTTTTTTTAAGACATGGTGATGTCCACAAAAAAATAAAATGCACACAGGAAAAACACTACAGCTGCATTCTATATTTCACCTCTGGTTGTTCAGGACAAAATTTGCTAATAATGGCATTTCTTATTAAAGTTTAGGTAAAAATGCATTAGTTTCCTGGAAGGCATACCTAGAAACTTGCTTAGAATACCAACCATTATGATAGCTAATACCAAAAAACTTCACACACAGTAAACCCAAACAGCAGCTTATACTGATTTAAGACACAGAACAGCAATTCCATTTTTTTCCTGTCCTCCCTTTCACATAAGCATGAAACTTAATACATGTTACATTTAAATGGTTCACTGGGTTGATTTAGGCTAGAACAATCCTCAAAAGTGCTTTATTTTTGGTCCTACCACTTTTGTCATCCACCTTGAGGCAGAAAACACTAGCTGATTAGGGACTCTTCACAGCTATAACTTAGTATTTACATATCTGCAGTGCTTCATTCAACTTACATGAAGAAGTACTGACAAATTAACTTCTATAGTCAGTCTTCTTATTAAAACCTATGGTCCCAGGCACCTCTTTAGAGACTCATTTCTCCACTTGTTTCAACTTATTAAGAAAAGTCCAAATTTTAATAAGTCTCAATTTCTCAAGTTTCATTGCTACAGCTCTAAGGCAGTCTTATATTTATATTACCATAACATCTGCCAAACATCCTCACAAAATTTACACTAAAGAAAAATTTAAATTCTTCAACCACCTCAAATAGGAAGCCTGCAAACCTGAAAAGAGGACAAGAAAGCATATTACTTGAACTTGAAAAATGTACTTGGAAGTGAAAACTGTACTTCCACATCTCACCACAAAAATCAACAATGACTAGCTAGCTTTCACTATCTGAAGAGTAAACCAGTTACCAAATTCAAAGCAAAAATATCCTAGCCCAGCATTTGTGTATCACATGTTGTCATTCTCGATATTGTAGGTTGCAGTCACAGAAAAACCCTTTCCTGAAGAACTGCTTCTGATATAAGATCACAGAATGGTTTGGGTTGGAAGTGACCTTTAAAGATCATCTAGTCTAAAATGCCGGTAGTGAGCTGGGACATCTTTTAACTAAACCAGAGTGCTCAGACCCCTGCCCGACCTGATCTCGAATGTTTGCAGGGATGGGGCATCTAATACCTCTGGGCAATGTGTCAGCATTTCACCACCCACCTTGTAAAAAGCATTTTCCCTTGTATCTAGTCTAAATCTACTTTTAGTTTAAAACCATTATCCCTTGCCCTGTTGCTACAGGCCTGCTAAAATAGACTGTCCATATCTTTCCCATAGGCCTCGTTTCAATACTGGAAGGACACAATAAGGTTGCTCTAGGGCCTTCTGATCTCCAGGCTGAACAAGCCAAAAACTTTCAGCCTGTCTTCATACTGGAGGTGTTCCATCCCTCTTTAATTTCTGTGGCCCTCCTCTAGACTTGCTCCACCAGGTCCATATCTTTCCTGCTCTGATGACTCTGGAGCTAAACAAAGTATTCCAAGTGGGGTAGGAAAGATTATTACTTCATTAACTTAGAAACAGTACAAAGTATTTTTATATTAATTAGCTTACTAGATATGATAATTAAAAAAAGCTGAATTAATTATATCTGATTAACAAAAAACTCACCTGTGATGGCTGCCTCCTCTTAAATATGTTGCTATCCAAGAAGCAGCCTTCAATTAATGAAGTTAGGTTGAGATACTACTGTGCCTTATCAACTGCCCTTGCAGTATGAGCTGTTTACAAACTAAGATACAATCCAAAAACAAAACTGTACTAAACAGGCCTTGAGGGAAAACAAGACAACTAGAAAGCAATCTTCCCCCCAGGTCACACAGAGCATCCTTTATTTTTTGGTTTTCCCAATTTTTTAACCCACATAAGGTCTGTTAAGAAAGCAACTTAAGTGTGATAATGTAACTATAGAAAAAAAAAAAATCACAAACTATAAAGCAGGACAGAGAAGGAAACCATCCAAGATGAGAGCTACTGATGCATCCAATACACTGTAGTATGTAGGTCTTATCTTGAGCTCTGAATTTTGGGTTTGCTTAGTAAACATTTCAAAATAGCATCCCCTTTTTCATTAGGATTGTTAGTTACAAGTGGTATTTCATTTCAATCTTACTTTTGGTTTCACAGCTTCAGCTTCAACAACATTAAGTCTTACAATATGATTTTGTGGTAATAATTTGATTAACAAATTTCTATAAAGTCTTTACTGTCTAGAACTATTTAATAGCAGCAAATATGAATTAGAATCTTGTAAGAAAATACACCATTGTCAATTGCTTTATTAACTGCTGAACACAGATATAGAAATTCTAAAATTACCCCAATATAATAATTTTTAATATAATATTCAAGTTATCAAGATGTTATTATAGATAACTTGAACATCATTAAAAAAAAAATTGAATACAGCTGAATGCAGACCTTTCATCTTCCAGACAATATGGAGACACTAGAGAATGACCTCTTTGATAGATTTCGCACAGAAGAACATTTCTCCTCCTCTATTACATCTGATGCTTGTAGGAAAAGCAAATCAAGCCTTGCAAGACTTGACTTGCTAATCACTACCACATGATTCAACTTATTCCTCACCATTATAAACTTATCCCTCACTATTATGGACAATAATTAGAGAAGTATGAATCTGGAGACAAACTTAGAGAAGCATTAACTGTACTCTATAACCTAGAACTTCCCCAAAGCCATTGTTCTGGAGAATCTGATCTCTATTTGCATAATGTGTTCTGCAGAAAGGGTTCAACAACTCAGAACTAGTGACTGTTCTACTAGTTAGTTCAATGAGTTTATTTTCATACAGTAGTTTTACAGGATCTGGCCCCTTTCTAGTATGAGCCAATCCTGGGTAGCTTGTTTGCTTCTGGGAACTAAGCAACAATAATAGATGTCTGTAACAAATATATACCTTTTGAAAGAAGTTACAAAAATTTAACAAACAGCAAATTAAGTTGTTCTCCATTTGAAGTCACTATCAGTATTGATTCCTCACAACAGTGTACGATGCTTTTTCTTGCATTTGTCGTAAGACTTTCTACATAGGTTTTTTTTTATTATTACTATCCTATAATATGTTGACTATCCAGCAGAAATATACCAACAAATTTCATCTTAATCGGTTCAATGACTATTCAAAGTAAACAATTAATAGAAGCTACAATACACCCCCCCAGACTATGCAGATCAAGATACTTTATAAGTTATAGTATCGAATGAATAAGTAAAGATAACTGCCAAACATTGGTGATGGAAACCAACATCTGAAACCACCAAATAAAGAATTAGGTTTTTTGCCACTGTAATGCAATATAGCACAGCTCGTTTTTTTGGGGTTTTTTGTTAGCATAATACCATTCCATGCTGTGAAAGATAAAAGAGGGCAGGGAAAGACTTGCTCAAAAGAGATGACATACATTGCTATTTTCAAAGACAATCAGAGAACATCAAATATCCTACTCCAGTAGTCTTAAAGAACAGATCTGAAGACTTGTTTACATATTATGCACATGGAGACCTGCTGATCCACAATCTGCTTTTCTACCATCAAACTGTTATGCATATCCTTTCCCAAAACCAGAAAAGGTACACTGTCACGCATTACTTTTCAACTGGAATTTTAAATGAAAATTCCAATTCAAGAGCTTCTTTTAATTGTTTGGCTATGGTTTGGCTTTTATTTCTTTGCTTTGGTTGGTATTGCACACAGAAGTTTAAGTTCTGCAATCAGTTCTGCAACCACAAAAAATCTGGGAAACAACTTAAGCCATCTCTGCATTTGCAAGAGACTATGCCTCAGTTTATCACATTTCTGAAGGGCCAAACTCAAACATTAAGGAGAGGGGAGAATCAGGATAAAAGAAACAAAAATCATCCCTGCCTCCTTTTTCTTTCCCCCCTCCATTTTAATCTAAGGAAATTTCATTTTAGAGGTGTCTTCAGACATTTGGGCTCAGAACAAAACTACCTAGTGAGCAGTGACAATCAAGAAACAGAAATTTTAAACATGAAGCAGGTCCACAGTAGCCTAAAATATCATCTGAGAAATAGGTAAGAAAGTAAAGGCTTCCACAGAAACTCATGTGGAAGGTAACTGCATGAAGAGTTCACCATTGCTATACTGCAATTCAAGTAGAACACACTGTAGCTAGGAATCGTACAAAGCAACTTCTCAAGGTTTTAAGTAAAGAAGTTAACAGTTGTTCAAATGCAAAAAAAAAATTAAAAAATACATTTGCCTGTTTCAAAGCACAATATATATAATATAAAAGCAGCTTACTGTATTTCTGTACTACAATTACTCCAAATTGCCTGCAATGACTCTTAAAAATTTAGTGCCTGGGAACACCAGACATCTCAGATAACACAAATTAGTCATCTGCTCTATATTCTTTTAAGATGGTGTTAAAGAAAAAAAAACCCAAGCAAGCAAGCAAGCAAACAAACAAACAAACCCAAAACCAGCCACAAAACCCAAACAAATCAACTCTTATGGATTTTTTAAAACCCAAAAACTCTTATTCATAAGTTTTTGTTGCTCCAGTTCTATATAGCTTACCTTAGACTTTGCATACTGATTGTAGCTCTCTTATCTGAACACCCTGACCCTGCTATAAAATCTCAACCACTTGTAAAGCAACTATAGAACTATACCAAGTCACAGCTGAACAACCAAATGACTGATGTGCTAGCCCACGTGGTCAGCCAAATAAACCCCTCATAATTACGCTGTAGCTCTGTGCACAGCCGAACTGACCCCTTACCAGGAGTGGGAATTGCCCATACACAGCAGTACTGCTAATATCCCCTACAGTATCCTACACAGCCTTCCCCATTCAGGAAACAAGAGTCCTCAGCTTCAGGCAAATGCCGAGGTTTTCAGTCAGCTTCCTGGAGTTAAGTCTGTAGGGTGCACAAGATGAATTTCTACTCAAACACTAGGAAAAGCTGGTTTAGAAAACGAGGAAGAAGTTTTATTGTGGAAAGAGAAGGAGCTGACAAAGAAAGAAAACACAAGACCTAAACACCATTTACCTCCTTGTATAAAGGCAAATGGTGCATAGGTCAGGTCCCTAGCACTTGAATATTTCTGGTAAACAGGGTAAAAAAGATATATCAAGTACCCCACATAAGTAAAAAGTACACAAGGAAACACACAAATTGCATAGCACCTAAATAAGATTGACATTATGTTTTTCCAAACCATTTGCTCACATTAAAAATTTGCCTTCAAAAATCAGCCCACAAACAACTGATCGTGAGTAAACAAAATATGAATCAGATTTTATGATGTGTTTACACAAGCAAGTTAGAAAAACTAGCCTATTAATAGAGTGCACATTTATCCAGGGCTGATACTACCTACTAAATTAAGAACTCAAGCTCTGCATATTATTCAATAGCCTTGAAGTACACGTATGCTGCTTGAGAGAAGTGTAGTGTATGTATCCTATTAAATATACTTCTGCATATTAGGTGTAATTTTGAGTGTGAGTCAGCTCTGCTTTGATTAGAGTATCTTAGTTATGCCATGCAAAGTAATGACTTCATCTTTGGTTTTGGATCACTTATACCAATTTGCATTTTCCTTCTTACAAAGCGTTCATGTACAACAAACTGGCAACAACTGCCTAATTTAGGTTCTAATCAGTCTTAAGCACACATATCCCACTGAAAGTCAATAAAGGGATTTTAGTTTGAATGGGCTACTTCTTCACAGGCAGGTTATGAACTCCAGTTCTTTTGCTTTCTTTTCTAAGCAGAAGTTAAAAAATGAAATTAAGTTTACAGAAGACATGAGGGTTTTAAAACATGGGCATATTTGCCATGAAGTGAGAAAGGGCTGTATTTACAACAAAAAAGAGCGTAAAGATGAGCCAAAGAATTTAGTGACAACCTTCTTTTGCCCTCCCTCATGCTGAAATTGAACTATTCAATTTTTAATGTTTTATTTTACACTATGAAGTTGCCCAAACTTCATAAATTAATCTTATTCAATACCAAACAAAAATAAAATTATATCATCAGTTTAACTTTTGAAAGTATAATCAAGAATCTACAAAACACTGAGATTCATGCCTATCAGAAGCTCTATTATCAAAATCCTGCTTAAAAAGTTTGACTTCTCCCTATGATCTTTGCAGTAGATTACTGTACAGTTCATCAGAACTTTCTAAACCAGTAAGAACTAATAATTCTCAAGTTGCTTTTCATCCTAGTTTCTATAATGAAGAAGCCAAATAAGGAAAATTACAAGGTCTGTTGACAGTCAGAAGCTATAACTTTAAGTCACTAGATACAGCAGCCACCTATCTAATGAAATAGTAAGCCACACACTGACAGACTTCACTAGCAAAATGGTACACGCTAGATATTGCAAATTATAACTTTTCATTACTTCTATGATCAGGGCACATTTTAACTCAATCAACAATAAAGGCTAGCCCAAGCATCTAGACACAAGGGTAGGTATTACTACTCAATCTACACTATTGCCATGTGGTGTTGGAAAATGTGAAGTTGAAAAGGCATTGTTTTAAATTTATTTACAGAAAGAACTAGTGCTGCTGAAGGTCCAAGAACTACTATTCCATTTTAAAATAAATGGGGGGGAAGAAAAAAAAATCTGAAAATGTGTCTTCTGTCCACTAGATTGTCTTTACTACTCTAACAACTGTACTTTGACAACTGTTGATAGGTTTTAGAATATCTTCCACAATACTTTCTTACCAAAGAAAGAAAAGGGAGGAGGAAGAGGGAAGGTGTTAGCCATTTAATGACCTTTAAAAAATTTATACTAAAAAACATGTCTAAGTTTGAACAACTGCTCTCACAACGGGATCGTTTCCAGAAAACATTTAAGGAAAGATAAATCAGAATAATCAGCTTTGAAACTGGAGTATGTTGGGCATCTAGTGATAGATTACTGTATGTCCAAAGCCACACAAGATATACTTGAATGGTTTTTGTATGCAACACTGTCTATTCACTATGAACCAAGTACCTACTATGCTTGCACTCAATGGCAATCTTCCCTTTCACTTGGCCTAACACGACTGAACTACAGGTAGTTCCTACTTGTTTTTAGGTATCACATCTGAATTATGCATCAAAACATCAACGCGACAAAAAGAAAACTAAGCCCAGTTCCTTTCCTGGGTAGGATGAAGAAAGACTGTACCTTCAGACATTGACACTCACCATCACTCTCTGCCCTGACTAGCAGGGACATGCCCTTCAGCCTCTCCACGTAGCAAGAGGACACATGTCCTGTGCCTCGATCATCCCACTGGCGGTCCTCGTTTAGCGTGTAAACCTTCACCCTCCGCCGGGTGTCAGTCATCCTGCTGCCTGCCACACGACAGCCACCACTCTGGCTTTCAATTGCTGGAGGAGCAGAGTCTGGTCGGGGGCTAGGCCCCCCTCAAATGAGGGGAGCGGGAAAGAAGGCAGCAGCCCCACAAGGGTACGCAAAGCAAGCTCTTCTTACTTTAGTGCTCCAAAGGGATCGTCATTATCGAGGGTAACAGGATTGGGGAGCGCAGGGGAGATGGGGGAACAAGAAAAAAGATGAAGATGAGAAAGGAGAGCTGCTCCAAGCGCTGGAGAAAAGGCAAGTAAGCCTACGCTGGGGAGAGGTGCAGAGCGGAGAGAGGCTCTTCGCAAGGTGAAGGGCAGGCAGGAAAGGCAGTGAAGGGATCTCGGAGGAGAAGTCGATCCACGAGAATAGACGCAACGGCGACCCCGGAGGTCGAGACTGGCAAAGGAAGCAGACAAGAGGCTGGCGAGGCCGGGGTAAAGCAGGCGCAGGGAGGTAGGCTGAGAAGGGCCGTTCGTCCCGGCCTGGACCTCGGCTCTATTGTGCAGCAGCTGCTGCCCAGGCCCGAAGCCCCTCGCTCGCCGTCCGTCAGCGCGGGGCTTCGAAAAGCTGCCCTCCTTCCCGCCGGGGCTGGCTGGGGCCTGCGGGCACTGCCTGTTCCAGGGCGGGATGAAGCTGGCAGGAGGACTCAGCGCCCTGTCTCCCCCACGGACAGCCGTCGCAAGAGGCAGCTTCACTCCCAGCCCGACTCCGCCGCCATATTCTTCTTCCTCCTCCTCCTCCTCCTCTTCCTCTCACTGCTACAGCGGCTCAGTCCCGTCTCCTTGGCGCGCCCTGCGACGTAGCTGTGCTCTCAGGGCTCAGCAGCCCGGCCGGCAAAGAGGTTCTCTGCCCTACGGAGGAAGTGAGCGGCGACGGCGCGGTACAGCGCGGCCTGTCCAGCCCGGCTACCTCCGGCTCCGCCTCAGTCACTGCGCGGCCGCCATCTTGGTTTCACCTCTCACTGGAAGCACGGGGTCTCCCAGCCAGCGGCAGCACGGGCCGCCCGCCAGTATTTAAAGGGCCAGCGGCCCCAAGTCCGCAGCGCGGGTGCGTTGCATTCACGGGTGGGTACGCGCATCTGGGCCCCGCGCGCTCCAAGTCGCCGTCACACAGCAGCCCTGAAGCACCGCAAAGTGCCCTACGCCGCACCCAGCACCGCCCCCACGCTGTGCCCTGCCGGGTCGCTTTCGGATCTTCACAGGAGGGACACGCGTGGGACCATGGCTGGACCGTTACCGCAGGGCAGGAGAGGCGGCGCAAGTGGCAGTGCCTGCTGCCCTCCCTGCCTGCTACGCCCGACGGCTGCTCTTCCTGTGATCGGCGGGTGCCGCCGGACCGGGGAGGTGACCGGTAGCGCGGTGGCGAGGCGGAGCCTGTCGGCAGCCGCACGTGTGCGCAGCGGGGCCAACGCGGGAAGGCGCTGCCGCTCCTCGCCTTTCCGGGTAGCACCTGGGGCCGTGCGCCGGTGCGTCACAACTGGACCAGCCCTCTCGTAAAAGGCGCGGTGGGGATGTTGCCTTTTTCTTTTACCCTGACCGCCGAGTGATCCAAAAGTCAAACAGCTGCTGTTTGAGTGGCTGTTGGATCTCTGTAGGCAGAGATAGGATCTCACTATTTCAATAACAAACAGAAGCTGTCGAGTCTCTCTGCTTTTGTCACTGCTGCCAACATCTGAACATATGTTTGACAGATTTCGCTAAAATATGCAAAAATACTCGTACATTTGAGACCACTCAGACACAACACTGCAGCAGAGCCCATTCCAGGGTATGATCTACTAGTCTTATGTACATGGGAGATTATTGGAATTTGTACACTCAATTAGATCTTTTTTTCTTTTTTGGTACTTAAAAACAATTATTGGTATTTGTTTATCAAAGTGAGTTATGCTGGTGTTGGCTTGAGCCAAAACCACAGATTATGAGTTTTCCCCTTATAATTAATCATGCATGACAGGCAAGCCTCCTGTCAAGTGACCTTTTTCTTTTTTCTCCCAGGCAATTTGTGACAAAACAAGAGCCCTGAAGCTGCACCAGAGGAGGTTTAGGTTGGATGATAGGAAGCACTTCCTCAGGGAAAGGGTAATTAAGACACTGGAATGGACTGCCCAGAGAGGTCCCTGGAGGTGTTTAAGAAACGATTGGATGCAGCACTTAGTGACATGGCCTAGTCAGTGTGGTGGTATTAGGTCGTAGGCTGGACTTGATGACCTCAGAAGTCTATTCCAGCCTCTCTAATTCTGTGATTTGCGGGTTTTTTTGCATGCCCCTTGACTGTCTGGCACCAGACTTTATACACAGTCAGATGAAGCCATCTGGCCTTTGCTTTCAGGCCTGGTTCTGACACCTAAGGACTGGTTAAGAATACAAAAATGCCTTCAAGACTATTGTTTGAGTGCCCATAATATAGCTGAAGATACGTTGTGCTCAGGTATTCTTATTATGGTGCTCTTGGCTAACGCACCAAAAGATTTGATTGTCTGAGAATTACAAATAATTATCCCCACCAGTGAAGGGAAACAGTCATGCAGCACATGAATGGAAGGGTGCCTGTTGCCTTCCTTTGGCAATCTATGCAGCCCCTGAAGGGCCATGCCAGGGAAGGTGCTGTACCAGAATTTTGTGACTTGAAAAAAGACCAAAAAAACCAGAGAAACATCTATGGGACTGCTATACTAATTTACTGCTTACAAATTGTACCCTCTTGTGGCCATCAGATTAATAATAGACTACTGTTCACTGCAGTTTTCATTCTTTGCGTTTTTTTTGTGAGTAGAAAACTGGACAGTCAATCAGTTTTCAATTTGTGTAATTTACTTTATGAAAATTTTGGGTTCAACTTCTTTTAAATTGGCCTTGTATTATTTTGATACTAGTCTGAGCAATTCTCAGCCCAACAAGAGTGCCCACTTGTCAGGTTTTATACCAGTTCTCATTATATTTGTCAAACAGTTTTATTTTTTTCAAACATTTCCACTCCAGTGATTCCAGCAAAAAGGTAGGGCTTTAAGGGCAACTTCCCAGCCTAGAAAGCAGATGTGAATGAAAAAAAAAACACTATTTGAGTTATAACCTAGAAGGCAAAAGTGCATCAAGTCACATCTCTGTTATTTCTCTCCATTTCCAGAGGAAATGTATCCAGAGGGAAATTTCTTCAGGGACAGTGAGAGGCCATTCTTAACTAAGTAAAAAATTAATGCTCCTTTAGTTCCTGTAAATAATAAAGGACCTTCACCTGGCAGATTTATCCCACTAGGAATTGAGTCATAAATGAGGAAATGGAGTATTAAATAAAATTTTTAAATTCTCATATGCATAGGAAAGTAATTGCACATACATCAGCATAATAGAAATAAGCTTAAACTGTGTTTACCAGTGAGGATCTCCTGCACAGCAATCAAGGCTAAAGAACAAAATAACTTCTTTTAATATCTGTTCATAATTTGGGGAAAGAAAATTATGTTGCTATTATGAGGAAATTCAGATCAGACAGATAACTTGGAACCATGCACTAAAGTATTATTAGAGGTTCTAAAATGCCTAGCTAATAATTTTCTGACAAAAAAAAATGTATTTGGAAAACTAACAGCTTTGGACTTTATTATGGTAAAGATAGTTGCTACAATGAAAGTCAGTGCTTGGCTACATATTTTAGGTATTGCTGAATTCAGGATGTGTGAACAAGGTTGCAATCCATACTATACACAAATGGACTCTGGCTATGTCTTCTTGTTCCCAAGGCATGTGTTCTGACTTGTTCCCCCAAAAAAAGCATTTTAAAGGCATAACCCAACACTTTGACTTGAAATTCTGAGCTGTAAACAGTGTTGGTTCAAGAGCTGATGAATGAGCAGCTCAGGCAGCCAGAGTGGGGGACTAAAGATGGCCTAGTTGTGCTCTGACTTACACCTCCTAAAGGGGACCATGCAGGTACAATCAAATGTGAAGTCACAACTATGGGAATAATTAGCAGGGCAGCTCTGAGAGAAGCGAGGCTGCAGAGTTGTACAAGCAACCCAGTACAAATTTTTCGTCTTGTATCTAAAAGATATAATACCCTTTGCGTATACCATAAGCTAGCAAGCTATGGAAAAACATAACATCAAGACTAAAAGTATCTTTATGCCTTGTTCTATAATTCAAGTGTCCTCACTCTTAGCAGATTGTAAGAAACTGAAAAGGGTCAGAAAAGACTGCTCTGAAAAACTTTTTTTGCAGATGTGTTGCACTTCAACATCTCAGATTCCTGCAGCATGCACTATTTTGGAGCATACCCTATTAATCATTCCTCAGATGTTGCTGCGGGTCCCCCAGAAGCAGTATCCCTGTTCTCATACCTGAACCTCTGTAGGTCAGCAGTTACAATTCTGTGACTCTTCTTCCTACATAATGTACATGTGGATCCCCTCAACAGAAGTGCCATCTCTTTTTTTTTTTTCAACCCATATTGTTGTCTTAAATATTCACAGCACAGGGAAGACCCTAATCTTCCAAGGAGGGCTTCCTCTTAAGAATTCTGGCCATCTGCAGAGTCATGCCAGGGCTGTATTTGTTTTGAATTCCTGTATGCTTCTCTGGAAATGCTATACTTTATCTAAATATGTAGACCTCATCATTAAAGACTGAAGAATTTCAAAACACTGCAGAAGCTGTTGTATGTAGAGAACATGTCTGGGTCACTTACTCATATGATAGTGAAAGTTTCCCTTTTTCTCAGAGAGGAACTCTGAGACATTTGAATTATGCTGTGCCTATGCAATATATTTTTCTATTTTTACATGTATTATTGTGCCTGCTGACTATTTGTAAATCTTTTTAACAAGATATTATTGAGTACTCTTCTTCCTTTTTCTATGTCAGACTTCCTAAGTTCTGCTTCCATGTTTCCCCACCCAGGATTTGTAGTACTTTATCAGTAACTCAGACTGCAACAGGCTTCTCTTAGACATGTACAGTTCATACACCCATACAGTAGGTAATCTCTTGAAAAAATGATAGAGGCAGGATGCATCCACATTTCTAAGAAGCATTGGAAGTCTGCCAGAAATCCGGAAAAGAAAAAAATAGACTAATTTTTTTGATCTGCTGCAAGGTAACATTGATGCTGAAGTCCAACATACTAGTCCAATGTGTTAATCTACGACCATACTCTCTTGTAGAGAGTATGGATAGCCTCAAAGCAGAGCTCTTAAGTCAGAGACTTTCTGTGACTAATGGGTAAAGGCATTAGTGGCATGTGAGGATTATCAGTGGACGTGCAGAAGGAAGTAGGTTGGGAATGGTGTGCATGCCAATAAGGTCTGTAGCAGTGAGTTGTAAAGGGGATATGGGAGCTTTCACTCCTTGGTGTGTTGAAGTGTAATGTGAATGCAGTAACAGATACTACAGGACCCCAAGACCTCTCCTGCATGGCTGTCTAATGTGTGCCAATAGGGATAAATAAGCAGAACTGGTAAGTTGTCCTAAATAGATACGATTAAGCACACTTGAACATTGCTCCCAAAAGCAATGTAAGTACACACCACTTCATTAATCAACACTGCAGCTCATCATTATGTAAAAATTACCTTGTAGTTATTAAATATTCACTAACAATTGTCTAAACTAATGAACATACTGATTTATTTGTAAGGTTGATGGCTTCCACTGGTGACATAAATAGAGAAAATGATCATAACAAAGTCTATATATCTATAGGAATATAGCTCAGTTCTACCTATTTGTGTTTAATGCTGACTGTCTGGAAATTTCAGAAGGAATTTGAGAATGGCAACTCAGATTCTAATGTAGAATTTCCATACATAAAAATATCAGAAGATGAGCAGTATATAACCAAATCAGTAGCTACTTTCAAGATAAAAGATCTGTAAGAAATTCAGTAAACACACAGGGCAAGACATTGCCTTTTGAGTATATTATATGTCATTTGAAAACACTGCTCCTCCTCCTAGGCAGAAGTAGCACTTGTAGTATTCGAAGTTTGTAATGGTCATGCTTTGTTACTCTCTCTGTACTTACGTTTTGCTGTTCTTTATGATTCAATCATAATTTTTGAAGCATCTTGGAGATGCTTCAAAGATAATGCTCAATAACAGTGCAATTGCCAGTATTTTGAAATGTTTCTTGGAAAAGGTCACAGTGTCATCAACATATATCTGAAACAATATATTTTAAATTGGCTATGTAATTATCATTACAATTCTATAAAAATTATATTCAGTGCACTGAATTAATTATTTCTAACACAAAACATAAGTTGTTCTCAGCACAGAGGTAGAAGAGTGTGGTCTTTTTCTTTCAGATGTAAACAGTCTGAGAGCTCAGCAGAAGCTTTTCCTGCTTCAGAACAAAATCACTATCTTGCATGGTGGAAGGTGGATGATTACCATAGAAAAGTGATTTCAATGATGGATTACTAGAAAAGATATTTTTTTCATTGTAGGTATCAATTTTGTTATGGCAACATGGCATTTTGTAAATAAAACCTGAACTAGAATTAGTTTTGTTAGTTCCTTATTGTAACTTTTTTGGTGTTTTCTTTGACCATAGGTGTTTTGGGATATGGGCTATACCTGCATCTATTTTCTTAATAAGACATTGATTCATGGATCTTTTTGTGTTATCATTTTCCAACTGAAACAAACTTTCCTTATGAGTCAGAACAAAGTGCAGTTTCCTAGTTCAGGCAGCAGGGGCACATTCTGCTGCAAGAGATACAAACTCATCACAGCCTTGATCTAACTGGTATCATGGGCCCAGACTAAAATTCCCACAAGGCAGTGTATTAAGAGAAGACAGATTCCAGAAAAGTATTTGGGGAGTTCAAAATCAACTAGCATAATGCAATTAATTCAGATAAAGCATACTTATTTTTTCCAAAATATGTATGTCAATATAATTGCACATTGAGTCATAAATACCCACTCCCTGGAGGTTTTTGGGGCTGAGTTGGATAGGGCCTTCAGCAGCCTAGTTAGCATAGTACATAAATAGCAGAAGGTGGCAGATGCATTCTTCACATTCTTGCAGTAGTGCTTGGAAAATCTGTAGGCCTGATTTTTTCCTTCTGTCCATTTGCTCCTATTAGACTTTTGGAATGTTCTGATTTTTATTAGCCTTCATAGGTGTTTGAGGCTCACTGATTTAAAGACATTGAGTGGTATTTCAAATATGTAGTACTATAGCAGTTCCGTTTAACGCATATGTATGGAGACAGCAGAACTGACAGCCCTCAGTAAGCATTTATTGAGGTTCCCTGAAACTGGAGACACTGCTACCATAGAGCCCACATCACCTAAAGATCTCATAGTGCTTTGCAGGCATGAGAGAATTCTAGGGCAGCTAGAGATAAAGGAAAACAAGACTAATTCCAGTCAGTAAAGCTGCAGCCTTGATCCCTTCCTGATTTCCTCTGTGCTTCTCACTTCTCATAATCCCAAATCATTGGGTTTATGATTTCCTGTTACTTTCTCTTTATCATATGGACCACTACTAAATCCCTTCCCTGACCATCTCATCTAGGAAACCATAGATCCAACCATGCTCACCTCCCTCCTTCACTCATGCAATTGTCCTCTTTCTGTCTTTACTGGGTTTTGCCAGGGACTCAGTGGGGTTAAAATTGTTCTATCATATAATTTTCAAATTATACTCATCTCTGACTTCCCATAATGTCCTTTGCTTGACTTCAGTAACTGTGACAAAATAAGGAAATATTAATGGACCGAAAATGCTGAATCTGGAAAAGGATTGGAAGCATTTTTAGAACCTGAAATTTAAGTTGTATATTATAATATGGTTACATTAAAGGAAAAAACTGGTCTGGCTATTTTGGGCATTCAGTGTGACTTTCAAGATTTGGTGCTGCTTTGGAATGCCTCCTTTATAGTCCAGTTTGAGAACAATTTAGCCATTTGTATTCTAATACTGGATAAGTGTCTGGCCAAGCATCAGAATTTGGCTTAGTAACAATAATTTTGACACTTCTGCTTTATTTCTTGCATTCTTTGTAAAGTCTGAGAAAGCTGAAAGTGAAGACCTGTTCTTTGCAAAAGTACAGTTGGATTTGGTTTGAGATTACTTGTTAGCACACTTTTTATAAGATTCAGGGATCTGTGGGAAGGCCATGAAAAATTATTCTAGCTCAGTTTCTTGAATAAATCCTGAATAAAAGATGTTAGAAGTTATGATTAAAAGAACTACATATTTTTTGGTCATTCTCAGCCATCATCTCAGCAATTACAGCAGGTCCTTACTACTCATACAGATCACGTAGTTTAATATATGGCCATAATTTTTTAATGGGGTCCTTCAGACTCAGGATTTTCAGTTGATTTCTCAGCTCTACCTGCCCAGAAACTACGTTCAGAAGACATGAGAGGCTTTCACCATGAGGAGGTGTTTAGCATATATGTTACTTGCACAGGTTTGTCTTAAGTTTAAAGCAAATGAAATCAGAAATACAAGTATAATATGAGATACAAGTTCTATTAATCAGTTGCACTGTAAACACAGAACATGAACAAAACGAAACAAAATCTTGGTAGCAAAATAAATCTTCAGCCGTTTAAACTGGAGATGTTTATGGAATTACAATTAAATGGTACTTTTGTAATAGTAGCACAGTGAATGGTATCCTAACTGGGAACTGTGCTGTTTCTTGCCTCCAGCTATCTTAGTTCAGATCTTTCATAGCAGAACCTAGGGACCTTGAGGGGAAATTTCTTTTTTCTTCTCTCTTCTTTTTTTTTAATTTTTTTTTTCCCCCAGAACACTGAACTGAAAATAAATGCCTGGGGAGGTCACGGGGTTACATGGAAAGTAGCAGTTTAATTTATTAAATCTAAGTAGCAAAAGGAATGTTTTAGCATACATTAGAATAAACTCATTTAATGCACTTTTTAAATCTAGTGTTTTGTGGTTTAAGCCCACCCACCCAGCAGCGAAGCTCCACACAGCTGTTTGCTCAGTCATCCTCCAGTGGAATGAGGAGAAAATAACCTACAACAAAAGGTTTGGGTTGAGACAAAGGACACTGAAGGCTTACTTGCAGGTTATGGTCATGAGCAAAAGACAGACTTGTTTTGGAGAAACAAAATCAATTTGAACAAAAACACCACCAGTTTACCAACTGAATCAGAGTAGGGCAGTAATAAATACAACTAAATCTTAAAAATGCCTTGTCCCAACTCCTCCCTTCTTATTGGGCCCAGCTTGGCTACCTCCTCCCCGCCAGCAGCAGCACAGGAGGGCAGAGAAGGGTGATTGTGTGATCAGTCCATCCCATGTTGTTTCTGTCACTTCCTCCCTAGTGGGAAAAATCCTCACAGTCTTTTCCTGTGTTAATGTGGTGTTCCTACCATGAGACACAGTCCTTTGTGAACTTCTTCTGCCAGCATTAGTCTCTTCTTCAGGCCACAGTCCTCCAAGAGACAGACTCCAGTTCAGACTACCCTCACAATCATGGCTTTCTTCAGGATCAGTCCCATGCTCCAATGTGGGATGCTCCATTGGCTGCAGATGGGATTCTGCACCACTGTTGATCTCTAAGGACTGCAAGGGTTCAGCCTGCCACATCACCACAGGTTGCAGGAGAATGGCTGCTTTGGAGCGCCTCCTTTTTCACTGACTTCAGTGTCCACAAGGTTGTTGCCTTCATATCCCACTCTCCAACATAAAAGAGCAGAGGTACTGACTGACTTGGTCTTGGCCAGAGGCAGATTGGGGTTGGAGCTGGGGAAGCTTCTTGAGGTTTCTTACAGAGGCTATACCAGTAGTCCCATTCCCCACTACCAAAACCCTGCCAGACGCAAACCCAAACCAGTGTCTGATTTTGCATGTTCATTTATTTCTGCACAATGCATTCTCCATATAGGTTGTGGCTGTTGTTGACAACTCCTTCAGATAAACATGCATGTAAGCATACACATGCTCCCAGTTCTTCTGCAAAAAGAAATGCACAAAGTATGAAGTCCTTCCCTTTCTGTACCAATTTCCAGGCAAAACTTAAAGACTGCTTGGCTTTCTTAGTGGCAGTTCTTTAAGGAGAAGAAAACCATTTTAATCTTTTGGTTCTTTTTGTAGCCAGAGTTCTTCAGTCATAGTAACTGAAGAAATTTAATGAATTGATTTCCCACCTGTGCTGCCACTCTTCAGTTTTACAATACATGCTACCATATCACGAACACACAATGCTCCTGAAATAATCACAGCTATCATAGGTTCACCCAATAGGTAGCTATGTTGTGAAAACAGTACTCTCAAAACAAAGCTATTTCAAAGGATGTAATAAATACCCTGTTTATAGTGGTGGGTATATCTGCATAGCAAAGTTTGCTCCTCCTACCTACAAACTTAGTGCAAGTGTATTTCAAAACTGGCTTTCTACCTTTGTAATGCTCCTATGGTAATTAGAAGATCATTTAATTGACATATCTTTTTGCTATGAATGACCTCAAAGCAGAATGTATGCCTTTGACTGAAGAATTCATAGCTCTACTTTTAATGCAACAAAGCCTGATCGTGTTAATTTTCAGTGTGTGTCACAATGTCATGCTTTTACCGGAGTATTTGGTTGGTGGAAGCAGCTGCCAGTTATGCACTGGCAAAACTGGTAACAGAAATGATGTGGACAAGTATGGTAGAAGCAGACCACTGCCACACACGACTGGCAGTAACATTATATATGGGTTGTGTATTTTTAGCTACTGGCAATGCCTGCCACACCAGAGAGGAGCGGTAAGTACAAACGGAAAGAATACTTTGAAAAGGATGTTATTTTTATACTGAACTTCTCATGTTGCTCCACTGATGTTGCCTCAACCTGACAGTCAGAGTCTGTCACTGGACTGTAAAAACTGCCACACTGGCCAGACCACACAGGTCCATCTATTTCAACATTATGTGCAGTGACCAGTGTTCAGAGTGTTATAAAAAGATTAATACAAAGTGGTCCTCTTTTCTGACAATCGGTTATTAAAGCTTTTTGGACCATTGGATTCAATAGCAAACAATATACACACTCTCCATGTATTTGTCTAATGCCTTTTAAAACCTACCTATACTTCTGACTTCCAAAGTATCCTCTAAGAGTGAGATTTCAATTAAGTAACTGGATTAAACAAGATGTAAAAAACCAGGTGTTTCCTTTTGTTTGTTCCAAATTCTAGACTTTGCTGTTTTGAGAAACAATGATTCACCATTTTATAGCACTGATTTTATGATGAAAGAATGTCCTATTGAGTTGTCATTGTATTAATTTATCTTGTGTCTTATCTAGTGCTACTACAATGATCTTAGAGATGAACAACCAGAAATGCAGGTGTTTGAGATTGGTACAATAGCATTGTGATGTTGGCTGACAGTCCTTTACTGTACTGTAGCCAAAGACAATGAAAGTAACTGTGGAAGCATATTAATATTTTTCTTTTTTGGGTAACCTTTCCATCTCCACATATTTCTGTACAAAATGTTGATTAAAAAATGTTCCTTCTGACTTCCACTACTTTGAGCTCTCCAACCCTTCAGTTTAATCCTTTCTTACCAGCCAGCTCCCTTCCCTCTTTCTGTTGTTTCTTTTTTAACACACCTACACCCACACATACACTTCTTTTAAAGTTTATCTGTGTTAGTTCATGAAAGGAAATACAGGCAACTATAAAGGAAGTTCTTGTCACAGTTGATTTTCTTTGATCTCACTTGAAATAGGATTTATCTGAGTTTTGATTACCAAAAGCTGGGTCTGCATCCAGAAGTCTGCCTTCAAATTCTCAGTGTTCATAGAACAGTTGAGGTTGGAAGGGAGGCTGGAGATTACCTAGTCTTAAATCCTCTGCACAAACCAGAATCCAATAGAAAATGCTGCTGTCCAGTGGGATTTTGAATATCTCCAATGATGGAGAGTCCACAAGTGGTGTTTTACAACCCTTACAATAAAATAGTTGTTTTTTGGTTTTTTTTAAAGGGAATTTCCTGTGTTTCCTTTTGTGACCTTTGTCACTGTGTTCTTTCAGCACTCCTATGCATTACCACCCAGCTCTCACGTAAGTTAACAGGGATACAAATGTAAGTGGAGTGACACATCGACTTCCTAAGGAGGTCTGCTAGGCTGGCACATTGCATCAGGTTAAAGGAAATGTTAAGTACACCTCTTCATTTTAAAAAGTATGTTTAGCTAGTTTAGTTTTCCAGAAGCATCTGCTTTTAGGCATGCTGATCATTGGCAATACAGTCTGCTAGTCAGAGCATTCACCCAGAAAGTACAAGGCCTGTGTTCAACTTCCTCCACAGCCTAAGTCCAGATCCTTTCCTCAAGAATCTTGAGCATCTTGACTGTTAGCTTGTAATGCTGGATAAGCACATTGTTGCCTCCACCTTTCCTGTGGCTGAAATACTTGTTGTTGGTCAAGTACACAGGAAAATGAAGCCAGAAATACAGCATGTGTGGAGCAGTGTGGTGGTTCAACCTGATAGCCCTGCAGGGCAAACAGAAAGTCCTTAGTTCCCGGCTGATGGCTGGAACTGGTTTTGATTTCTTACTCCAGTGACCAATAACAATAGTGTTAAGATCAGTGACCAGAGTTCAATTATTAAGCTGCAGTGTTGTTGTGCAGTGAGTAAGAACCCAGAACGAACAGCTCATATGCAAAGGATGGACTTTATCAGTAGTTATGGGAGAGAAAATTTAGGCCACAGCAATGAGAGCAAGACTGCCAGTACATTTGCAGTGTATGCAAGCATCAGTGGCAGCAGCACAGTTGTTTGCTTTTTCATTTAAGAGGCAGAATGGTCAGACAGGTACCACTGAAACTAATAACTAGGCCTGAAGCTAATAATCTGCTATCAAGATTTTACCATTCTGAAAGGTGTGCCTACTTTTTCCAAGAAAGAATAGCCTTGTAGAAATAGGTATGTGTCCTGACAGGTCACCCATTCCCAGCACAGTCAGCTATAAATCCTGGTATTACTCTGATATCATCAGGGTGCTTGCTTAAGATAGGAAAAAAAGCACTGTGGTATCAAGAATAACTTGAATTTCTTCTTGACAGCCCAGGTTGCTGCTCAGATCATTAGCAGATGCACAGGACAGGACTTGATCTCCTCTGTACAAGTGAAAATTGGTATTTTCAAATGAGTCTTGGAAATCTAAGAGCATAAATCTCTCTAATTTCCCAAAGGCACCCGCATCCATAAATGCTGCAATATCTGCATTGTTTTGTCCTCCTGATTTAGAATGCTATATTCCTATATAGATGCTGTTTTCCTTAATAATTTTAGCACCACTAATGACACTACCATATGCTTGTATTTTTAACAAGCAGCCAGTCAGGGTAAACTCCAACATCAACTAGTCAAGACCAATTATGTCAGAACTACCCTTTCAAAGTCTGGGTGAGAGATATCAGTGACTGCAATAATCTCCTCCTAAACAATTTTACCATGCAAACTTTTACCAGTAGAAATAACTTCTACCAGTAGACAAATTAAAATAATTGTCAAACCACACACATTGTTTTGTTAAAATTCAGATTATTTTAATTCTGATTTCTATTACTTACATTCTCTTTGCTTCTATTCTACCAGTGTTTTGCCAAGGAGATTATTTAAGAAGCTGCACATATGAATCAGAAGCATTAATCATGTCCCCATGCAACAGAAAATGATTACATGCTTTAAGAAATAACAGTTCAGCTTTACTTTAAATGTCTGTATGTTTATTTATGTTATTTTAATTTGAAAATTCTCAAAGCCATTTTTATTTGGTGAAAACAGAGGGTCCTATGTATAGCCCAATTAATTCCCTAGGACAATACCCACTTTTCAAATTAATTTTCAGGTATTGACTCAAAATTACAGATTAACCTAAAGACTTCACATTTATAGCCACCTTAAGACACTAATTTGGTGCTAAAGTATTTGACAGAAGATAACACATGTAAGATAATAATGCCAAATTAAAAGAGATTAAAAATATTTCATAACATCCAAACTTTTTTGCTTTTATTTCTCAACAGAAAGGACAAGAGAGACAATCTGTTAAGATTCACTTTTGGCCAATTATACAGATGCAGAACACATTTCCCTGGTAATAGGATTTGATAACAAGGAAGAAATATTTTAGTAAACCTAAAGTTTAAATTTACCTAAATTTTAAATGTGCTGAGACTATTGAGCTATGCTAAGTCACACCAACTAGCTAATGCCTGTTTCATGTATCGCACACAAGCTACATGCTTTAAAAAGTATTAAATGCTAAGCCTCTTTCTTGTATATATGGAGGAACTGCTCTGAATTTGAAAGTGTAGGTTGTGTTCAGATCGAAGTATTTGACACTATTCTGTGGTATCTTATTATAGTCTTGCATCACATATCTGCACCATTCTAACTTCAGGTCTAATTTTTTTCCAGTAATAGTAACAGTCATACAAGAATTGTTGTTTGGATGCAAAGGCACTTTGTTAAGTATGGTGGGTTCTGCTATATCAGTCTCACTGCCCCAAAATCTTGTGATTAGGAAAGCTATTGTTACCTGGAATCAGTATGTCTTTTCTGCATCAATATGTCTAAATCCTTTTTTTTTAAATCTAAGGAAAGCAAAGCAAAAAATTGAAGTTTGCTTCTTTATTTTTAGTATTGTGTTTCCGCAGCCAACATGACTTTCATTTTGAATAATTCCTCCTTTTCCCTGCTATTTGAAAAACAACAAAGCAACACAATGTACCCTACAGCTTCACTTTAAAATGTTCATAACAAACGTTTATGAGTAAAATTCCTCACTGAGTAACAAATCTTTAGTTACAGCAATCTCACCATTAGAGAAAGAACCCACGGTATGATCAGCGCCTCTGACATAATGCATAGTTATATGATTATATCATACAACACATAATTTGTTAAAAAAAAAAGAAAAAGTTGCCTTCCCTCAAAAGGGAGGGCAGTTTCTGAAGGAACTGGTAGATGAAGCCAAACCACTGTCCATTGTATTTGAAAGGTCATGGCAGACTGGTGAAGTTCCTGCTGACTGGAAAAAGGCAAATATAACACCTATCTTCAAGAAAAGATAAAAGGATGACCCTGGGAACTACAGACCAGTCAGCCTCACCTCTGTGCCTGGCAAGATCATGGAGCAGATCCTCCTCAAGGCTCTGCTGTGGCAGATGGAAAACAAAGCAGAGGTGTCTGATGCCAACCAGCATGGCTTCACCAAGGGCAAATCATGCCTGACTGATTTGGTGGCTTTCTATGATGAAGTTACAGCAGTGGTGGACAAGGGAAGGGCAACTGATGTCATCTACCTGGATCTAAGAAAGGCCTTTCACTCTGTCCCACATGACACCCTGGTCACCAAGCTGGAAAAACATGGACTTGATGGGTGGACAACTCACTGGATAAGGAATTGGCTGGATGGTCGCACACAGGGAGTGGTGATCAAGGGCACAATGTCCACCTGGAGACCAGTGACAAGTGGCATCCCTCAGGGGTCAGTGCTGGGACCAGTGCTGTT
>VWZI01020940.1:26059-80112 GCA_013396835.1 Psilopogon haemacephalus | reverse complement strand
AACCCATGTCCTGGTAGGGCATAAATCCCAGGGCATAAATTCTGCCCAGAGTTGGTTTAATTCCTGTGGTTCCCTCCCACCCTGTTGTAAGGTCTGGGGTGGGTAGCAGGGAACAGACCGCGTGGCTTTGAAACCGGGAAGTCCAGGGCCACATGGACAGGTCACATGCTTGAGTCAGGTGACCTGTGCTGTCCCTCAAGGTGTTAGGATCCACCCCTGGGTGCAGGACTTTTGAATCGATTGGCCAGACAATGGATGCTGATTGCCTATTGGTCAGTTCCACGCTTCCTAATGGGGTATTGAAGAGAGTGCCATCGGCTGTTGTCTCTCTCTCTCTCTCCCTCTGCCTCTGCAAGGAACAGATGTCTTTGTACCCCATTCAGCAGCGGCCACGTGTTTTGCAGCAGCAGCGGCATCACAGCATTTTTCAACGGCGGCAAAGGCAAAACCCCTTCTTTTCTCTTTCCTCGGGACAAGCTCTTTTATCTATCGCGTTTCGTGAGATTTCCAGGCGCGGTTAGGATTGCTTTTGTTATTAGCCTCCTTGTTTCCTAAGTTCTGACTGTTTAAGCTGTTTAATTCAGTGTTTTAAGTGGTTTTGTGTAGTTTCTTGCCGACCGAACATCCAAACGAACCCCGGGGAAATATTCCCAGAGAACCCGCGATTATTAACCGTAATAAAAATTAATAATCGCAACAACCCATTCCCCCTCGTCCTGTCATTACAAGACCTTGTGAATAGTCACTCCCCATCCCTACTGTAGGCCCCCTTCAGATACTGGAAGGCTACTATAAGGTCTCCTCGAAGTCTTCTATTCTCCAGGCTGAAAAGCCTCAACTCTCTCAGCCTGTCTTCATAGCAGAACGGCTCCAGCCCTCTGATCATCTTTGTGGCCCTCCTCTGGACTCCTCCCATAGTTCCATGTCCTTCTTGTGCTGGGGGCTCCAGAACTGCACACAGTACTCCAGGTGGGGTCTGACGAGAGCAGAGTAAAGGGGGAGAATCCTCTCCCTGGCTGTGCTGGCAGTGCTTCTCTTGCTGCATCCCAGGACACAGTTGCTGTCTGGGCCGCATGCACATCCATGAGCACATGAGCTAACTTCTTTCAAGTGAAGAGATTAATTCCACAGAAGCCAGTTTTATACTAGTATGGTATACCTGCCATGCTGTAACAAATGGAAAAAGAGAAAGGGCAGTCTCTGCCTCTTAACATTCAATGACAATAGAAGAGCTATTTGGTTACATCATTCTGCATTCTCCAGCAGATGAACAAGGAATACAGATTATATGACCTATGTACTTTGAAGTCCTCTCTGCAAGTAAAAGAAGCATGACTTCTCATGCTTAGAACAATCACATACTACACTTTCCTTATTTGTCTTTGCAAAATGTTGATGTCACAACATCAACAGCCTGCTGATCTTCAACTAGATGGAGGATTGTGTGATTACAAGCTTGGTTCCCTCAACCACACAACTAATAAATCACAGTGCTTTCTACAAACTCTTTCTTTCAACTACTCTAACCTGGCAGTTAGCTCAGAACTTGTCACCAGGAAGTATTAAATGTTTCTGTAGAGAATGTTTACTGTACAACAGTATAAACAAGGTACATGTGAAGACTGGTTAATGCAGGAGCTTTTTCATATAGTTGTCACGCCTCACATCACTGCCAAAGTAGCTTTAATATCTTCACCTGCTTTAGTGAAGGAAACATTTCCTGTATCACTCTTGAATCCAACTGAATGACTGTAAAGTCATCTGTTTGCCTTTATAATATTTCCATCTTCCAGATTATTAATACTTAAAAAAACCCTGCTTCTATCATTAGATAACCACACCTGTTAAATAAATAGTCAATGCTGAATTACTGTGTATACATGCAGGCAGAACTACTTCAGTAATTGTTTGTTAGTTAATTAATATTTCCTGGAAAAGTACGTGTCTATTCCATCAAGTGTAAAAGTGCCATTTATCTTAATGCTGTAAACTACCGTGCACAGACCATATTGAGAGAACACATAACCTTGTTTACAAAGAAACCCTTTTCCTGTTTATTCAAAGTTTCCCTGTAACAAAAAATTTACACATAGCTTCTTGAGTAGACTCTATGAAAGTCTAAAATTAAGGACTTCCTCACTAAAGAATAATTTCTGCCAATGGTATTGAAGGGGATAACTATTATTTCAGAAAGTCTTACAATTTAAGTGAAGTTGCTGACAGACGTGGTACATACTCTGCAAAAAAAAAAGAATCCAGTAATCGAGAAATGCATGAAGCTAATAGTTTTGAGTTTGATACTAATGACAGCAACAAGAACTTCACCAAAACGGTTCTAACATATTTGGGCCATTTACTCCCTGAGGAGGGGGAAAAAAAAGAGGAGAAAAAAGGGGGGTGGGGAGGAAAGATTAAGTAACACTCTATTACTTTCTTCACCTACATACTTCATTTCCATTAACACAGATGGATGGAAATACATTCCATGTGGAAAAAAAATAGTATTTGGAAATACAAGTACTGGAAAGGTTGGGTTCTGATACTGTTTGTAATCTCTTACATTGCAAATAGCAACCACTGACCTTTTCTGAGGAGAAAAAACACATTAAGAATCAATAATTGAGATAATAGTAAAAGAGGTACAATATTACTATATGAACTACCAAATAAGTAAGAGTAGAGAGTACACCTAAGGTGGGAAAGTCAGGACAAAGCATACCATACATGTAAGCTGGAAAGGGGAAGCAGTAAACATTACATATCTGATTTTAAATATCTATTTCTTTTAACTGTTCAAATACAAGTACTCTATGGTCACCTTTAATATCCAAGAAAGTATGTATTTTTCTGCTTGGAAGATGAAAAGGTTTTAAAAAGAGGGAAAGGTGACAGAGATTAATCAAAGGAGTTGCAATGAATCTATAGGAAGCCTGGAGAAGCAGATTGTGTTTCCAGCTGAATCTAAAAATCACTCTCATCAAAATAATTGTTCTGATAAAAAGATACTGCCACTTAAGCATTTGGGTCTTGTGTATGGGAAGAAAGAAATAGCACAGAAATAAAAGAGAAAAATACATCATTCCTATTTTACAATTTTTAATGCATCGCTGGCAGAGATTTCAATTTGAGAGACCCTTAGGAGAAATTCTCTATCAGGGAAAAGTACAATATAAATCAGAAAAACATTTTCATCCTGTAAACTTCTTTTCAGACTGAATTTCACAGAATGAACAGATTCTTCTAAGTTCTTATAAACTGCCCAAATTTAGAAATGGAATAACTGGTACACAAAAAAAAAATATCTGTTTGCCTGTGCAGCAAAGAAGCTGAGAACAGCACCAAGATGTCCTAGTTTGAAGTATCTTACCTAAACTGCTCACTAACATCATGCAACATTCTTTGTTCAAATGTGTTAGAATGACAAGTAAGAATGATAATTTTATATATCATTCAGTCAGGATAAGAACAATAAACTTATAATCAACAAATCAGGACAATCAGTTTATAAACATAATGTAGACATGCAATCTAAAGAAATCGTCCTTGAGCCTGTAAGAGATCTGTGCCATAAAAATACCTATTTCTGTATTCTGCTCACACTCAGTCAGAAATGCTATTACTCTTTTGGAAAATGGCTTTGTGTCATTGAGTCCTCCAGGAAGGCAACTTCCTCAATTAGAGAAATAATTGTATAAAAACAGGTTAACACCTGAGAGAAAGAAAGTAACATTTTAGTAAATTCTGCATGTTGACATCATGAATGGACTAATTTGAGTTTGCTCTTTATGTATGCTAAAGTTAAAATCAGATCCTCAGCATTAACTAGCTCAGTGACGCATACTGAAATCATAGAATCATAGAATCAGTCAGGGTTGGAAGGGACCACAAGGATCATTCAGTTCCAACCCCCCTGCCATGCCCAGGGACACTCTACCCTACATCAGGCTGCCCACAGCCTCATCCAGCCTGGCCTTAAACACCTCCAGGGATGGGGCCCCAACCACCCCCCTGGGCAACCCATTCCAGGGTCCCAACACTCTCATGGTGAAGAACTTCCTCCTCACGTCCAGGCTGAATCTCCCCACCTCCAGCTTTACTCCATTCCCCCTAGTCCTGTCACTGCCTGATAGCCTCAAAAGTCCCTCCCCAGCTTTTCTGTAGGCCCCCTTCAGATACTGGAAGACCACAATAAGGTCACCTCAGAGCCTCCTCTTCTCCAGACTGAACAGCCCCAACTCCTTCAGTCTGTCCTCACAGCATAGGTGCTCCAGCCCTCTGATCATCCTCGTGGCCCTTCTCTGGACACGCTCCAGCATGTCCACATCCCTCTTGTCCCAGAGACTCCAGAACTGGATGCAGTACTCCAGGTGGGGTCTCACCAGAGTGGAGTAAAGGGGGAGAATCACCTCCCTTGACCTGCTGGCCACACTTCTCCTGATGCAGCCCAGGATCTGGTTGGCTTTCTGGGCTGCAAGTGCACACTGCTGGTTCAGGTTGAGCTTCTTGTCCGCCAGCACCCCCAAGTACCTCTCTGCAGGGCTGCTCTCCAGCCAGTCAGTGCCCAGCCTGGATTTGTGCTTAGGATTACCCTGACCCATCTGCAGGACCTTGCACTTGGCCTTACTGAACCTCATGAGGTTGGCTTGTGCCCACCTCTCCAGCCTGACCAGGTCCCTCTGGATGCCATCCCTGCCCTCCAGCGTGTCTGCTGTACCACACAGCTTGGTGTCATCAGCAGACTTGCTGAGGGTGCACTCAATGCCTCTGTCCATGTCACCAACAAAGACACTGAACAAGACTGGTCCCAGAACTGTTCCCTGAGGGACTCTGCTTGTCACTGGTCTCCACTTGGACATGGACCCATTGACAGCCACTCTTTGGGTGTGGCCATCAAGCCAGTTCTTTATCCATCTGGTGGTCCACCCATCAAACCCATGTTTCACCAGCTTGGAGACCAGGATGTGGTGCGGGACAGTGTCAAAGGCTTTGCTCAGGTCTAGGTAAATGACATCAGTTGCTCACCTCTCATCTATTAATGTTGTGACCTGTTCATAGAAGGCCACCAGGTTTGTCAGGCAGGATCTACCCTTGCTGAAGCTATGCTGGTTGGACCAAATCACCTCTTCACTATTCTCCTGTCTCAGTAATGCCTCCAGGAGGATCTGCTCCATTATCTTACCAGACACAGAGGTGAGACTGACTGGCCTGAAGTTCCCTGGCTCCTCCTTCCTACCCTTTCTGAAAATGGGAGTTATGTTTCCCCTTTTCCACTCATTGAGGACTTCACCAGACTGCCAGAACTTTTGGAATATAATAGAGTGGGGTTTAGCAACCTCATCTGCAAGTTCTCTCAGTACCCATGGATGTATCCCGTCAGGTCCCATGGACTTGAACACTTTCAGGTTCTCCAGGTGATCACAAAACTGATCTTTGGTTATGATGGGCTGCTCTTCCTTCTGGTCCCTGCCATTATCTTCCATGACTCGTGGAGTGTGGCTGGAGGCCTTTGCAGTGAAGACTGAGGTAAAGAAGTCATTGAGAACCTCAGCCTTTTTTATGTCACTTGTGACCATTTCACCTGTTTCCTTTCTGAGGGGGCCCACACCCTCCCTAGTCTTCTTTTTACCATTAATATACCTGTAGAAATTCTTGGTGTTCCCTTTGACCTCTCTGGCTAGATTGAATTGAAACTATAAAGTGTCAAGGTAGAATGTCCTCTTACAAATCTTACTTAGATTTATTCAAGTCCTGAATTTGCATAGAAGTTAGCATTTATCTCAAATTGAAACTAACTTTAATCATTCATCAGGTATCAGTAAATGGAAAGCTTGGGAGATGAAAGTTAAGCAGCCTTTCCTATAGGTATAACAAATTATTTCTGATAAAGAATTTAAAATTGAGGTCCTATATCTAAGTCCATGTAGAAAGCTACTTGCAACTGCCTCGCTGATTCTAAGAGGAACGGAAGTTACCAGTACAAATCAGTAAGATTAGTAGGATATAGTATGAACTAGAATTTACTGACTAATTACGCAATTTTAAAACAGTAGTTTCAGATTTCCAGTCCTAGGATACAATATGTTAGTGTTTATGGAATAGTAATATGAAAGCTTAAAATACCCAGGCAGAGAAAAAGCAACATATCCTACAGCACTCCAAATTCCTTCCTTCTCCCCTCCTGCTGCAGGTTTGAATGGGGAGGAGAGGGCGGCACAAAAACTGCTTGCCCTCCACCCCTCTTGCCCTGCGGGCTTTAAGGGAGAGCAGCAGAAGGTGCCTTTCCCCACACGTGTTCTGACCCATGTGGAAGCCTGTGCTGGGAATTGGGCTGGTGGTTGGCTGGGTCCTTTGTGCCCAGTATAAACGGCAAACAGACACTTTGTCTAGAAAAGCAAGGGAAAAGGTGTGAGGTTCCCACCCTGAAAGAGTTCCTCCCTTCACAGCATTCCTGCCTTGAAATAGTTCCTCTTTTGGACCATCCTCATTTTTGGAAGGCTCCTACCCTTTTACACAGCTCTTGGTTTTGCACCATCCCTGCTTTGGACAGTCCCTCACTTCTGCACCATTCTGTGCAGTCTTGCAATCTTGGCAAGTCCTGGGGTCCATTTGAGAGAGAGCTGCTGGCAGCACCTGGACCTGGCTGCTTTGGAACTCTACCACAGCCTTGATTTCCTGGCTGCTGTTCTGACTGAGAGAGACCCTGGCAGTTTGACTCTCCTCTGTCGCTGTCACTTCCACAAATCTCTGCCTTGTGGAAGCAGTGTTCTTGAGACACTACTGAGTTTGGCAGCCTTGCCACCTGCCTTGGACTTTTGCCATTTGGATTTGTGATTGGATATTGCTTGCAGCATCAGAAGGCAGCCAAGCAGAGAAATCCAGCATGGAATCATTGCCAAATACCTATCTCACCTTCGTGAGTAAAGCCTGATATTCCCTTAATTCTCTGCTCAGCCTCATTGACAGTGGAGTAAAGCTGTGTTTTTAGCTTAGTCTTTTGCATTTTCTGATTTCCTAAATCTCTAAATTTGCCCATAATATCCTTTGAAGAATTCCCTGATTGAATTAAGCCTGTAAATAAACCTAAACCAGTTCTGTATATAGTCTGGGGGTGGGGTTTTAAGGGAAATAAAATAATTATATTTTTTATAATTCCTGACTTCGCCACATTAATTTCCTGCCTCCACAACACGATAGGAATCCTGAAATTCTTAAGCTATCAGACAAGCTGGTACTGTGCATCAAAGGGAAAAAGGAAAATCCCTGGAAACTACAGGCCAGTCAGTCTCACCTCTGTGCCTGGGAAGATCATGGAGCACATAATCCTGAAGGCTTTGCTAAAACATACATAAAATGAAGAAAAGGTGATGGCTGGTAACCAGCCTTGCTTCACCAAGGGCAAAATTACGCCTGATGAACTTAGTGGCTTTGTATGATGCAGCTGATGCCTCAATGGGTAAGGGAAGAGCAACTGATGCCACCTACCTGGACTTCTATAAAGCATTTCATGGTGTCCCACTGTAAAGGGTTAAGCCCCCTGGAGTCTTATCCCGACTTCTCTCTGAGGGTGGTCTGACCTGCCCCCAGGTGTCATGTTTAGTCCCCTCCCACTTCCTGCAAAGGACTTGTCTTTTCTCTCTCTCTCGGGTCCTCCCTGCCTGACCAACTCCTTGCTGTTCTGCTGCCAGATCACCACGTGGTCTCCAGCCAACACATGGGGATAACAACCATTTTCTTTGGGACTCTAACTAACTGCATTTCATAATCAAAATCCTGCATCCTGCTTCATCCACCATCAAATCATCCATCCCAGCATTTGGACTCAACTCCCATTCCACGGGTTGTATTTCTCTTTTGTGCATTTGGTTCCCTTTTCCCCCTTTACCCTCTAATACCTCTCATTTTCTCTACCCTGAATTTTTGTTCAGTTTTTCCTGTTTTCTGTAACTCCCCTTACCTCCTATTATTGTTAAAGTTTATCTCTTTTTACTTCCAAATCAAATTGAGTATTTTATTGAGATTTGAGCTCAGGGGGGCTAGCCTAAACCCAATACACCCGCATGACACCTCGGTCAC
This sequence comes from Psilopogon haemacephalus, assembly GCA_013396835.1. NCBI lineage: Eukaryota > Metazoa > Chordata > Aves > Piciformes > Megalaimidae > Psilopogon > Psilopogon haemacephalus. Next base: position 72,039 of record VWZI01020940.1, on the reverse strand, counting down.
CAGATTGAAAAAGCACAGACTGGAGGAGTGGACCACTCATTGGATGAAGGATTGGTTGGATGGCCGCACTCAATGGTCAACCACTCAGTGTCTGGAGTTCTCAAAGGTTGTTTCCACTTTGTACTGCAAGAGTAGCTGTTTTGAATTTAAATAACTATGCTAAACAATACAAAAAAGCAGGAAGAAAAAACCCCAAAGCACTGCTATTTGATGTGGTACCTTGCTTGTACAAACTATGGTGGGTGACATGAACATATAATTTAAAATATTTGTCTATATATATATTGACTTGTGTGCAAGCTATTTTTTTTTCCCAAATTGAAACTGTCCCACATAAATGCTACATGAATGTGGTGGTTTGGCAGTTACCCACCCCCTCACACTTTGAAATAACCCAGGCTAGGACTCAGTCAACTGGAAGTTAATAAATGAAGCTTTATATTTACAGCTTTGCACAATATACAAGAAGATATTCACAATGTATAAGAGAGATTTACAGAAATATACAGTGAAAAGGTAACACAGAAACACCCCTCCCAGAGATCAGAAATCCCTGAAAGGGGTTTCTAACCACCCCTACCACCTTCCCCCTTCCCCAGCCTTATCTCACCATCTGTTTTATGCAGCAGACAGGTGAAGGTAGGTCGGCCAGGAGGATTAGCAACAGGAAAGAAGTTAATGAAATTATTCAGATTCAGCTATGAAAAGCAGGGAGAAAGAGCCATGCAAAAGCAGCCACAGCCCAAAGCAGTCTGACTTATCTATATTTGGGTTACAACTCTTAAAACCTTTTTTTTTTTTTCCTTCAGTAACCTACGAGTGAAGTAGCAACATTGATGTCTTCCTTTCTCAGCCTATAGTCTAATTTCTCATTCAAATCCTCCAATTAGTTCAAACCAGCACAATGAACTAGCGAGAAAGACTCCTCAGTAAAGAGGTGTATTTTAAGTGTCACTTGGCAGGACGGCTGTATCAGTAGGTGTCCTTTGCTCTCTGTGCACAAGGTGGTGCTCTTGTCACCAGGTAAGGGCACGAGGGCAAGATTCCCTATTGCTTTGCTGAGCACGGTTAGAAAGCACAAGATTCTTGCCATACTGCTTTTCCATTTCCATGTATTGGCATGTCAAAATCGTGTTTCTGTTCCGTCCACCAGAAGATGTGGATGAATATTAGAACTAGGATAAAATCTAAGAGATTGAGTAGATCTAACGACAAAGAGATAATTGACACAAACTGAGATGTTCAAATGAACCAGTGAGTTTGGTTGTCAAATGCTATGCATTTGTGGGATGCTTCTGAATGGTTTTTATTATGATGATTTAATTTTTTAAAAAATTTCCCTTTAAATTTAAAATCTGGTATTTTACCTTTACAATTTCCTCAGTTAGACAGTGGTGACTACACCATGCAATTGCACTGAAATAATCATTCTATGAGACATGAAAAAAATCAGTAAAGTGATTGCATCTTCTCTGATAAGAAGTAGATCTTAAAATAACACGAGTTTTCTGTTAGCAATAGGCAGGCAAAATGAATGATCCATTGTATTTGGATATAGATCACTTAAAGCTTGACTGATCTCAATCTAAGATGGAATCTGGTCATTATTCTGAACGACCTCCAAGGAAATAGCACACAGATTATTCTGCTAGTCAAGAAGCTGAGATGTCTGAACACAGCAGTAGCAACACCACCTGCTGGATGTCTAATTATTCTTATTATACAAAAATAAAACCTTTGTACATTCTGTTTAAATACATCCCTTTGCATTTTAACAAGAATATCTACTGGTAAAATCCCAGCCAAACTCAAGCAGCTGTAACTAACATTCCAGACTGACAATTCAAAGCTGAATTTTTCTAATAGCTTGGCTTACCCTGAAACATCTCTGTGTTAAGATGTTAAACAGTTGAGCTCTTTTCTCCCAAAGACTCTAATTCTTTCAAACAAATATTCACTCACATAAAGAGATTTGCAAACATGGAGACTGAAAACAGACTACATTGCCAGGTTTCTTACCATTTCAAAGCCATGAGAGAACTAGGGAAAGAAAGGAATTAGGAAGGATAAAAATAACACACAAAAGAGACAGCACGAGTTTAGTGCTAGTAAAAGAGATTTTGCAAAGAGGACACAGCAAAGTGATAAATTTGATACATTTAAGATAATTCAGAACATACAATTTTGTTCACATACTGTTTGTTTCTTACCTGTTAGATTCACAGTGTGTTTGTGAAAGTTGAGAGATGTACACTTACCATGAACTGTAGTACTACAGATGAGAGCAATGACTACCGTAACATCAGCACAAGGAGATTTTAACAATGTGGTATTTATTACATAAGGCATCAAGGTGCTTAGGGGAATAAGATGGCAAATATCATAGACAGTAGGTTAAGATACTGAGTTTGTAAGAAAAATAAACTTATTAAATAGCTTTATACTTATTGTGAAAGGAATAATACACTTACTAACAAACACATATCCAGAAAAGAAACACCACTGCAATATAAAACCATTATTTTAGCACAGAGAACTCAAATTCACTAAACATTTGTGTTGCAGTATTAGCGCACATACCGTGGAAAAAGTTTTGGTGTAAAATACAAGAGTTTCTTAAAGTATGGTTACATGAACCTGTATTAAAAAGAAAACTGTGAAGACTGCAAATTAACCTTCAGAGCTGCCAGACTGGAAACCTTATATATACTGTGGCTGGGACTGGTTTTCAGTGGAAAGGGGTTTGGGATAGTACACTGAATTTAGCTTCTGATAGAGGACTAGGCCTTATTCTCATCTTTGAGAATAATCAATAATTTTTTTCAGTGGTAAATACATTTAGTCCGTGAAGCATTCTGAGTTTCATAAGCCATTCCTGTATTGGAGCAATGCCTGCTTGAACATGAAGTTAATACTAATTAAATGTCTCAATCTTATAAAGTATCATAGAAGATTGATACTCACAGAGGGGACATTCTTCTCTGTGCCAGCAAATCTCTTTTTTAGCAGCAATTAATTACTGAGCAAGGACATCACTATATAGCTAGAAAAATACATAACAAAACAATTAATTTTAAAAGTTAGCTGAATGTGAGGAGTACAAGAATGCAATATATGTGCATCTTTCACAAGTAACAGATATTATTTCCTTTTCCTAAACATTCACTTGAAATGTCTTGGCTACATCAAGGCAAGCTAAGGAAAGAGAAAAAAAGTAAATAAGATCATGAATGTTTGGAAAGCCTATTTTTCTGAAATACGATTACTGAGTTCTATCAGAAATTACTCCTGTCACTAGATCAGGCAGAAGATAACTATAAAGAACTGCAAATCAATTATACACTTGCACAATTACATAACAACAAGGATCCCCTATGGCAGTACACCACCATAAGCACTTCAATGAAGGCACTGATAACACAGCTTCTCTGGACTAAGCTGTCAGCAACCTAGGCGTGAGGGCATTTAATGCAAGATCACAGTGATTAGTGGCAGCACATCTCTCTAAAAATCTGCAGTATTGGCAGAAAACTGTAGCGTTGAAGTATCCAGACATGAAATTGGGAGAGCTTGCAGGCAAAAATATAAAGGTTTTTTGTTTGTTTGTTTTTGTGAAGAAGAGGATTCAATGTAGGAAAGTTTAAGCCACTCTACAATAAGAAATATATATGAAATACAAATTTCATTCATATATATATATATACACATAAAATACGGTTTTCGTATTATGTAAGAAATATAATATGAAAACCATATATTCTACAAGACACAAATACAAGCAACAGTGATGCTGAAAGAAATAGAGCACTACTGGACAAAATGCAGGAATTTGAAATCGCATATGCCAGCATGATTCTGGATATGAACTCTCAAGTAGGGAGAGACGTTATTAAAAATAGTTTATAAAGACTGAACTTCAGTCATTTCTGCTATAGTAAGAAATAGATGTTTTATTCATCATTTCTTTACTGCATTCCTACCAGCAAAGTCTTTGTGAAAAAAAAAAAATCAAGGAAAAACACAGAAAACTTAAATTTTAAGGAAAGTTAACAAAACCAACCACATGTAGAATGGGTGTGATACCTGCAAATATTTGAGTGACAACAAAATCAGAATTAGAGCTGCACAACCTACACTAGCAAGCTGTATTGCAATTTATCTAGCTTCTGTTCATCTGTATTCTCACAAGAACACAGATGTGAAGCTGGATTAATATGATTGGTAGACTAGGACAAAGCCTGGAAAGCCTCAACAAAGCAGAAAACTGTTCTCTAATTTTTTTATTTTTTTATTTTTTTTTAAGAAACAAGCTGGAACATAGATGCTGTATCAGGCCTTAGCTAGAAAGAGATTGAGAAACTAGCTTGGATGTCACATATTAACGTTATGCTGTGGCAAACTCCTTGTCATGGCACAACATATTTTAGGCAAGCACAGTCACAGAGAGCTGGGTACCAGGGTCATGTCCAGACAGCTTGTGAATATCTCCAAGGATATAGGCTTCATCACAGGTAATCTGTGCCAGTGCTCAGTTACCATGACAGTAAGAAGTGTTTCCCAATGTTCATAAGGAAACTCCTGAAATTTAGTTTATGCACACTGCCTCTGGTCCTGTCACTGGACAATGAAAAGAGCCTGGCTCCATTCTCTGCACTCTCTCCTCAGGTATTTGTACACATTGATGAGATCCTCCCAAACCTTTTCTTCTTTAGATTGACTGTTCACAGATCCTACACCTCCAGGCTGTTAAGGTCCAACTGGATGGCATCACAACCCTTCTGTCTAGCACAGCTGCAATGCAGGCATCAGGAGAGACCATTTCTTTCTCCTAGTTATAGCGGGTGATACATCTCAGGGCTACCTCATCTGTGCTCTGCTGGGCTGGCAACCAGTGGTTCCTTGGCTAGGACACACTAACCGGCCTGAGGTTACCACTGGTAGTTCCAACTGTCCCCTGTGACCAGGCCTGCCCCATTAGCAAAATGGAACTGCAGACCCCTGCAAAAATGAACCAAGGGCTACTGGCCTTGTTTCTTCTCATCCCTTGTACAGCAGTTATGTCTCAACTGTTTCAGTCACTACAGTGCTGAAGTTCACCCTCATGGAGTCACTTTCGAACCCATGTAGACCAGAGCAGCAGTTTGTGTTTTCCCTTTGGCAGTTTAAAAAAGTTGACTACCAGAGCCACCTGCAGCCAGTCTCTCCTCCAGGGGGAACAAGTAGATGCGTGCTTGCAGCCAGCTGAATTTAGCACAGTTAGCAACATCTGAAGCAGCCCTCACACATCTGCTTGCAATCATCTGATCATACTGTCAATTGGTATGAGCTACATTATTTCCTCTGACAGGCTTATGACAGATTTCTTGTACTCCAGACCAGATATGGTGAAGAATAAAACAGAAAGAGAATAGCTAATGGCCCTAGTTTTCAAGGATGCCATCTCTTTTACAAGTATCCATACTTATCCCTCTAAAAACAGTGAGAAAAGATCACAGCATCACTCAGCTCATGATGCTTTGCATTTTCTCCACTCTCTTGCAGAACACAGAGAGAGCCAAGTGTGGATGCAAGTTACTGTGCCACAAACATCTGTGAACAATATATTGCCCACAAAGCTTTAGGCACTTCTAGCTGGCCAAACACCATATGGTGATGGTAACAGCAAGCTCCACCCTCCCAAGCTATAAAGAAGAGCTTGAAGTTCTGGATAATAAAACCAGGAAACAGTTGGTCCACTGGAACAAACTGGAAAATGAAGAGGTTCAACAGGTGGAATCAGAAACTGACTGAAGGAATAAAACCAGCATCAATACTTCTCCTCTACATAGCTTGTAAGTACCCTGTGCATGTTAAGTATACATATAAACACATAGGAATACCCTCTTAAGTAAACAGGACCATGAAAATGACAGCAGCAGCAAGCATTTCACAGTGAAGCTTGTCACAATATACACCACATTAGAACACCACATATATATTACAATGTCCAGCCCACAGAATTAAATGTAATTGCAAGTAACACTTGCAAAGATGCTGAATTGATTGTGGGCGACTGAAGAGGCAGAAATTACAAATTATGTAGCTTTTATAATTTCCAAAAGCTCCACCCACAATCTATATGTAAATTGGTTTAAGTTTGGGTTCTAATTCGTTCGGGAAAATTCTTCACAAGGATGCCTTTTCAGGTAATTCAGGAAAAATCAGAAAATTTGGAAAAGGTTTGGGCATGAAACAGCTTTGCCCTACTTACAAATGGGAGACTGTCTCCTTCACAGCAGTGTCCAGACTCCAGTGCCTGCCAAAGTCCAAGATCACTGTAGGCACAGCTTTCACGAAGCCACAATTGTGAAGCAAGGCAGGGGAAAGCCAGGGTGCTCCGTGGTGTTCCCACGAATGGCTGCAGTTTACTGTTAGAGGCAAGTCCTGCAGCAAGAAGCCAGGATGCTCCTTAAGGTCTGGCTCAAAGTCCCAGCAAGGTTTGTGCAAAGTCCGTGTTCAGGTCCCAGTTCAGGTCCCAGTTCAGATCCAAGTGCAGGTCTCAGTGCAAGTCTGACTCCAATCTGTCCAGTTGCCATATACATACTGGGGCGATTTGTTGCCTCCCTGTTCAAGCCCATGGAGGGTGAGAGACGGTACTTTATACCTATTGTACTCCACATTTCAAACCTCCAGTGACAGAGGTGGAGAGGGAGGAAGACTGTTTCCTGCCCCATTCACACCTCTGGTGGGGCAGTGGACTTGGGTGTGCCCTGCCACAGTTCGCACCCCATTCAAACCTCCAGTGGGGCAGTGCCCTGCCCTACCCTGCCACAGATGCTAAAGCATTTTGCAAATGCCAGCAAGCTGAGTTCCAGCATGCCTGAGATGCAGACAAGGCACAGTCACACAGCAGATGATGAAAATAAGATATGGTGGTGAAAACTATTGTCCCTAACTCACCTAAAAAGGTCTCTGATATATACAGGGAAAGCCTTTTGATCTCAGAATTTCAGTCTCTGATTTCCAACACTGATCCAAAGCAATTTGCAGAAACACTTTTATTTATTACAGAAGATGTTGGATCAGTCTCTTAAAAATAAGACCATGTTATTGTTATGATACCAGAACATTATTGGTGTAGGAGAGCAATGGTTGCCAAACATTGTGTTGCAAAAGCTAGCCTCGTGAGTCAGGAGAAATACTATTTTGTGAGTAAATACTTAAAGCCTCTTTTAATTTAGCAATTGCCTTCTGCCATAAGCAGAAAGAGGCTTCCTGAGTCCTTCTAGTGGGCAAGCAGTATAATTAACTGCAAGCAGTATACTGACCACAAGGACCTTCTCTTCCAGTTCAATTAATGTTTATATATATTATTGCTAGTTATTATTTCTAGATCTAGTTATTCCTTTATGTAGTGTTCCACGACTGTTGCAAATGAAACAGTTATTATTAAAATTAGTGGTTGGGGGTGGTGAGAGTTTATAACATAAAAATTAATTAAATATTGAATTAGAAAAATAATATATTGCATAAATTAATTAGCCACTCCATTATAGAAGGATAAATAATTTAATAGTATAGTCCATACTGCCAAGCTCATTTCTATTAGTCTCAAGGAAGCTGTGACAGCTTTCCAAGTACTTAATTGTAAATAGCCCACTTTCTGTCACAGAGTTATCTAAAGGTCAGTGGTGTCCCAGAGTCTAATTTCTGCAAGTTTTAATAAACAAGTTTTGTCTTACTTTTTATGTTCTCAGTTTCTTGCTACTGCTGAGTGCTCTCTTTATGTTCCTATGGCCAGAACTCTTCCATAGTAGAGGAGGTGCAGCCCAAGAGCAAACATTTTATACTAGTTGGTATCTGTGATAAAGCAACGAGTTCTTACACTGCTGTAGGTGTTTAGAAAGTGCAGGTTTATTCACTGTGAAATGGATAAAGACCTTCTATAATACAACTGGATACAAGCAGGGAATTGGTAATTCTCACTTGTTTAGGACTAGCGGTACAAAAGTGGAAGGTCAATCACTCACCATCAATCCCATCAGCTATACCCAACCACCTACACTATTTGCTAAGCATCTGTAATATTCAAGACATCTATGTTTTAAGAAGCCTTTGGCTTTCTCTCAACATACTTTTACATCATACTTGACCTTGAAGTGTATCTGTAACGGCAAATCTGATTTTGCAAACATAGAACAGAGGATCACTAGAGAGTCAGCCAAATGAGAAAACAAAGGTTAAGGAAACACATTTCTATTCAAATGCATTTAGGTCCAGAATTAGCAGAGGCAACATGGGAACTTCTTGGCTGAGTGTATCTGTTAAAAAGGAATTTTTTTCTGAAGTTCATTCTAGTGCTAATACACGTCTCTCAACTAACACAGGAATGTGAATTATTAGATGGAGAAAACTTTAAAGATGTCCCAGATGAAACAGATTGGTACAGTTATGTAAAACTTAAGAATTTTTTGCAGTGAAGTCTTTGGAATCTATGAACCCTCTAGGAAGGGTTCCTTTAGGAACAGCAGGAAATAGCTGAGTACTGTTATCTTTTATCTTAGACTGCAAGTTCTCTGGGAAAAGTATTGCCTTTTTGTGTGTGTGTCTGTGTCTTTGAAAATTGGCAGAACAGAAACCTGCTTCACGCATGGCCCTCATCTGTGACCACTGGGTCAGTCAAGGGAGAATTTGCCACTGGCTTCAATGACCAATGAATTGGACCCTTCAGTAATACAGAGTAAGAATAATAATACTCAGAGAGCAATACCTGAAGACAGTCTCCTAGGTTCTACACGTTTATTGCAAGGATAAAAACGATTGAAAGTGTTTTGTCAATCTGGGCCCTAAAAGGCTGCAGAGTTAAATTAGACAACTCAAACCCCATCTGTTTTGTACATGTGTATGCAAACTGTTGGAGGCACAGGGCTGTCATTTTTCCTTTTCAAGTAACATGGAAACTTTTTTTTTTTTTCCCAGCAAATGAAATGGCATAACTGAGCCATAATTTTACACTGAACTTTTCTTGGCTAGTATAAATAAAGTAATACCATCCTGATTGTACATTTTGTAACCTTAAATGGAAAAAGTTCATTTTCAAGGAAGATCAGGAATTCATTCTGCCAAGTCATATCAGAAATGGGGCAGAAGGCAAGACACTGGTTTCACAATCTTCTTGGCCAATAATCCAGCCTACTATCGTCTCTCTGTGTATCTCTTTCAGGAACATAAACTGGGCAAGTAAAGAGAAACACTTCCCAGTCTGAGTCCATTCTGAGGTGGGTCAAAGTTGCGGTAAAATCTGTTTCCAGTTCATCAAACACATGCATCAGCTGTCTCCCTACTACAGTATGTGCCTTATCAGAGACTATGCACACCATAAATCCATTTCTGTCAATTATGAATTTAAAAAGGCTCCCTATTAGCCACTTATTCATACCCTATGCAATGAAGAAACCAGCATGTTCCCTTGCCTCACTGAGGGTAGCAACGTGTGCTGAAATTACCAAACCACATTAAGACAGCCTATTTCCCTTTAAATCAACTTTTAAGAGGACATTTTCTTCCTACTACAAGGCTACTTTCCTCCTACTACAGCTCCCTAATAGCGGTTGTCTCTGGTTTCAACTTTGGCAGCAGCTAAAGCAGCGCCTGTATGACTGGGTACAGTTCCCTCATTGAAGAGGCTGGAGCTAATGAGCAGTTCTGTTACGTGCATGTACACAGCCCAGCACTGCTCAGCACTAGTGCGAGACACCAGCTCAGATCCCAGGGACACATATAACCCCTCCTGTGAGTGCGGCCTCTGCAGTCCTGCTGCACTGCATCTTCTAATGGCATCACTGCCCCCTCAGAACCGTATCAGCATAGGGACACCTGGAAGGCCACGCTGGCTGTACCTTGTTCTAAAATGGTCAGCTTACAAAACAGTAACGGCACTAAAGAAATCAAATTCCTTACTGTTTCTGTTCGTTTCCCACGCCCCGCCAAAAAAAAAACAACACAAAAAACCCAAAAAACAAACAAACAAAAAACCCCAAACACAAAAAAAAACCCAAACAAACAAACAAAAAACCAACCAAAACCCCACCAGCCTGGAAGAAAGGTGTGTGTTCGTATGCAAGCTTGGATGTAGGAGCACAGGAACGGAGCCGGGGCTAAGGAAGGGGGCAGTCAATTGCACTTGGAGTTGTCCAAAAACGGGCGGAGGAATGACCTTTCGCTTCCCAGCTCCCCACGTACGGCAGGCCTGCCATGTGTTTCTCGGGCAGTTCTCCACAGTAACCACTGAGTGGCAGAAGAGATCAAGACGATGATGTTCTGCGGCGGGCCGGCGGCTAAATGCGCAGCCGTCGGCCGGACGCAGGCGCCATCTTGTCTGCCTGCGTGCGCAGGCGGCTTGCGGGGACTGGCGGGGCCGGGGTCAGGCAGCGCTGGAGGAATGATAATAGCCGCTAGCCGAGCAAGTTAGATGAGCGGAAATTAATCCTAAGGGTGCGGAAACACCCAAGTGAAGGCAGTTCGTTCAGTAAACGGGCGGAGCCAACAGCCGACACCAATTTCACTGCCCAGAGCAGCGCCCCCCGACCTCGTCGCCCAGCCGTGGGCGGGCGTGGAGGAGGAGCCCGGTCCGGAGGAGCCCGGCCCGGAGGAGCCCCCGAGGTGCAGGGCTGGCTAAGCGGCTGTGGATCCTGGCAGGGCTGGCTCTGAGCAGGAGGCGGTGTCTGAACTTGTATGTGCAGAACAGCCAGGCAGAAGAACCAAAACTGAATTTTAAAATAGTCCCCTCATCAGAGGACAATAAGCAGAACGCTGGCGCGATGAGAATAATTAAATGGCTTTTCCCTTCTTAAAACCCAACGTTCCATGAAAGAAAATGTGTTGACCCATATTCAAAGGAAGAGTAGGGAGCTCTATTTTTAATAAGTACTAGATTTTCTGAACATCTTCTGGGCATTTTTTGTGCTTTCAGAACATCACAATTTCTAACGAGGTCAGAAACCACTGTCAATAAAGTTTTCTGAAGACTTGGAAGTAATACAGAAAGGTCCATGTATGTTGTTGCTGTGAACTCAGGACATAATTACACTTTTAGAAATGCAGTTTAATTTCAAACTTGCTTTTCTATGCAATGCATAACAAGAAATCAAATCCTTTTTGTTTTGTGTTTACTGAAATGTTTTCAGCTCTACCCAAACCAAAATTATTTCCCATCTGTTTAGTTTGGCAACTGAACTGAAAGACTAAGTGTATCATTATCCACACGTAACGGCAAAAAAAGGCATCTTAAGGACAAGCAGGGTTTTAATTACTTCAATTTCAGTATTGAAAGTTGATACTGAATGGAACTCTTGACAGGGTATAGATGTACTGATGGGGAATTTAAATTTTTTTAAGTGTGAATTTTGAATGTTGACTTTTAATTGGGTACTAAAGGCTGAAGAAGTGAGTCACCTCTTAAGTACTCATCCCATACAAAGAGAAAAGAGATGGTGCTGACTCAGTGTGCTTGAAGGCAACAGAAATAGAGTTGTGTAATACAAACGTGATTGTCTACGAGGTAGTGTGCGTAATGAGCTACAGTCTCGGTACATTTGTTTAAATATTGACAGACTAAAAGACAAACCCAAACCAAAACCATTGGGATCGACATCTCTTAACTAAAGCCACTGTGTCATAACACCCTTCAGGCGATACAGACTGTTTAGAGAACGGTGTTGAACATAACCATGGGAACGACCGATGTTGAAATCCAAGACTACAGAAACACCCATAGTGGGTTACGAAAGTTACATGAAACAGGAGCTAAATTTTAAGCAAATGCTTTTGATAGCAACTCCTGAAAATTAAAAATTAAAGGAATGCAAATGTAACTATTAAGTTTTTGTTTGCTCACTGTGGGAATGCTTAGGAATTCTGTAATGGATCTGTGCCGGATACCTTGTTTGGAGAAGACTTCTGTTTTACAAACCTGTGCTGCAGTTCAATGGCCAAAGCGTTTATGTTCCATTTCTCATGGTACATTGTAGAGTTTTACAGAACTGTATTAATTCTGCAACGCATATAACCTGGGTTTTCTAAGATGTGTAGAACGTATTTACAGCATACAAATGTGGGCAGTGGTCTCAATGGAGCTAAAGAAATTTGGTTAGACTGGCCTGATAGAACAATTACTTGCATAAAACTTTAAAGTCCCTCGCTTCTACAAGTAACAGCTTTGCATTAGTTACAGGTTAGACAGGTTTGTAACTAAACAGCTGAAGAGCTTATTGCTCCAAGAAATAACTATGACAAGACTAATCCTACTTTTTCAACAGCTGATCCTCTAGCTAAGCTTCAAGAGAGACTTGTGGGTGTACATGGAATGAGGAAGCAGAAGAAATCTGTCAGTGCCCAAAGGAGACATAAATGTCCAAATGGAACAAATGAAAAATCCTAGAGTAAGAAAAAAAACCCTGAAAGTTACTCAGATTACTCAGTTCACCAAGACTTACTCATTCATGTAGTCTTTTAACCTGGTTCTATTAAACTGCTAGTCCTTAGAGATTGGTTTTCATTGTGCACTGCAGAATGGAAAAGAGAAGCACTTAATAAGCAGTCATCAGCATGCATCAAACTTCTGCTCATTTGTTCAGCTAGATTAAATTTGCAGACTATAGAATTTGACAAGAAATGATAAAAGTATGTAAAATCTACTAGGGAAGAAAAGGGGGGGTGGAACTGGATGATCTTTAAGTTCTCTTCCAACTTAAACCATTCTATGATTCTATGAAGAAATAACCATTCTTATGATTGCAGAGACAATCATCAAGTGTGTCAGCTTCCTTAGTCCATAGCCAGGCAAAGCCAGTAACAGTAGGAGGGTGAACCTGAACTCTGCATCTCAGTGGGTTGTTTACACTTTTCCCTGTAGGTTTTGAAGTCAGTATTCACTGTCGGTTGTTCAAAGAGTGTGTTTCAGGAGTTTGTGTGGCAGGACAGCCTGCTTCTTTTGATGAGCTACTTCCTTTATTTAGCTGCTCATGTTTCTGTTCAAAAAGCACAATTAATAAAGCCTGATTTAATTAATTTGTTGATGATTAGGGTGTTTCATATCCTTTCAGTAGCACCAGTTGAAATGTTGCTTCAAGTTGGCACTTTGAGCAGGGGTTCCAGAATCAGCTTTACATACTGTACGTTTTTCCCCATAGTTATGATTCAATCCATTGGTCTGCTGGGCATTCCCACCGTTTTCTCATATAAATATTTTTTAGCTTTAGTTTAATACTTGCTGCGTATGTTCCTGCCCTGACTCATCAGCAGCAACATCTGTGTGTTTCCCATTGCCTATCTGAGACACGGAGTTTCTGGCCAGCTAGAACTATATTTAACTTGGTTGGTTGTAAAATCTACACTTTGTTGTGAATTTTAGAACAGTCGGCAGCAGCCGAAAGAGAAATTCTCAATCTTGATTGTGGGTGACATAATAACTAACCAGCAACCAATACATATATTCATAGAAGTAAGAAATGAGCTGTTTCCTCAGGAATCTTTCCTATCAGTCAGTCACAAACGGAACATGGCAGTATCACTTGGGAAAGTGAGGTGTTTCCAGGTACCTTGTCTTCTCTAGCTTCCTCAGCACTTTATCAGCCTAAAGCATGACAACGAATTGGAGTATCACTTGTCAGGGGTTGAGGAGAAGCTGTTTATCATACCTGGGTATGAATTGTATCCACTATTAGATGTTAAAGCTTGCATTTGGGAACATAAAACACCTTTCAGTGCCTTTATAGATGCGTATGGCCAAACCCAACAACAATGGCAATTAATTATTTAATCCCCAAAAGGCCGCAACAGCTCCAAATGCAGGATTTCTTTGGCATATGATGAAAAAGTGAACATGAGCCAGCAATGTGCACTCTCAGCCTAGAAAGCAAATACTGTCCTGGGCTGCATCAAGAGAAATGTTTCTAGCAGGTCAAGAGAGATGATTCTGCCACTCTGCTCCGCTCTCAGAAGACCACTGCCCAGAATATTGTATCCACCTCAGGGCCCCCCATGTAAGAGAGACATGGATTCTTGGCGTGAGTTCAGAGGAGGACCATGAAGATGATCAGAGGGCTGGAAATCCCCCTAGTGAGGACAAGCTGAGAGAGTTGGGGTTGTTCAGACTGGAGAAGAAAATGCTCTGGGGAGACCTTTTGGGGGCATTCCAGTACTTAAAGAGGGCCTACATGAATGATGGGGAGGGAGTGTGGTGTTATGACAATGAGTAATGGTTTCAAACTGAAAGAGGGTAGGTGTAGATAAGATGTTAGAAAAAAGAAATTCTTACTATGAGAGTGACGAGATGCAGGAACAGGTTGCCTTGAGAAGATGTGGATGCCCGATTCCTGGAAGTGTTCAAGGCCAGGTTGGATAAGGCATTGAGCAACATGATGTAGTTGAAGGTGTCTCTGCCCACAGCAGGAGTGTTTGGAACTAGATGATATTTAAGGCACTTTCCAACCTTGAGCAGTCTATGATTCTAGGATATAACTTCAGGATCAGTGTGTGCATCACAACATCATTTACCTGAAGATGTTGCAAAATTTATTTTTAATAATTCAGTAAGGCTGGTGAAAAGCTTGATTGTGGTTTACCTATTTCCTTTCACAAATGGCCCAGGACTTGCTATCCTGAGGCATAAGTCATTGAATTCAACACTGAGGGTAGGGTTATGTTTCTGCTACACTTAGTAGCAGAATTTTATACCACTTAAGGAAGGGGTACCTGGATATTCTAGTCCCATTTTATCTTATCTCTCTACAGAACCTGCCTTTGCCAGTTACCCTGTCTGAGAGAGCAGAATTTGGGTATTTTTACGTGCATGCCTTTCTGATGGTTGCAAGTTTGCACTTCAAACAGAACGATTAACTTCGCCATAAACCTCCTGCATCAGCATGTTGATACAACCTTAATCCTTTCCCATGTTTACAGGTCATGACAGTATTTTACCAGCAGACTCCAAGCCTTTGGAAGCTGGAGTCTATGAGGACAAAGCACTGGTCATTAACTTGCACCAGCCTTGTTATTTTAAGGGTGTGTGTGTGTGTGTTTTGCTTCCATTTGGGGCTGTGTAGATGCATCCGCAATTGCCACATACAGAGAAATGGTTTCACTGTAGTGATGTGTTTCACTGCCAGGGCAAAGGACACTGATGGTTCAAGCAGGAACTAGCTTTCTCACCTGTTAATCAGGGATGTGTTCCAATGATGACCAAAGGAGGGGAAAAATAAAAAGCCATGAAGAGCTTCAAAACCTCAAGGACCTCTTATCACTTCTGCACCTCACCTGACCTCCAAGGAAAGGGTTTCAATACAGGGAGGCCCAGATCTTCATCAGTAGGTTTTCAGAAATCTTCCCACACCCAGTGTGCTATGGATTATAAAATGTAAATTACATTATTCCAGAACTTCTAGTGCCACATTACAAGATGAGCAAACCCAGGGGCACTGAGGTAGATCCAAGATCCCAATTGTCTTTTTAAGCACAAACAATCTTGAAATTAGTATCTCTGTAAGTGTCCAAACATCAGCATGTGCACGTGAAATAAATGAAAAAATTCTTGGAGATGGGCAAGACTGGTAATTCCTTTTTTATATATGGTACTCAGTGTCAAAATATGTAAAGAAAGCGAGTATTTTGGAAAGCCATTAAGCATTCACTAGGCATGGGAAATCTTCCTCGAGCAGTCATACTGTTATGAATTACAGCATTTATCAGCCTACTGATGACACAGTTTACTGTAAGTCTGCTCTTTCGAAGTGAAACCATATGTTGAATGGGAAAGAGTGGAAGCCTAATGCAAATGTAGATAAGGCTGTTTATTAAGCTGAGCTGATGGGTACTTTGTGCGTTAACTTTCTTTTACAATATTGTTAAGAGTTGTATAAATTCTAATTGGTATAGGCAGACAAATTTACAGACACTGAGTATACCATGATTTAAGTTAACTGGCAGGTGACAGCTCTGTTACATAGTAGGACCAGTACTACCAAATGCCAAGCACCTACAACGTCAAAACCTTTTATAGTTCTCATGTCCAGATATATATGAGTAATGCTAGCTTTTAAGGACCAAGGAGGAAGAGAAGCTGGTAGTAATTCTTTTTTTCAATGCTCTTGGAAATTTTATGTTGCAGAAAAAGTGTTGAATCTTGGAACCCAAGAGGAAGTCTCATTTCCAGCCATTCCCTAAGAGTTCCAAAAGCTTGAGTCTAGAAATTGTCGTCCTGCTGGGTCCTTGGAGCTGTAACTGAGGATGCAGATTTGGCTTATGACTGCCAGCCTCCTGCCTTGTCAGTTGCCTGAAGTGCTTCTTTGGAGTTGCAGGCTCCTTAGAAAGAGCAACTCCTAATAGAGGACAATGAGGCATTTGAGCTACAGCTCCCATGGGAAGAGATGGGAGTGTTTCCAAAGTGAAGCTTTTCAACTTTTGGCTAAAAGACTAGTTCTGAGATTTCATTTAGTTAATTTAAAAGAAAACAAGGTTTTCCCCAGAAAGCAGGCTTTTTGTTTAAAAATGTGCATTTAATAAAGATCTAATTTTCCGCCAAAACTGTTTCAACCAATGCTGGGAATTACATTCTCTGACAGAACTACTTGAAAATTGATTTCATAATGTAGAGTAAAATCCAGACAATATTTTCCAGATGACTTTATAGTGGTGTTGTTATTACTCCTAAACTAAACATGATAAACCTAGGAAACTCAGAATTAAGGTTAATGAAAATCTAGCACATGAAAAGACATGGAAAATACATCATTTGAGCATGAAAATTACTTCAGTTTCTGCCATCTTACGCTTTAACTCGACAGTTATTGAAAAAGGTTATATTTGGCTTGATTTAATCCAGAGCATTCTAAAGCAGAAAGAGTGCACTGAATAACCAAATAGTTTTCAGAAATGCCTGGTATTGCCAGAGTAGCATAAGTGTCTAGACAAATTCAACTCTACTGCTCCTGTCAGCTGCCTGCTACCTGCTACCTGTTCTTCTCTGGGCCTTACTCTGCACAAAACTATCTTGAGGTACTTCTAGATTTGTCCACAGTTTCTTCTACAGATACCTCTGTACAGATATAGTAAAACATAAAATCGATGTGTAAACTCAGTGGAAGAAGCACAGCTCCATTTTATGCTGCCCCATATTCACCTGAGTATGACTTGTTTTGAAGCCTTCTGCTTTTTTTCCTGCTCCATCCATGTGGAATGTACCTAATGCAATTAATAATTTATCAAGAAAATACAGAAAGTTAATGATGATTCTCTAACTTCATAATACGAATTTAATTTTCCTTAGGAATAGCATACCAGTAGAAGATACATTTCAAAATATCCTGGGTTAACACAGCCCACTCTCACAAGCCCCTCACTCTTACAACCCCTCACAGACAGAAGGGAAAGTAACACAAAAAAGCCCTCTCTGGATTGAGATAAAGAGTTTTACTGGTAAGGATATAATACACAGTTACCTTAGCCTGTTTGCAGTAAAATGCAGACATAGAGGCAGAAGTCAGAGATAAAATAATTGCCCCCAACTGGGCATGTAGCAGCCAGCACAGTGAAAAAGACCAGCACCCTAAAATCAGAAACAGGAAGCTGCAACCAGAGCAGAAACCCTCTCATGCTACAATCTGAACTTCAAGCCTCATGAGACTTTGCTCCAGCCAGCACTTTCATTGTGAAGCTGGCATGACACCAGAGTGGTATTGAATAGCAGCAGCAGATTCAACTCAATCCATGACACAAAAGTATCTCCACTGGTTTCAAAAGGCTGTTACCCTCATAGAAAAGGAACTCTCTTAAAATGGCTTCTGCTCAGCATTTCAAGGGAGTGTAGGGAAGACTCTTCTTCAGATTCATTGACAAAGGAAGGCAAATACCTTCCTACAGCAGTTACTCAGCTGAAGTTAGTTTTGTCTACAACTCTGTCCAGAGTCACTGGAGGTGGAAGCTGTTTGCAAGGAGGGCAATTCTGTTGTAGGAGTTTTGATTTATTGTGAAATGCCAAACCCAAACATTCAGTTACAGTGTGGTTTTGATCTGCCTTTTGACTATCTCCAGTGACTGAATTTGATGAGTTATCCCTTTCTACTCCCCATTTTCATTCCTTCATTTAAAATTCTTTGTTAGTTGTTGTTGATTTGGGAGGTGGATGTTTGTTTGTTTCATTTAAATGGAACATATTTATAACCAAAGGCTTGCATGTTTGGGTACAATTCTCTTTCTTCCCCTCAGCTATATACAAAGAAGCACTTAGAGGAATTCTGTGCAGTAATGGAAAGGCTTTTTACATTTGGATCTTACCTTAACACTAAAGCCTTTTACAAACAATAGTAGTGGAGACAAATGATGATAGTTTGTTTTCTCTGTTCCACAAGAAAACAGCTTCTGAAGAGAACGTGGCAATAAGTACTCGATTAAGACACTTAATTCTGTTCCAGTTTTCATGCAGTGCTTCACATACAAATCTTGGAACTACTTGTGGCCACTGACTTTTCATTTAAATAAATATTCATTCCAAGGCAGAAGGTATAAATAATTAGACAATAAACAAGTCTTCTGCATGTTCATTTTAATCCGTACAAATCTCCATTCATTGTTTCTATTGTGATGCTTTTATTACCATAATACAGGCTATGCATTTTAAAAGCTTTCTATGCCTAGAGGAAAACTCAGAAAACCAGCTGGGCAGAGGTGAATCACAAGTGTAGCAACAATGCACAAGTGGAGATGGAAAATTGGTAACCACATTAAACAGCTTACAAAATTAATTAGAAGCTAACTAAGGCAAAATATGGTTATCATAGTTGGCCTTTGTTCAGAGCATACAGTTTATAATAATTAGGTATTCTGTGTCAGCTAAAAATTCTGTGTCCATCAAACAGAAACAAAACTTCTACGTAAGTTAGAAACTAAAGGCAGAAAGACACGTGGGATTTTTATGACAGAATTCTTGCTGACGTTGGTTTTTAAAAGATTCTGTTCTATTCTGCTCTGCATCTGTGAGAGTATCCGGGGTTACTCAGGAGGCAGGTGCTCAAACGATGTCACAGTTAATGTTTAGCATCATTTTCTCGTAGATCAAATCCTTTCACGCCCTTTTAAAACAAAAAGTTGGCATTAGACCACATGAAGGCAAAAGGGTTCAAGATTCTATACCATTCACACAATGTTGTATTGCCAACAGGAAGCTACGTAAAGGGGGAAATAATCAAAGTTTCACTATGCAAATTAAGTATAATAAAATAACGTCATCAGAAAATCAACAAAAGACACAGAAGGCCTGGTCCGGGAATCAGCAAAGAGCTGCTCATGTGTGAAACTCAACAAATAGGAGTGAACACAGAAGGCCTTTGAAAGTCAAAATGTGCTTAATCAATTTCAGCTGGAAATACAGGCTATACTATAAATGAGAAGAGGCTGGGACTGAAATGTAAACAAATTAAAAAGTCTCCAGTGGTGCTGCTTGAATCTTCAGCTGTGTATTACAGTAACTTTAGAGATGATCGAGCAGAATCATAGAATCATAGAATCAGTCAGGGTTGGAAGGGACCACAAGGATCATCTGGTTTCAACCCCCCCTGCCATGCCCAGGGACACCCTACCCTAGATCAGGCTGGCCAGAGTCTCATCCAGGCTGGCCTTAAACACCTCCAGGGATGAGGCCCCAACCACCCCCCTGGGCAACCTGTTCCAGGGCCTCACCACTTTTATGGTGAAGAACTTCCTCCTCATGTCCAGACTGAATATCCCCACCTCCAGCTTTGCTCCATTCCCCCCTAGTCCTGTCACTGCCTGATAGAACAAAAGTCCCTCCCCAGCTATTTTGTAGACCCCCTTCAGATACTGGAAGGCCACAATAAAGTCACCTGGGAGCCTCCTCTTCTCCAAATTGAACAGCCCCAACTCCTTCAGTCTATCATCCACAGCAGAGGTGCTCCAGCCCTCTGATCATCCTCGTGGCCCTTCTCTGGACACGCTCCAGCATGTCCACATCCCTCCAGAATGGGCTCCAGAACTGGATGCAGTACTCTACGTGAGGGTCTCACAAGGGCAGAGTAGAGGGGGAGAATCACCTCCCTCGACCTGCTGGCCACACTTCTCTTGGTGCAGCCTAGGATCTGGTTGGCTTTCTGGGCTGCAAGTGCACACTGCTGGCTCATGTTGAGCTTCTCGTCCACCAGCACCCCCAGGTACCTCTCTGCAGGGCTGCTCTCCAGCCAGTCACTGCCCAGCCTGGATTTGTGCTTGGGATTGCCTCGACCTAGATGCAGGACCTTGCGCTTGGTCTTGTTGAACCTGATGAGGTTGGCTCCTGCCCACCTCTCCAGCCTGTCCAGGTCCCTCTGGATGCCATCCCTGCCCTCCAGTGTGTCTGCTGCACCACACAGCTTGGTGTCATCAGCAAACTTGCTGAGGGTGCACTCAATGCCTCTGTCCATGTCACCAACAAAGACATTGAACAAGACTGGTCCCAGGACTGATCCCTGAGGGACTCCGCTTGTCACTTGTCTCCACTTGGACATGGACCCATTGACAGCCACTCTTTGGGTGTGGCCATCAAACCAGTTCTTTATCCATCTGGTGGCCCACCCATCAAACCCATGTTTCACCAGCTTGGAGACGAGGATGTGGTGCGGGACAGTGTCAAAGGCTTTGCTTAGATCCAGGTAAATGACATCAGCTGCTCACCTCTCATCTCTTAATGTCGTGGCCTGGTCATAGAAGCACACCAGTTTTGTCAGGCAGGATCTGCCCTTGGTCAAGCCATGCTGAAGGTTCCTTAAACTTTACTTCATGTGTCTCATACAGCATGGGGCTTTTTCATTATTACATTTTCTGTGTAAATAAATCAAAACACGTTCAAGTTCAGACTTGCCACCTCTTCACCAAGTTAAGGTAAATTCAGCTTTAAACCAAGAACAGAATATATTTTCTTGCTGCCAGTGTTCTGTTCCACATTATTAGCATAGCTCTTCACTGACTAAATCCTTGCCATCCCCATAGACAGAAATACCACAATCCTGTTGCTAAGAATAAAAGAAAGTGCTGGGACCATGGGATGAGATGTTAAACCCAAAAAACAAACCAGCACAAACCGCTTCCCCCCTCAAACTAAAAACATTTTCACTGATTTCAGTATGGTCCTGTGTGTTTCCAGGAGAGAGAACTGAATTGTGTACCCTGCCATGACTTTATTGCAGGCATCTTCATCCTGTCTCATTAAATGTCACTGTTAACAACTAAACTGATGGAAGTGGGCTTGGATAGTGAAAATTACTACAGCAGCTCTAAACTGGGAGCAAAATCCAGCACTTGCTAAACCTTTTCAACAGCAATTTATAAACACATATTTCTGGCAGGTGGCCTGACCAGGAACCCTGTGGACACTTGACACACCCCTTACAATGACAGGTGCTCAAGGAATGCACCGTGAGGCCCTTGAGTGAGGAAGTCAAAGGACCTTTGTTTTAGCCTTCTGCTCATACCTAAGATAATGGAAAGCTTTTACAAAACAACGTTTATGGGATAGGACAGACAATAATGGATTGATGGATTAAACAAAAAGTAGAGATGCTGTGTTTGCTGAAAGTTGTGCTTTGTGGTAATACTAACATTGTGTTTACCACTTGGACCATTAGCGTATGGGAAATAGGCATCTACCCGATGGGTGAGTACATAAGGTCATTTCCTTGTGAATGGAAGGCTTCACATTTCTACTGTCAATTAACTTTTTGGCAGTTTTAATTCCGAGAACTGCCAAACTTTCATAGAAGGATTAAAAAACCTGACGGAAGGAGATACTATTTAAATTTTGCTAAAATACTCTTGTATATGGTTTTTTTTTGACTGCTTGTAGGAGCTGTTTTTAAAAGACTTTTCTGCAGGCCAGCAAAACAAAGTAGCAAAGAGACCTACCTTCTCCTTATTTAGCAAAAATCTAATGTAAGATATGCAGGTTATACCTGAGCACTTACTTCTTGCTTCAAAATTTTATACATATGTTAATATGTTGCTGGGTAGTCTCAAAAAATTGAAGCAGGTATTTACTAGTTGAAACTTCCCTTTTCTCCATGATGACATGGGTATTCAGTTCATCCCTAGAAAAAACCCAGTTATTCTCTGTTCTTCTTGCAACAGATTTTGTGTATTAGTGTACTAGAATTTTATCTCCATAGTTTGTGTTTTTCAGCTGAAACAACCCAGTACCTTTACTCACAGGTCAGATTTTCTTGTGCCTAATCTCACCATTTCCTCTAAAGTCTCTCCATTTTGTTTGCATCTGTCTTGAAAGATGATGACTACAGCTTGACACCGTGCTCCAGTTGGGGTTTCCCCCACACCAAATGAAGCAGTGCATAGCTGTGTGTCAGCTGTGCAGACCTCTTAACTGTGGTCTCAGGACAGTATTTCCCATTGTTGCAACATACTAGATTGCCAGCTATTTTTATTCTGAAGCATGAAATACTAGTTTCACCCGGTGAATGTGCATACTGTGCCCATTTCTGCTTTCAGGATGAACCTCCAGAAACTACCGCGCTGTAATTTTGCCTTTACCACCTCCTTCCTGTAAATTCCAAACAGCAGGCTAATTTATTGCAGACATCAGGAAATGTTTCAGTGTTTTAAAAGTATGTGTAATTTGGGAGGCCTGCAATTAGCTTAGATAAACAGCAATTAAGCAATTATCTTCATCATCCTGGAGTATTAACCCTGACATGAATATTATATTCGATGCACATTGAAAATTGAAAGGAATAGAAAGAATCAGTGCCATCACATCATGCCCCCTTGGCTGAGATGGTGGCACATGCCATTTTGTGTCCAATAATCAGCTGAGTCCACAGTGACCTTACAAATGTGATACTGAGCTATGTCCCCCATACACTTCATGTTATTTTGCAGCTTCTTTCAGTGTTTACAGCCAATATAACAAAAATACCTGCTGCTGAAGCACTGGACAGCCTTTTCTATGGAACCACTCAGCACAGGCTGTGGGGACTGTGTCTGGATCTGAATGACTGTCCGCTCAGTATTTATACAGAAAGATCCCAGCTTCACTGAGGGAGCTGATAAGAATTATGCCTCTCTGAGCAAAATGTGCTGTTTAGCTGTGTAGGATTTGAAAGTGTTGCCTTTTTCAGCTGGTTTATTTCTACTCACAGTAACATGCTCACTTAGCAGGACCACCTTTTATGATGCTGTTGCCAAGACCATTTGTCTCCCAGTCTATGTGTATGTGTCTCTCAATTTTCTGGTCACAGAAACTGGAAGTCACTTTGCTGCACAAAAGCAGTTCATCAGAACATCTGCAAACCTTCCACTAGAAAAAGTTGCTCAAGGCCTCATCCAGCCTGGTCTTGAACACCTCTGGGGAGGGGGCATTCATGACCTCTCTGGGCAACCTGTTCCAGTGTTGCGTCACCCTCACTGTGGAGAATATCTTCATCTAAATCTATCATCCTCAAGCTCAATCCATTCCCTCTTATTACTACAAGCTGTTATAAAAAGTGCCTTCCCAGCTTTCTTGCAGGCCCCATTTAGGTACTGGAGGGCTGCTAGATCCAGCCTTCTTTTCTCCAGGCTGAGCAGCCCCAATTTTTGCAGCCTGTCTCCATAGGGGAGGTGCTCCAGGCCTCTGATGATCTTTGTGGCCCTCCTCTGGACCTGCTCCAGTAGTTGCATGTCCCTCTTATGCTGGGGGCACCAGAACTGGACAAAGTACTCCAGGTGGGTCTCACAAAATCAGTGTCCAGAGAGAGAATCATCACCCTTGTCCTGATGGTCACATTCCTTTTGATATAGCTCAGGATACAGTTGGACTTCTAGGCTGCAAGTGCACGTGTCAAGCTCGTAGTGAGTTTTTCTTCAACTGAAACCCTCAAGTCCCTCTCCTCAAGGTTTCTCTTGAGCCACTCTTTGCTCAGCCTATATTTGTGCTTGGAATTTCCTTGACCCAGGTGTAAGACCTTAAACTTGACCTTTTTGAACTTCTTCCTTCCCATTTTCATGTGAGCTGCTGGAAGTATATTTCTACCCTTGAACATCTACTTCTGAGACATCAGTGCAGTCTACTGAAGCCAAAAGGGTGAACAGCAACAGTTACAGCCATCTTAGTTTTTAGCAGAATATTGTACTTTCCATGGCTCACATGTCCAGACCTCCAGCTAAGATGAGCTGGCTCAAATCGACCAATGCATGCTCTGGTTTGTGTTGCACCAGCTGAGGATCTGCACCCGAATACTGGCTTTTGGCTTTTTCTGTCAAAATTCCTGATGAAGTGTTGATGCAATTGGCACAGCTGGTATGCTTGTTGCTTTTGTTGACCAGGCTGGTGCTTTGATCTGTTCCTGCAGAGGGACATTTGCAAACAGATTTGACATAAGTTTCTTAAGCACCGGAGAAACTTGTCATTCTGATGACCTTCCGGGGGCTGATTAAAGGAAGTAAAACAGCTGGATGTGTTTGATTATGCTTTGTCTCTTAGGCAACTAAGAGAGGGGCAGGCAGGGAAAGGGAATGAAGTGCTGATGAAATAAAGTAGCTGAGAACAAGTGGATGCCATAAATACCACTCAGTTTGAGCAGAATATCAGCACCTGCTGTATTTTTCAGGAAGGGTACTTGTAGGAATTTTTACTCCCATAGGAAGACACAGTGTTAGCAGACAGAATACTGAGGGCTGGAGCACCTCTCCTATGAGGAGAGACTGAGGCAGTTGGGACTGTTCAGTCTGGAGAGGAGAAGGCTCTGAAGTGACCTTATTGTGGCCTTTCGGTATCTTAAGGGGGCGTACAAGAAAGCTGGGGAGGAACTTTTTAGGATGTCAGGTAGTGACAGGACTAGGAGGAACGGAACAAAGCTAGGAATGGGTAGATTCAGACTGGATGTTAGGAAAAGGTTCTTCACCATGAGGGTGGTGAGAGCCTGGAATGGGTTGCCCAGGGAGGTGTTTAAGGCCAGGCTAGTTGAGGCTCTAGAAAGCCTGATCTAGTGTGAGGTGTCTCTGCCCATGGCAGGGGGGTTGGAACTAGATGATTCTTGTGGTGCCTTCCAACCCTGATTTTGTGATTCTATAATACTGAATCCACGCTGATGTTACATTTCTTAATCTTATCAATTTTGCCATTACATGCAGAGTTAACACCAGAAATTCCATTGTGGTCTACTTTTGAATTCATCACAATTTCATTTATGCACACAATGCAATGTGTCTACACTAAAGAATGGTAATCAGCAGGGTGGAATTTGGCTTACCTGTCCTGCACTTAAACCCTCAGAAACTTTTTATTTGAATCACCATTCAATCAAACAGTTCTTTGGGATGTTTGTGCAGGAAAAATATATTCAGAGACTCATAACTCTCAGTAAGGTATGCACTCCAAGTCAAACTACCTGACACTAAGCTGATTCCATTGGTGATTTTTTTTTCCCTGATGTTCTGCACAAATCACAGAGTAGAGCTGAAACCAGTGGTTAGCAAGCTCAGATCCTGCTCTCAAGTTTCAAGACACCTTGTAGCTGCCAGAGGCAGCACTTCGCCAGTGGAATATAGGAATTTTCAACCTCTGCACCAGGTTAAACATAGCAAGACTTGTAATTTAAAAAAAGACGTTATTACTGCCTGTGAGCTTTTTTGGAGTGCCAATTAGATGATGGCTATTTTATTACCTAAAAATGAAGCTTTAAAAGCATTTTTATATTCTAAACTTAATGAAACCTCTGCTTCTGCTTTTAGTCAGTGGTAATTTCAAAGTTCATCAAAACTGTCTTCACCCAGATCTTTAAAACTGTGTTACTGTGAAACGTCAGCAAATGACCAGCTCCATAGCATACTGCTCCAAAATATCTGTGCTTTAACAAATGTGTCTTCAGAGAAGCTGCTTGAGCTGCCTTGAGAATTGGTATTCCTTGGAATCATGATCAGCAATGATCTGAAAAGCTGCTCTGGCTGCTGTGCCAGAACAGAGGGAAACACAGCTGAGCACCAGAGTCCTAAAGCAGCATAGCTTCTCTTCTCTCATTTTCTCCAAGCCTCACAATTTTTTTTTTAAAAAGCCCAATAGTCATTGCAATGACTGACTTGCAAATCCAAATTTGGTTGATGATAGAGGAAAACCAACAACATTCAGGTAGATAAGGAAGAGCCATTTCCCAGTTTACCAGATGAAAGAATCCCATCTGTCAAGAGCTCAGGTCAGAGAATCCATCTGGGAGAGAAATTCTGTATCTACCTGATTTGTAGCAAAAAAAAAGATTAAATTTGCTGAAATCAGTTAATCATAAAGGCCAAATCCATAGGAAACAAAGCATAATCAGCTCTAGTGCTCAAAGGTCAATGAACAGAAGCATTATTTAAATAAAAGAAGATGAATTCAGTCTCATGCCAGGGAACTATTGAAAGAACCTAAGCAAATACCTAAATGCGTAATCATCTGTCTTAAGTCACATCAAACAAAAACTTTGTCAATAGTTACAGGTGGGTTACATTGCTTTGAAGAACAATGTTCTTCAAAACAGAAGTGCTGCTTTTATTTTACCTCCTTCACTGCCTGCTCGTAACAGTCTCCCACCCAGCCTTTGCTTACTGCAGGAAAGGGGGCAGGGAAACACGTATAGTTCCACCTCGGTTTGAAGGATTATCAAATGCCCACGGAGAGGAGACCCAGCCCTGCTTTGGGTGTACATGCCATTTTCTCCTGATGCTATGTATCACAGACTAAGAATTCACTCCTCTCCTATGAGAAGTGGCAAAGCTTGGCTATATTTAAAACAAGTACATTCCTATGACTGTTTTTTGTGGGGTTTTAATTTTTTTTTTTTTTTAAAGAATCCCAAGATTTTTCAGTCAGTACAGAGAAATCTGTGAAGCATACTACTCCTCCTATGGAAAATGTCCTTATTTAGTTGTTCCATAGCTCCAGAGAGTTTGGCGAGAGAAGGGTAAAAAGGGCAATATGTCAGCCTCTCCCTTTAGGCATCTGGCAAGTCTTTCAGTCCTCAGGCTAATAAGCGTTTCCCAGACACATGGTATACAGGAGGTACAAGCCTCCATCTATGTGGAAGTGCAGTTTTTCATGACTCTTCCTTGAGCCTTCCTCTTAATTTCACAGCACAGATAGCACCAGTCCAAAACCCACACTGTCCTCAAAGGTCAGAAGTGCAAACAGCTTGCTCTTTCCCATCAGTCAAAATGATTTCCTAAGGTAATTTCTGGGGAGGGGCAAGGGAAGAGAAGATACCCAGGTACATGTAATAGATTACGAATGGCTTGTCTTGTCATATTCAGTGGTGGTAGACAACACAAAAAAATCAGTGAGCTCCAAATAGAACTATACCATGTTGTCATAGTCAATGGTAGCAGACAACACAAAAAAGTGAGCTCCAACTGGAACCATATCAAAACCGAGAGAAAAGGGAGCTCAGGAATGCAGATCATCAGACATGATCCAAGCCTTACGGTTGAAAGCCGCCTCCTTGTAGTTACTTGTTAAACAGAAAAAGCAGGACATTTCTAATGCTCGCCCAATAACATATAAAGAAGAGAAACACTGCTAGAAAAGCAGAAAGTTAATTGCAAAACCCAAACATCATTAAAATACTCAAAACCTTTTTTATGTTGAGGAAGAAAAGCAGTCTACAGGCAAATATAAGTTGCACAATCAGAAATGTGGGGAAAAATATCAGCATGGAAAGTTACAAAGCCACTGAAATCTATGGGAAGAATTGCATTAAGGGATGCAGATCAACTTTCAACCAAATTCAGGTTCTACAGAAACATCACTGTGAACAGATTTTGATATATTAAAAAAAAAAAAGCCATATGTTTCCTTTTGATAGAGAACTCGTATCACCACAATGCTGCAATAACTCAACCAGATTTGAAGACTAGTTGTTTCTGCTGAATGCAGTGGAAGTTTTGCCACAGATTGTGAGAGATGATGGCCTGTTCCTCAGTGAAAGCTAGAGGAAATAATGTAAATCTGCTGGAGCAGCGTTTGTGGAACATGGTGCTGATTTTAGTAATGGCTTTTTCCATGCATCAAGCATGAGATCATGTACAGGGCTGTATTTACATGGTGATGTAATTTTACAGCAGAAGCTGGAAAAACAAGGAGGGTATATCATGTCCAGCACGATTTATGCCAAGCTTTCCACAACTACGCAGCCTTCCTCCCATGTCATACATATGTTGGCAGGATGAAACTAAGAAGCAGGACAACCCTGCCCGAAGTTCTAGACAACATTATGCTTTGGCTACAAAAGCAACTCATAACTCAAAATGCAATCTCCATCGGGCAGACAGTTTTCAAGTCAAAGAGCATATGTGCTTAACTGCATGCTTACGAAATTACCTTTGTTCTACACAAATGTCCTGCCAACAGAAGAACAAACCAAGGATGTCTAATGGATTTAGCAATATGGCAGTATTTATGTTGTGATCACAAAAGATCAGATACTCAAATACAATTATTCTCCAAGTAATGTTTTATAATAATGTGGTTTACAAATTGTTACACCCACTCATCTTTTGAGGTAGAATCTTGCATTTTTTACCTTAAAAGGAATGCCACGCTGTGCCGTTGAGATGTAAAGACTTGAAAAAAGAAATTTGTTGGCCTTGTTTACATACAGAATGCTATTAGTCACAAATAAACTTAAAAAATAATTGTTTGATTAACCAGTAAAATTATATACACACTTTCTGGAACATCTGATTAATTTTAATCTGCGGTTGGTTTCTAACTTAAGCAGGCATGAGTACTCTGCATGAGTAACATTCACTGTAAGATTGTAACTGTTCTGACAGGTCACCTACATCCATCTTGGAGCTGATTGAAATAAAACTTGCCCAGCTTCTGAACCTCTGCTGGCTTTCACCAAAATCGTTATTAAGTTAGAAAGCTGAGTGAAGTAGCTAAAAGCAGCAGCAAATCCAACTGTAAACCGTATGTGTCTTTTATCTACAAATTAAGTGAACTGACAAAACAGCTTTTCTAACAGTATTTTCAATGACAATGAACTTGGAAGTAGCAATTAAAATAGCGGTTGTACATGCATTCATGCATTAAAGGGAGGACATACAGCTGTCACCATTAGCAGAGTGCTCAGAGACACTTTTTTTTTCCTTCTTCTTGCATGTATCCTAGAGTACATACAGTTCCTTGCTAATTTATGTCATGGCTTGGTCTTCAGATGATGCATCATTTTCCTTTTCTGGAAAGCTGCCTTAGTCTCAATCAGCCAGGAGCCAAATTTGGAGAAGCCAAAGTCTCACATTTATAGTGAGGCAGTCACTAAGCAGTAAAACCAAATATTCTGTACTTTGAAGGTAAGACATCCCAGGTGATTTCTGTCTGGCCTTTCAAGACGTTCCAATTGAAGTAACACCTGAGGCCACCCCATTTTAAAGACAGTTGTACAGTAGGACTGGTGCTAGACACGAGCAGGTACAGCCTTGTCTCGTGTTTTTAGGACTAGTTGTCTAACCTGGCAGCCACACTGAGCAGCTCTAGACCCAACAAATGGTCAACAAAAAACGCTTTGTATGACAGCCAGTAAGTTTGTCTAGTGAATTGATTCTACTACACCACGAGTTATCTTCCATCCTCCACAATTCCAATCAGGAGTGAGTCAGTGTGTATACACCCCAGTGTCTTTTCAACATGCACTCGGAAAAAAAATAACCTACGTGGACTTTCCCTTCCAACCACCTTCCATTCCCACACATTCTCTGCAGCACTTCTTATACAGATAACCACACAACTAACTCATTGGCAGCTCCCATCCTCCAAAAGTTTCCTTTTCCAATGCACTTATAGCAATCCTCTGGACAAACTGTTTACCTGGCAGGCATCCTCAGAAGCACCAGAGCAGGAATTATTATGAGGACTGGACTATTATTTAAAGTGATGATGGGCTGGTCAAAGCACAGCTTTGGTCTACTTGCAAGGTAAATGCTGATGTGATGAATGGGCAATTTTTGGTTGTTGAGCTGGGCAGTTCCCTCTCCATCCCTAGATGATTTTCCTCAGTAATGAAAGCAAAATGAATTCCTGGCTTCCTCCCAGGATCTTGGGAGCCAATAATTAGGACACAAGTAGGGCAGAGTAGTTTAAAAAAACCCCAAAAACCAACCCAGCAAAAAAGCCCCAACAAAAGCAGTGCAATGCAAGTTTCTTTTCACTGTCATCTTACTGCAGCTGAGTATTGCCTGTTTTTCTCTCTACCTTGCTATGCACTACAAGGCTGGAGTGCACACAGAGGTGGACACTGCCATGCTGTCAGTAATGGAGTGTACTCTGAGTCAGCTGAGACCACTAACAAGCGGAGCTGAATTTTAGGCAGGTGGGACAATTTGACAACTTTGTGCTTTCTAAGTCTGAAACATAATAATTTTCCTCAAGAAAAAATCTGGGCAACAAGCAACTCAAATACTAATTTTCATAGGCAAAAAAATTGGTGTCTTTAGTCAATTATTAAGAACTCATGGAATTCTTACAAGAACTCATTAAATTCCTACATGAAGGTAGACACGAATGCAGAAAATCTCAAGCCTGGGAACGAGCACAGGATGAAGCAGTACCTCAGAGTACATTCTTCAGAGCGTGCTAGTGCCTGTACACATCGTGCAAAGAGAGGCCCTACATTATCTCCTTGTTGTGTTAGCTGTCAACTCCTCCACATGCAATCCTACATGAAATATAGTTCCATAGTTGGCATTTTCTCACAGAAAAAGGTAGGAGTTGAACTTCAGTTTGATATGCTGATAAACACTGGTATAAACAATGGGGAAAATTAATATTTTCTGTTCGTAACTTTTATTA
Source organism: Psilopogon haemacephalus (assembly GCA_013396835.1). NCBI lineage: Eukaryota > Metazoa > Chordata > Aves > Piciformes > Megalaimidae > Psilopogon > Psilopogon haemacephalus. Next base: position 41,207 of record VWZI01020940.1, on the reverse strand, counting down.
TAAACATAAAGATTAAATATTAACACAGGGGAAAAAAAAGAGAGCCATTACTAGCTAGGCCTTTAAAAGGCTAAGCCCTAAACCAGTCCAAAAAGTCCATTTAACACAGTGTCCACTGAGCTGAAAGTCTCTGTAGCACCACTGCCATGGTAATGGAAGCCTCCAAAATGCTGGAATATTCCATGTCCTCTCTTTCCAATAGCATAGCATTCTGTATAAGGAAACAGTTTGCACTTTTGTTTAGTGCAGTTCAGCCACAATGAATAAAAAAGATCCACATATTCAAGTAAAGATACTCGAAAGATATCAAGTTCGGTCCAGTTCCAAAGGCCAGGCACATCTCAAGCGTTGTGTAACGGTCTGGAAGTGAATGCTTGTCAATCAAGGTCCTCTGAGCCTACTGGGAGATTTGCAAAGACTACCAGTAAGAGCTAGGACTGATGCTTGTTCTTTGAATAATATGCAAAACTTACTCAGTTCGTTTATAAAACCTGGTCAAAAGGTAGAGCATATAAGAGTCTGGGGAAATCCTCATTAAAAAAAATTTAGTTTCAACACAAAAATCTGGATATACTTGAAGTTTTAAAAGCTTCAATTATCAGCTGATAAAAAAAATAAAGTATCTAAGAGATTCCACCTTTTCTTGAGCCTTACTTAAAGTCAAGTATAAAAAGACACTCTGAGCTCTATGCTTATATACAATGTACTTTCCTGTTATTTTTAATTCTTCTCCTCACTGTTCCTTTACCTTCCAGCAGTGAGCACCCTCACTGCCACTCTAGTTCAACTTGTAGAAAGGACACAGTTATGCAGCATCTGTACAATCATATATATTTATATGCTCCAGACAATCAACAGTAAGTGTGTAAGCAGTGGATTTAAAGAAATATATATTTAAAAAAAATATGATCAGTTATCTACATGGTATATCCCTGCTTGTGCACAAGGGCCTGAAAATATGAAGACAAACAGTAAAAAAAAAATCTTAGAATTTTGTAGAGAAAATAGAATTTGCAATAAAAATATGGTTAATTCTTTCTTGCTAGAAACAAGTAGCACAAATATACTCCCACATATTAATTTTCCAGCATCCTAGACACGTGATGAATACTTCTGCAATGGTAGCCCAGCTTTTAAACAAAGTCTGCATTTTAATAAATATCAGAAAGCACTTATGTCAGTAAATATTTGCTTACACCTTCATCCATGTTAGTCTGGGTTTTAGCAATGTAAGCAAATTCTAGAACACTGCTGATTAGACGGGAAGTGGTTTACATATAAAAAGTCTAAATAAGAAAGTAGTTTATCTAAAAATATTGGCCTTGATCCTAGGCAGGGCTGTTGCCTCTTTTTATCATTCCGTTGATTCCAAACGGAACTCACCCAAACAGAGGAAGTCTGGAGGGCCCCACTTGCAAAGATTACAGCTAGACAGAGAAACTCTTTATCTTTCAAACTCTCTCTTCATAGAGAAGAATGAAGGAAAACCCAAGCTACAGGCATGTCGGGGTACTGAGCAACCCTTCATCAAAGAGATTAGAAAAGCCTTTAAGTACTGCCTTATTGTGTAGGTCCCTTTATGACTTCTCCTGCTGCCACAGCTTTCCCACTTCCTCAGGCACGTTACTCTGATCAAATGGTGTCAACACAGGTGCAACCCAGAGGCTCAGAGGTACCTAGGACCAAGCCTGGTGCTCAGGCTGATTCCCACAGACTTTGGTGTCTGACAAAGACAAGATTGCAAATGAGGATGACATCAGTGACTAGTGGAGAAGATGCTGATTCAGGCTGCTTTTCTTGAAGATCGCATTTCTGTGCTCTTACAAGAGAGCCTGAAAGGAGCAAAAATAAAATTCAAAGCAGATTTTAAAAATACAAGTGCTTTTCCCAGTTTCTAAGTCTTCCTCTTAATATTTATCCAGTATTTCTCTTGATGAAATGGAATTTTCCCAGTTACCGTGGAGGTGTGATGCAGTGGAAAACTTCTGGAGAACTTGCGTAGAATATTTGTCATCTTATTTATACTATTTTAAACAGTGTCGGAACATCTTTGTAGAAAAATCTGTCCTAAGTTTCATCTCCAGTCTTCAAGATGGACCAATGCTATACCATTTAACGACGACTTTTTCAGGGTTGGCAATAGTGTCTTTCCACTGCTCTGCTGCTTCACTGTTATTGCTATCAGAACTTATCCAGATCTGCAGTAGGAAATACAAATAAAAATAAAAATCAGTTCACCTGATACAAAAAGGAAGCCAGCCTTTATTAGTTACAAATAAATGCTATAGAAGTGCAGAATGGGATAACAATGTGTAAACTGCAACCAAAGCATAACAGCAACAAATATGTTCTGTTAGGACTAATACACTTTGGCTTTCAGCTGGGAACACAGGGACTCTGGGTTTAAATTTAGCCTCTGAAATAGTTCAAAGAATTCACTACATACAAATGTTTCCCTTCTTAATAAGACTTTCTATGCCAAGCATTCCTTGCTCCATTCAAACGCACGTGCTGAGGTCAAGGGCTCATCAGGGCCAGTGATGGCTCTATGCATTCAAACTTCAGTTGGCTGCAAGCCATCTGGCCTCCCAAGATAGCCCTCCAGCATTTTCATGAGCATACTCCAACAGACAGGGCCAAACCTGCATTCCATGGAGGTTATGAGCATACCCATACCACACATAGTCACGCAGCAAGGGTCTATTTCTTCTCAGTATTCAACTAATGGGCAGTGGCAATTAAATGAGGAAATAAGGTACAGGTAGGAAGTTTTCCACCTGAACATTATCACTAGCCTCCATTGCCAAAGGATTTTGCTTATGGCAGTAGGTATCATTATTTACAGGGCTATTTCCTCAAGACTTCCAAGAATGAGTCCTTTTAAGACTTCTCAGAAACCTTCACCATGAAGTACATTTATCCTACAATGCTGAGGCATGAGTCCTCAAGAAATGAGAACAGTGTCTTCCAGAACACTACAGAGCTGATGTTCATCCACAGAGATTCAGTGTACATCTTGCTCATGATTAAAGACACGTCTGTAGAAGCAGCCTAATCTAAGTATTGTCTGCTTAGAACAGCATCCAATTAAACATCATTCTCTGAAGAGCAAAGATAATAGATCCAGCTACACTCATCTTTTTCCAGCTACCCAGCCAATTGCTCAAAGTATATTTTCCCCTGAGCTATATTTTATGTCTTCATGTGTTGTGTGGCAATGTCTGCCTGCATAAGCTAAAGCAACCTTCTCCAAATAACCACTGAGGAGAAGTAGCTCATTTCCTTCCCCTTAAAAATAAGATCCGTGATTAAATGCAACTCATCGAAACACAATGACCTCACATATTGCCAGCCATACCCAGTTATTTTTGCCTCAAGTTAGCACAACTGAAATAAACANCCCCCCCCGCCCCGCTTTTTCCTATTCTAAATCCAGTTCCATCAACAGGAATGTGTGACACAAGGCTTCACAAAATGGGGGAACTTCACGTAACTCCTGCTGGCACTTTGTATCTATCTACAGCACGTCAGCATCTCCTGCAACTGTACATCTTCAGTGTGCACAAGAAATATGACCAGAATGGGATAGTACCATTTTCTGTACCTAAGGATAGCAAAGTTCTTCATCTGACAAAAGACATTACAGTTAGGGTCTCAAAATTGAGTCTACGTAATTCCTTTATGCATATAGTAAAACTCTGCTACTAAATTTAGCAGGGTCAGGAAAAGCACAGAGCACTAAAACTAGCTCTGGCTTACTATACCAAGAGGAAAAGGAGAGAGAGAAGGGGCAGGATGACAATAAATGAGAACAACCAGAAGGAAAACAGAGAGAATGAACAGAATCATAGAAAAATTTTGGTTGGAAAAGACCTCTGAGATCATTGAGCTCAGCCATGGACCCAACACCACCATGGTGATTACACCATGTCCCGAAGTGCCATGTCTACACATTTTTTTAACACCTCCAGAGACAGTGACTCCACCCCTGCCCTGGGCAGCCTATTCAAATGCCTGACTACTCTTTCCACAAAGCAATTTTTCCTAATATCCAATCTAAACCTCCCCTGGTGCAACTTGAGGACATTTCCTCTCATTCTACCACTTGGTACCAGAGAGATGAGGCCAACACCACCTCACTACAACCTCCTTTCAGGTAGTTGTAGATGGCAACAGGATTTCCCCTCTTCTCGAGACTAAAGAATCCAAGTTCCTTCCACCACTCTTGGTAAGATTTTTCCCTAGGTCCTTCACCAGCTGCACTGCCCTTCTCTGGACATGTGGCAGCACCTCAATGTCTTTCTTGTAGTTAGGCCCCAACCTGAACACAGCATTTGAGGTGCAGCCTCACCAGTGCCAAGTACAGGGTCACTATAATTTCTCTGCTCCTGCTAGTCACACAATTCCTGATACAGGCCAGGATACTGATGGCCTTCTTGGCCACCTGGGCACATTGCTGGCTCACGTTCAGCCATCTCTCAGCCACCTACCCCAGGTCTTTTTCTGCTGCGCAGCTTTCCAACTATTCTCCCCCATGCCGGTGTCAATGCGTATGTGTGAAGGAGCCAGCACTTGGCCTTGTTAAACCTCATATAATTGACCATGGCCCATTGATCCAATCTGTCCAGATCTCTTTGCAGAGCCTTTCTACTCTCAAGCAGATAAACATTCCCACCCAATTTGGTGTCACCTGCAGATTTACTGAGGGTGTACACACCTCCCTCATCCAGATAAATGAGGAAGATATTAAACAACACTAGCCCCAAAACCGAGCCCTGGGGAACACCACTTGTGTCCAGCCACCAACTGTATTTAATTCTACACTCCACCACTCTACACACCAGCCAGTGAGACAGATTTTTACCAAGCCATAAACAGTAATTTTCTCCAGAAGGATGCCATGGGACACAATGTCAAATGCCTTACAAAAGTCCAGGTAAAGGACATTCACGGCCCTTTCCTGATCCACTACATGGGTCATCTTGTCATAGATCAGGGTTTGTTAAGCAGGACCTGCCCTTCTTGAATCCATGCTGGCTGGGCCATATCACCTGGCTGCCCTGCACATGCTGCATAATGGCACTCAAGATGATTTGCTCCATGATGTTCCCTGGCACCAAGGTCAGACCTACAGGTCTGTAGTTCCCATGATCCTCCTGGCCCTTCTTATACAAGGCATCACATTTGCCAACCTCCAGTCAGCTCACCAGCTCTTCTCAGTTCATTAACCACAGATTCAGCAGGTAAATGACCCTAGTTGGCTCACTCATCAGCTGTGTCAGGAAGTTACCCTACACGCACTCTAAGAACCTCTGAGACTGCTCCCTCTCTGCTGTATTTCCTGCAGACCAGAGAAGTTGAAGTGCCCCCCAAGACCAAGGGCTAGCCATTGTGAGACTTCTGCCAGATGCCTATTGAATATTCTGTCTCTTTTTCCTTGTTATAATAGACTCTCACCACCAGGATATCTGCTTTGTTGACCTTCCTCCTGATTCTTACTTATAAATACTCAACCCTATCATTACCATCATTAATCTCGATAAAAACCAATACACTCCCTGGCATACAGGGCCACCCCACTTTCTCTGCTTCCTTGCTTAGAGACCAGATTACCATGTTTTATGATGGTTAATAAAATGTAATCACAAAAATTAAAGCAGCCTGGAGTAGAGAAGGCTTCGAGGAGACCTTGTAGTAGCCTTCCAGTATCTGAAGGGGGCCTACAGGAAGGCTGGGGAGGGACTATTTACAAGGTCTTGTAATGACAGGACGAGGGGTAATGGATTTAAATTGGAAGAGGGGAGATTTAGACTAGATGTTAGGAAGAAGTTCTTTACAGTGAGGGTGTTGAAACACTGGCACAGGTTGCCCAGGGAGGTTGTGGCTGCTCCCTCCCTGGAGGTGTTCAAGGCCAGGTTGGATGAGACCTTGAGTGACCTGTTCTAGTGGGAGGTGTCCCTGCCTATGGCAGGGGCTTGAAACTGGATGATCTTTGAGGTCCCTTCCAACATAAACCATTCTATGATTCTATCAGTGCTTTCAAAGAAATATTACCGGAGATACATCTGTTTACAAGAGGGGGGGAAAAAAAGGACAAAAAAAAAGAGAGAGAAAGATCACTAATTAAAAAAAAAAGTCTTGTGTTGTCACTGGATCATGGATATTTACAATACTGTGCTCATTTCTGCAGTCAGATTGTCTTCCTGGCTAAAATACCATAGCTGTTGATACTTCCTTTTACACGCAGGTTTGTAAGTGCATTGGTATAAGTCAACGCACTGCCTTTCTTCTGTACAGTACATTGCAGGTTTTGGAGCTCCTGTGAGAGCTTTGTTTCTTTTCTTTAGAAAGCCTAAAAACAAGTAAGAGATCATATGTCTGGAGGAAGGAATCTTTCACATAGTACACTCCACACAAAAGTACTTAAGGATTTCTTTATAAAAAGAAAAAAGAGCTACCATCCTGATGTTAAAGCACGTTTAAAAGCCCAGTACTATGATTTCCTGAGTTACGTCTTGCTTGAAGAGTTTATTAGAATTCACTCTTTTGCTATATGGCACCTTACTTAAAGTATCTGAAAACTTGTATCAAGAGACTTGAGGAACTGGATTTTAAGTAAACCATGCTAGTTAGCAGAAACCAACCTGTCCTAGGAAGTGTTTTCTCCTCACTGAGCTTCTGCTGTAGAGCTTGATGAGAAAGCTAATGCCTTGTTCAACTTGGCTAACTGGAAAAATCATCCTTTCTCGCCACTTCACTTGGCCATTAGTGGACTTCAGAAGACGAGTCTTCTTCTTGTAGATGATCCCTTCTGTACTAAACATTCCAACTTTCACAAAGAAATCTAGCACAAAAGGGAGGGAAAAAGGCATAGCACGCAAAGGGTTACTCATAAACACACTCAAAAAGGAACTGACAAGATCCATATGTATGGTTCAAACTGGAACAATTTCCCAAAAGTCTGGCCAAAAAAACTGTGCAACAGCTTCCTTGACTGGTCACAGAAACAGAGTACGTTCAATAATACTGACTTGATTAGCACAGTATCCAAACAGCAAGTGCAAGCTAATGCTCTTGTATGTCAGGATTAATACTGGGATAAAAATCTTCCAAAACACATAAACACGTAGCTTCAACCAAACAAAAAGTAATCAAGTGAGACATCTGTGGGAACGAGCTTTGGCAATGCTAATCTACTGAACAATATGTTAGTCTGAGGTTTGTAAGGAATGTTATGAATTGCCAACCTATTTTAGCAGCAATTTACCTGTTACAAATGCTTTTAGACAGGAGGCATGAGACAGCTGACAGCTAGTGCAACTTACTTGATGAGAGTGGTGTAGACGAAACTGGAAGGTTTTGTGCTTCAAGAATCTGTAACTGAATCCTCCTGTTTACTGCTTGAAAACAAGTTCCTATTTGAAGTTCTGCACGGCACACCTACAAGCAGAAGAATGTTGCCATAACATCTGGATTAAGTTGCTTATAAACTCAGGAAACAGAGGAATTCTGTCATATGTTGGGCTCCCACATTTCTATCTAGGATTTCCTGGACAGAAATACAAGCATGCATTGTATACACAACCTGCAGATGCACAGTAAGTGCATCTTGCACTTGTCATAGCTGCAGTGCATGTGCTTCCCTGATGCACTACTTATGTGCAGAGCACATATGGCACTCGTGGGCTGAAGCCACAGATAGTGGCCAAATAAACAAGTCCTCATTTTTCACCCAGGAAAGATTCCTCAAGAGTAATGACATACACATACAGGGGAAAACAGACATGCAGTGTGTAGCTCTACTAAACCTGGGTGTGGAGGTGAGAGACCAGGTATACCTCACTAACACCAAAACCTACAAAGTTCTCCCACGCTTGTGAATTTTGCAGTATGGAGATACAAGCAGTGCTATCCATGGATATCCATGGATGTGAGGTGACCACACATTGTGGGCTTCCTAAGTTATGGAAGTACTTATGGTTTAAATGCCTATGCATCACCCCACATACACCTCCCCACACTCCAGCTGAATTTTTGCTAGTGGCAAAGTTGCTTTAAAGCGTCTTCATTACTCTTGTGTCAGATGTTAATATACTCTGGATACTGTAAGAACAGCAGGAGAAGGCCAGTGGATATCCATCTTTCCTCACAGCCTCCACTTAAAAGTACTTGCTAGTCTCATTCCCTTTAAGTTTTAATGCACTTCAGTACAGCAAAATGCATCAAGCAAGAGAGTAACAGGTCAGATAAAGAGAAGTCAGGCTCCAGTTCATCAAAGAAACCCAAATTCTCTTTGCAGCTCTACTGAAAACAATTCTGTGTAACCCTGAGAGGAAGCTGCTCATATGTGAGCTTTGGCTCTCTGTTGGCAACCAAGGTAGTTTGCTGCCTCACAGGGATGAATTCCAGCAGTGTCTGGATGGCTCTTGGACAAAGTTATGAAGAAAGCCAAAACAGAGAGAAAATCTATGAGATGATTCAAGAATTTACACTGGGATGAAGCAGCTTCTAAAACAGCTTCCCTTTTCATTTAATCATATTGCTTTTGAAGCAATAGAACTAAATTTAGAATTCAGAACGAAAACATGTCAAGTGTAACTTATGTTAGAAGTCAAGAGTATCACTTATATTTCTCAGACACTTAGATAAAATTTGCTTTGGAATTGTTAATTCAAGTTTAATTTGTTGAAAATACAACCGTCTAGACACAATCTGTAAAATAAACAAACAAAGTGAAGGTTGGGGGGAAGGAAATCCCACTGTGAAGAACACCTGCTTCTTATTACAGTAATGGAAATGAATTGTCTGAATTATTACTTCACAGCACGTAGTCTGAACATTAAATATATATAGCAATCTTTGCAGTCTCAAGCCACTTAGCACTTTTCTTCCACAACATATGCAGATTCCATTTGGTCTGAGCTCTTGCTGTGAGTCCCAAGGATCTTCTGATATTTTCTGTTTGTAAATGGGCAATTACCCAGTGTCCTTTGCTAAACGTTTCCCCAGAATGCCCCTCCCTAAAGCTGTGGGCCATGGTGTGGAAGAACTTGCTGTAGCTCTTTTCCCAGAAACAGCTGTAGTTTATGACCAGGGCAGCGATGTACAGAACTGAAAAGTCTGCATTTTTCCTCATCAAAATGCTGTTCCCAAGAAAGTGGGGAAAAAAGACACAGAAGAAAAGAAAAACCCGTGAAAAAGCCTCTGTTTATTGTTAACGTTGAATTAGTAGCAAATTATTTTACTTCCATTGCCAACAGCTCTTTCTAAGTGATAAAACAACATTTTCAATATTGGCACTTACAGGTGCTTTGGAAGGAGGAGATACATCCAGCCAGTGACTTGACTCTTCTGAGCTGAGCTCCCGCAGTGACAAGGAGCATTCTCCAATAGTTTTTTTCCTGGGCGTCTGTGTCTGGATTTTAAATATCAATCTGACAGCCTGCAGGCTTTGCAGTTTAATAGCAAATACAAAAGTTTCCATAAATTCAATGTCCTAGAAAAAAAATAACAGTGCAGTAACACCACCATTGTAAGAAAGTTGCGTCAAGCCTGCCAAGGCCAGCAGCTCTTGTTTCATGCCCCTATAAGCATATCAGTTCTGCAGACTTGGGAGAGGAGGGCAACAGTACAATGCAAGGGGGAGGAAGTGAAACGAGGCTTGGGACAGGATTTCCAACCCAGAGAGCGGTTGGGTGGGAGAGGGAGAGGAGTGTGAGGAAATGACCTGAATCTAGGCAACTACCACAGCAAACATGGCATAGAAGTGAATGTTTGGTCCATCAGAAAAAAAAACCCAACCAAATATTCCCATTCACTTTTATGTTGGGGTGGAAACAGATTTCTCAATGTTTTCCCTGCCTCTACTTACATTGCAGCCTTCTTTGGCAGAAGATCTGAAATGCACTGGTTTGGGCAGAGTGAGAATTCCCTTGACACAGATACGAGGATTTTCCCCACAGCTAGAAGGCCAGCTCAGGTCTTTGCACTGCAGCATTGAAAACATAGTCAGTTTAGATAATGTATGACTCTGGCCTTCAGTCAATAATTCTTGTAATATTTGAATACAAAAGAGAGCCACTGTTAATGATTGTGTCACTTCAGATAATTTTTCACAAGCAGAGAGTAAAATGTTAGTCAGTAGATTGTAACAGTTTTGCTATGTGGCAGTTTGACAACAGATAAATGACAAATTCCCTTAACACAGTATTTATCACTTGATGTAGTTATGAGATTTCTGATTACTCAAAGTTTCATTACCTAAAAATTGTTCATGGTTCCTTAAGTGTACAAAAAAAGCCAATATAACAGTATCACACTGGCTAACAGAAAAGCCACAAGAATCTACATGTCCTCAAAGTGCTATTACGGTTTTGTCCTGAGGGAATTGTTAGATTTCAAGTCATTTAAATACTGCCTCCAAAGCTGGTCCAATTTGTTGCCTTTACATTTCCACAGGAAAATTTCCACAGCAGCACCAGCCTATGACCAGCTCAGCTTTCTTAACTATGCTGAACAGTTACTCAGTCCATAATCAGATTATACATATAGTAACGTAAGATGTGATATACTACTTTTTACTGCTGACTGCAGCAGAACACAGGTTGCCATAGGGAAAAAAAATACACTGGAGGAATATACTTTGAATAAAGTCCAGTATTCCATTTCAGTGAACCTTGCTTGTATTAGTACTTAGATGTAAATTCCTTTTTCTTCTAAAAATATTCTTTAAAATAACAGTCTAATTTAATGAGAATTAGCACTAAGTATAGTAAAATAGTCATGAGTGAATAATAATCAAGTTATTATTATATTTGCTTACATGTAAAACTGTAATCCAGATCTGTTCTACGGAAGAAACATAACACAACTTGACATTCAGTCTTCCAAAGTCTCGTTCATCACCTGATAATGTAATAGTATCTGTGGAAGAAAGCCAATTACAATTTTTAGAAGTAAAACAGTATTTTAGAAGTTCCTCTGAAGAAAAATTAAACTCATTAATATGTGGACTGCCTATTTTTGAAAACATCTCTCGAAGTAAGTATGAAATAACATTTACATTTTAAGGACAAAAAATCCACAACGTCCTGTAGCCTGACATTCCAGATAGCTAAAAGTCTTCATGTCTGCCTTGGCTATTTCTGCTGAATTTAGTAACTTGTGTTGTATTCAAACAACTTTTAGAACAGAAAAAACAAACAAACAAACAAAAACATGTGCCTGAGTCACACCGAACATATTTATAATTTATCAGTTCCCTTAATCACTTAAGTTTAAAAACCAGCCTTTCACAGATTCTAATTCTGTCCTCATAAACATTTTACTGTTACTTTGTTCTCCACATCAGAAGAGCAATTTAGAGTCTAGTTTTCCCCTGCCATGACTGATATGAAGTCACTGTCCCTCAGTCTTCTTTTTGAGGAGACTGGGTGAAATTCTGACTTCCAGCAGGGTGACTTTCATGGGTATTTGATTAATTTTTGAGGGTTTATTTTGCAGTATCTCCACTTCTTCAGAATGCTTTCATAAATAAGGATACTAGGTTTGCATGCAATATGGTTAATTCTCAGCGCAAAACACTACTGGATTCCAGGCATTTAATGTAAAAAGACTAGAACTGTGACCTAGGATGATGCATTCTATCCTAACAGAACACCTGTAATTTCTTCCTTCACTGGGTTAAGTAAATCCAGGGTTGAATTTTTCAAAACCATTAGAGCTCTCAAAAGCTCATTTGCTCAATCTCCTGGCAACAGGAAGGTGCAAGTCCAAAACTCTTAATTTCAAATTGTAAAGTAATCTTCAAACTGACTTGATAATCATATTAATCTTTAAAATAAGAATTAAAACCATCAACAGTAGAGACAGCTTCATGTTTCAAATGCAAAGGGAAATAGTTCATTACACAGTGAATAAAACATTACCCAGACTCCTGTTACTGCCTTGTGAATCCTTCCTGGAAGAGGTACTGCTAGGTACACTGGAGAGTGAATCATATCTCTACGGGCAAAAAAAGAAAAAGCCACTTCATTCAGAGCAACAGATGCAAAAAGTCTGAGAGATTCTACCATTAGACAAGACAAAACAACAGTCACTTTTGATTAATTGTCTCATTCCCTATGATCTCTTGATCCAGCAGCATGGAATTACTACTTTGATGCAAAAAAAAATAATAGAGGACGTATATGACCAGCACAGACTTTTTGTCTCACTGATACATATATGCAGCTTTATGTCTGTGGAAGAAATGATTATTTGAAAAGAACAAAAAAAGCAGTGGGGCTTTTTTGTGCCAGTTGAAACTTCTAGTGTTTCATGTTTCAACCACTGGGAGAAATCACAAGATGACTAACCACAACCACTTTTCTGTCCTGTAATGCCTAACAGGTTACTCAGGTTTCCCGACAGCCCCATTGGGCCAAAACAGCAGTAGTCTGAGGAGACACTGGGGAAAAGCCTCTTGGAGGTGGTCAAGATATTGAACTTTTCCCCCTAGTCCTTTCAGTGCCTTCACTGTTGACTTTGAAAACACATACAGCAAGAAAGCTTAGTTTTCAGTATAACCTAAGTTACATGGAGAACTCACCTTCATGAACCGATGAGGTGGGCTTCTGAGATCAAACATTGAACGACTTATGTCAAATGATCCAGGCAAAGCACTAGGTCTTAAATCACTAACTAGAAAGACAAAGAGAACAATGCAGATCATGTAAGCATCATTGCTAGAAAAAAACCCCAAAACACATAAGCTTTAAGAAAATCTACGTAGACCTGTGGTAGAATTGAAACCTAGCTAAATAACATCCAAGAAAGGATGTAATTCTGCACCTGGGGAGGAATAACCTCATCCATCACTACAGGTTAGGAACTGACATGTTGAAAAGCAGCTCTATGGAGAAGCTGGGAGTGCTGGTGGAAAAATTTACCATGAGCCAACCAAGTGCCCTCACGGTCAAGACAGTCAACATTCTTCTGTGGTGCATTAAGAACAGTGTGACCAACAGGCCCTTCCCCTGTACTCGGCCTCTGTGAGGCTGTACCTGGAGTGCTGTATGAAGTTCTGAGCTCCCCAGTTCAAGAACAGGAAACTATTGGATAGAGTCCAACAGAGGGCCACAAAAATGATTAGGGGATTGGAGTATCTTTCTTACGAGGAGAATCTGATAGACCATCATGACCTGCTGTTTCTAGTAAAGCTAGTTAAAGTTTTCAAAGACCATGAGGGTGGTGGCAGGGAGAATATGGTGCCTTTTTCAGAAACATATATTTTTTAATTGAAGAAAAACACTGAGAAAGCTGTCAGTAAAATAAAATAAAAGATAAAACAAACCCACAAAAAGATCACTGAAATTTCAAAATCATAAACATACATTGTTGATCAACGATAGCTAGACTTTTTGGAAAATACTAATGCATTTATTTTTCATTTAGTTTGTTGGGTTCTGGGGTAGGGGGGAGGTGTTGTTTGCCTTTTTTAAGATGAAGAGGAAAGACTTCACGTGAAAATTCAAAAATTTCACTTCATACCTTCCAAATAAACATGGTCTGTAGCTCTAAGGCCACACACATGAACACAGAATAGGCTTAGAGTTTTACTCAAAGAGCTGTCAAAAACCTCTGGAGGATGAAGGAACTTTAGAACTGTACTCTAGACACACTTAAATGACCTTTCTTGTGTTTAAGCTTACTAAGTTAAAAACAGTGAAGCCTTTACTCATCTTGAAGAAAAATGGGTAAGAGAGGGAATGAAGTGAAGATGTTCGAGACAGTTTTTATAAAACCCATTTGATTCCCACCACAGGTGCTTAAAAAGCTCAGTAAAGGTATATATGTATTAAAGACACTAAAATAGTTTCCGTTTTGTTCTCTTAAGAAAAAATAATGGAGTAGTAATCTCTGTGGTGTAATCTCTGCGCTGATTCAGAATCAGTTTTAAAACCAGGCTTTTCTCTCAGCTGCAAAATCAGCAGGGTACCTCATCCTACGTATCTTTAAAAATGCATGCTGTTGCCAGCTTCCAGTTCAGCAGAGGTGTGTACATTTCTTCGAGTGTATGACTGAATATGTTTGTCTAAGTAATCGCCTACAGCAGGTAACACTTAGTCATCTACTTTAAACAGCATTCATTATAGGATACAAATACCGAGTTTTTACCTAGGTAGCCAAACACCTTCTATCTAAACTTTTATTATCTTAACAGCCCTCCCCAGTTCTTCAACACATGCAATGTGTGGGAACATTTTGGCACCTCTGAAAGCAAACTACAAAAAAGCTGGCACATAGCATCACGTCATATTTCGCACCTGTTCTTATCATCTGCTCCTGAATGGATTTTGGTGCTTGTTCCCCTCTCCATATAACTCCTCAGGTATTCTTCCACTCAACATACTGCCTGAACACCTTTTTCTGTCTCACTCACTCCTCTTCCTGGTAGCTGGAATCTCCAATAGCAGATGCTGTTTTGAATCATGGGCAGCTAACACTAGCTAATTTTGCTAGCTTGTCAACCTTGATGTGATGCATGCAAGCCTTCTCAAAGCCCTTAAAACACAGAAAGGAACAGCACAGATGGAAATGGATCAGAGCTAGCTCCACAGAATGACTCCCAAACAAAGAAGTGTCTGCAGCATAAAAAACAGTTTGAGAACTACTACAAACAAACACATCTCTTTTTTTCTCTTACCTATATACTTTGGGAAGGGAGGAAAACACAGAATTCAGTGGGCAATCATCCTCACCTGATCCATACAGTTTCCTATGATCTGATTTTGCTTGGAAGCGCCTAATCAGATCTGGCGAAACCCGATGCTCCAGATAGAATGGGTTGTACACATCATAGTGAGGCCATTGGTACATCCCCTGCAGTTCTGCTTTCCGGTCACCAAATGAGGCTCTGGCAGATTCTGTGGAGCACAAGTAAACATCAAATGCAAAAGTTCCAGACATAACACATGGCTTTGTAGGCAGTCAGCGTGCCTTCAGGGCAAAGGACAAAATATTTCAACATATCTGCTTTGGGAAAAGAAAAAGAGAAAAGAAAAAAAGGAAAAATAAAAAAGGAAAAAGGAAAAAGAAAAAAAGGGAAAAGGAAAAAGGGGAAAGGAGAAAGGGGAAAGGGGAAAGGGGAAAGGAGAAAGGAGAAAGG